>JARQOC010000005.1:154866212-155030555 GCA_033576535.1 Allobates femoralis | reverse complement strand
AGGTCATGTCTTTATACAGTCATTGTGCAAAAACCTACAGTGGCAGTTATGTGCCCTCAGCTTTTACTAATAGCTGACCGTTATTGGAAGAGGTGCGAGGAACAATTTCTAAAATATCAGCACTTCCCTGCACAATCATCACAAGACCTCAGTTTGGCACAGCTGACAGCCGAGCTCCTGTAGTAACACCCAGGGATGGTGCCAGCACCACCCCTGGCTAATTTTCCAGAAGACACGATCAAGATTGATTGCAATATTTGTACAGTTGTGGGAGGGAGGAGCCTCCCCTCTGTCACCTCCATCAGCAACCCTGTAATGAAATCACGGGGAGGCAAGCCATAAAGGGATCCAGGAATAGGCAGGATCTAATAGGCATTGTACCTGTGTATTGTAATAGGTCTCATGTATTGCAGTACATGTCTATTGCAATACATGAGAAATAAACTAGTATAGTACAAATATTTAGTATTACTGCTTCCAGAACGACACGGTCTTTAAAATTGTCACACTACTTAAACCCTGCACCATAAAAAAGTGGCAAAAAGCTAAGCGTTTTCATCACAACTCCAAAATAAAATGCGATAAAAAAAACTGTAAATAAAAGTAGTTATAGATGAAAAAATCATTTTGTCCATCAAAAAGCAAGCCCACCGTACAGCTCCATCAGTGGAAAAATAAAAATGCTATAGCTCTCAAAATACTGCAATGTAAAACCAATACAAATTTTTTATTGTGTAAAAGTGGCAAAACATAACAAAATGATACAAATGTGGTATCGCTGTAATTGTACTGTCTGAAGAATAAAACTGTCTTATCACTTTTACTACACAATGAACGGCATAAAAAAATTACCCCCATAAAATTTCTGAATCGCTTTTTTTCATTCTGTGTCTGATTCGAAATAGAAAGTGATCAAAAAAATACTAAGGGCCCAAAAAGGGTATCAATAAAAGTTTCAACTTGTCCCTCAAAAATACAAGCCCTCACATGACTATCACAAAAATACTGGAAATATTATTGCTCTCAAAATGTGGTGATGCAAAAACTTTATTTTGTCAAAAAAGGTTTATTTTTGTGTGTGATAGCAGCCAAAGATAAAAAAAAAATACCAGAGAAAAGCACTCACTTTACGGCTGTGATCCGTGTGCCGTGATGCAGTTAATGGGTTCACCCGAGTTCACGGCTGATGGGGCTCAGCTGTGAACTTAGATGACCTTTCTCACAACACCCGGTTGTCAGTGTCAGCCTTCTAGTAGCTGTGAGCAGATGTGTGTCTGATTACAGAGATATAACAGAGCTAACAGAGCTAAACATGTTCACTTGTGGGTTTATCGTCAAAGGGTTTGTTTTTTGCTTATTAAAGAGGGGAACCAGGGATGTGTTTTGTGTTTTATTTCAATTAAAATGTTTTCTTTCTCTGTATTTTTTTGACTGTTCACTAGAAATTCATAGTGGCCGGGTCTAATATTGGCCTGACACTATGAATTTCAGGCTTAGTGCCACCTGCAAATACAAAGCTGGCATTAACCCCTTTATTACCCAGCATGCCTCCCCCACCAGGGCCACTGGAAGAGCCTGGTAAAGTGCCTGAAAAAAGCACAAAGAAAGAATGCACCATTTTCAGGGGTAGCTGCGGGCTGTGATTTTCAGCGTGTGGGGCCCAGAACGCTTGAACCTTACCACACTGAGAATACCAGTCCCCAGCTGCCTTGGTTTTACCTTGGCTGGTGAACAAATATGGGGCTAAGTCCACGCATTTTTATTAAGATTATTTATTTAAATACTTAAAAAAATAATGGGCTTTATTTTGATTGCCAGCCAAAGTATAGCCAAGCAGCTGGGGGTGGCAGCCCGTAGATGTCCACTTTATCTGTGCTGAGAATCAAAAATTCAGAGAAGTCGCTACGCACATTTTTAAAAATTATTTGTTTTTACAGTACTACGATGTCACTCAATGGGTGAGGGGCAGAACTGCCAATCACAGACGCTGTTACAGAGAATGGACATCTGTGATTGGCTGCTTGAGTAACCTAAAACCAACCCATACATTCTAGCATCTAGAATGTATGGGCAGTTTCAAGATTACTCCAACAGCCAATCACAGATGCTCATTCTCTATGACAGCATCAGTGATTGGCTGTTGTGCCCCTCTGCTGTGAATATCCAGGAAGTTAATGAGTGGCCCGAAAGTACAAGCAGCAGAAAGCAGTAAGTATGATACTGCCGTTTAATAACTATTTGCTTTCTTTTTACAGCCTCCGAACCAAACCTTAACTGTAATACTGACTTCCCAGGAAAGTCTGTGTTCGGGATGTAGCCCCAACACTAGGTGTTTACAGTTAGGGTTTGCCTGTGACTAGTAGTGAGCGTATCAATGGAAATCTTCAATTAGAAGCTGGATAAACATATAGTTTATAGATTGTTGATAAGCACCCTTTTAATTAAACCATTCTATGATTCTATGAGTATGAGATAACTGTAAGCTAAGTCATATTACATTTCATGTAAGAACCATGCAGAGTGAAAGCTTGCTGATTCAAAAGTAGCAGTGGTGTAATAGGGGTTATTGTGAGAACAGAAATAGGGGATAAGTGATCATGTTATTAACAGAAATGAGACTGCTGCTTAAGTGTCTGCTCTGTTATCATGTGGGAGGGAATTATACAGACAAGAGTCATGGTTAACTTTGAACCTCTGTTCAAAGACATGTCGCCTTTGATTGTGAATAAATATTTACTACTGTAACATTTAAGCTGTAGCAACAAATGGAAATAATAAATTCAGACTTAGAAATTTTGTAAAATGTAATTTTTATGTAACCGGACTGCTAAAGCTTTCTGCTGCTGAATGTACGGTATTTTACATTGCTGCAAATATTGTAGTAAGCAATTGCTATTTTATTTATAGGTTAAAATAGACATTCCGAACATTTTTAACAAGAAGATATTTAAATAGACTGGCAAATAATCAATTTCCTTCAAATTAAAGTACACACTACTACACACACAGATGAGCTCTGATTTACGGAGGAATTGCTGCAAAGATTTTATTTTTTTTATAAGATTTTTTTTGTTTATTGAGTGATTTTGATGTGGTATATTCTAAGGGCATGTTCAACATGCAGGGTTATGTCCACTAGAAGAATTCAGACAATTATTGTAATATTAATGTTTTGCTTGGTGCAGCTGGGCCCTTTAATGTAGGTTAGGCAACCTTGGGATATTATTATTATTATTATTATTATTTATTTATATAGCGCCATTAGGTTCCATGGCACTTTATATGAGGATAAGGGAGACAAGAACAAGTACACTAAATCTAGGCGATCAGGACGTACAGGTACAGGAGGGGCAGGGACCCTGTCCACGAGGGCTCACAGTCTATGGGATATCTGTCCATATGGCAATCACTTATATAGTGCTGGGCAGCCCACCTAATCTAATTGTATGGACATCACCATGCACCACACCTATATTAAATTGAAAATGTTTTTATACCCCATGAACTTTTCTACATATTTTTTCACATTACACCCACAAATGTAAATGTAACATAAATATATTTGTGTTGCATGAGCCTACAACTTCTAGTATGTCCTTAACAATGGTAAGAACATAAGAATATACTGGGAGTTGTTGTTACCAGTCATCATCAAAGGACTCTGCTCTCTCCTGGCTCTCCTCCTATCTTTCTGACCGCTCTTTCAGTGTATCTTTTGCTGGCTCCACTTCTTCCCCTCTTCCTCTCACTATTGGAGTCCCTCACGGTTCAGACCTTGGCCCTCTCCTCTTCTCTTCTCTCTCTACACAGCCCCTAGGCAGCAGGCTCGCTGTCTGGGTGTTATGTTTGACACCGATGTCTCCTTCTCCTCCCACACACAATCTCTCGTCCGCTCCTGTCGCTTACACCTGAAGAATATCTCTAGAGTCTGCCCCTTTCTCATCATGGAAACAACAAAAACCCTCACCGTGGCCCTAATCCATTCCCGCCTTGACTATTGCAATTCTCAATTAAGCGGCCTCCCCCTCACCAGACTTTCTCCTCTTCAGTTCATCCTTAATGCA
This sequence comes from Allobates femoralis, assembly GCA_033576535.1. Classification (NCBI taxonomy): domain Eukaryota; kingdom Metazoa; phylum Chordata; class Amphibia; order Anura; family Aromobatidae; genus Allobates; species Allobates femoralis. The sequence continues at coordinate 155,026,491 of JARQOC010000005.1, read as the reverse complement.
GCAGCCAGGATCACCCATCTGGCCAATCGTTACTCAGATGCCTCTGCTCTGTGCCAGTCATTGCACTGGCTGCCCGTACACTACAGGATCAAATTCAAATTGCTTGTTCTCACCCACAAAACTCTTCACAGTGCAGCACCCCCTACATCTCCTCCCTCATCTCTGTCTATCACCCCACCCGTTCTCTACGTTCTTCAAATGACCTTCGACTAACATCTGCACTAATCCGATCCTCCCACTCCCGGCTCCAAGACTTCTCCAGAGCTGCACCAAAACTCTGGAATGCTTTACCCCAAGAAATCAGGACTATCCACAACTTGCATGGCTTCAGACGATCCCTAAAAACACATCTTTTTAAGGCGGCCTATCATACTCCCTAATAGAAGTCCTTTGTACTGTAGATAGTGAATGGGCTATCTGTCTTGACATTACTCTTCTACAAACTCCACCAAACCAAAAAGGTCTACACAGACTGTCTGTTGACCATCCATGTAAGCTTATTTCTATGCCCCATTTCCTCAAGATGCCTGGAACATGAGTGCAATAAGCCCCTGTACCTTGGGCAACCCCTATTTCGTTGTAGATTGTAAGCTATTTTGAGCAGAGTCACCTTCATTTCTTGCTTTATTTATTGTATTTTCTTTTTTACATTGATTCTATGCCTATTGTTTTGTATCCAATTATTGTACTGTATTTGTTCTCTACTGTAATTACCGTATATACTCGTGTATAAGCCGACCCGTGTATAAGCCGACCCCCCTACTTTTGCCCCCAAAACCTGGGAAAACCTATTGACTCGTGTATAAGCCGAGGGTGGACTCCAGCACAGGTATACAGCCCCCAGCAGTGTGGTATACAGGCCCCCCAATGATAGTATACAGCAGCCTCCCCAGTGGTAGTATACAGCAGCAGCCCCAGTGGTATATACAGCAGCAGCTCCAGTAGTTAGTATACAGCAGCCCCAGAGGTATATACAGCCCCAGTGTTAGTATACAGCATCCCCAGAGGTATATACAGCCCCAGTGGTAGTATACAGCATCCCCACAGGTAGTATACAGCAGCCCCAGAGGTAGTATACAGCAGCCCCAGAGGTAGTATACAGCAGCCCCAGAGGTAGTATACAGCAGCCCCAGAGGTAGTATACAGCAGCCCCAAAGGTATATACAGCAGCCCCAGTGGTAGTATACAGCAGCCCCACAGGTATATACAGCCCCAGTGGTAGTATACAGCAGCCCCACAGGTATATACAGCCCCAGTGGTAGTATACAGCAGCCCCACAGGTATATACAGCCCCAGTGGTAGTATACAGCAGCCCCAGAGGAATATACAGCCCCAGTGGTAGTATACAGCAGCCCCAGAGGTATATACAGCCCCAGTGGTAGTATACAGCAGCCCCAGAGGTATATACAGCCCCAGTGGTAGTATACAGCCCCAGAGGTATATACAGCCCCAGTGGTAGTATACAGCAGCCCCACAGGTATATACAGCCCCAGTAGTTAGTATACAGCAGCCCCACAGGTATATACAGCCCCAGTGGTAGTATACAGCAGCCCCAGAGGTATATACAGCCCCAGTGTAGTATACAGCAGCCCCACAGGTATATACAGCCCCAGTGGTAGTATATAGCAGCCCCAGTGGTATATACAGCCCCAGTGGTAGTATACAGCATCCCCACAGGTAGTATACAGCAGCCCCAGAGGTAGTATACAGCAGCCCCAGAGGTAGTATACAGCAGCCCCAGAGGTAGTATACAGCAGCCCCAGAGGTAGTATACAGCAGCCCCAGAGGTAGTATACAGCAGCCCCAGAGGTAGTATACAGCAGCCCCAGAGGTATATACAGCAGCCCCAGTGGTAGTATACAGCAGCCCCACAGGTATATACAGCCCCAGTGGTAGTATACAGCAGCCCCACAGGTATATACAGCCCCAGTGGTAGTATACAGCAGCCCCACAGGTATATACAGCCCCAGTGGTAGTATACAGCAGCCCCAGAGGAATATACAGCCCCAGTGGTAGTATACAGCAGCCCCAGAGGTATATACAGCCCCAGTGGTAGTATACAGCAGCCCCAGAGGTATATACAGCCCCAGTGGTAGTATACAGCCCCAGAGGTATATACAGCCCCAGTGGTAGTATACAGCAGCCCCACAGGTATATACAGCCCCAGTAGTTAGTATACAGCAGCCCCACAGGTATATACAGCCCCAGTGGTAGTATACAGCAGCCCCAGAGGTATATACAGCCCCAGTGTAGTATACAGCAGCCCCACAGGTATATACAGCCCCAGTGGTAGTATATAGCAGCCCCAGTGGTATATACAGCCCCAGTGGTAGTATACAGCATCCCCACAGGTATATACAGCCCCAGTGTAGTATCCAGCAGGCCCAGTGGTAGTATGCAGCCCCCCCTCCTTAATATGCGTCCCCCAGTATTAATAAACAGCCCCCCCTCCTTATCATGTCCCCCCCGGCTGCGGCAGCTGTTAAAATAACAAACACTTTATACATCACCTTCCGACGCAGCTCTCCGCTCCTCCGGTCCTCAGCGTCTCCGCTCGCGGCTTCTTCTTCCTTGATGTGCCGGCTTGTGACCGCGCGCAGGAAATGACGTCATCTCCTGCGCCCGGTCACATGACACCGGCACAACAAGGAAGAAGAAGCCGCGAGCGGAGACGCTGAGGACCGGAGGAGCGGAGAGCTGCGTCGGAAGGTGATGTATAAAGTGTTTGTTATTTTAACAGCTGCCGCAGCCGGGGGGGGACATGATAAGGAGGGGGGGGCTTTTTATTAATACTGGGGGACGCATATTAAGGAGGGGGGGCTGTGTAGTGCAATATGCACGGCATCCCCCCGCCGCTGATGGACAGGGGGATGCCGTGCATATTCATTGCACTAATGAGGCGGCCCCACGTGACCGCCTGCGGTCACCGCGGCCCCCTCCTGCCTCCTCCAGCCCCCGGTCACAGCTCCCCCCCCCCACAGCATACCGTATGACCCGTGTATAAGCCGAGGGGGGACTTTTCAGCCCAATTTTTGGGCTGAAAAACTCGGCTTATACACGAGTATATACGGTACTTACTGTATTATATTTTCAGTACTCTAACCCCTACATTGTAAAGCGCTGCGGAATATGTTGGCGCTATATAAATAAAGCTTTTTTATTATTATTATTATCATCAGACCATACAGTAATCACAGTACTGATGACAATCAGTCAGTATCACAACTAATCATTTACATCCAGGAATCTTATAGATGACTTTGTCTCTAAACAGAGTAATTCCTTTTCTTTTTTCTATCTAGTCCAGTTTCCATGATGACTTTCATGGCCACATCTAGTCTCTGCAGATTTCCATCTTCTCTGCTTTTCTTGTTCAACATTTTTATTTGGTTATACACAATTTTACAAAGGTCGCCTTAACAATGACGGTACAATAGGATGATCAAAAAAAAAAAAAAAAATACATGTTACAATAGTATGATGATAACGGAAAATATCAAACAATAAACAATAAGAAAGTTCGGTATTCTCGATAATTCCAAACAGGGAGGGGGGGGGAGTGAACTGGGAAGGAGGGCAGTGGGGAGAAGGAAGGGAGAGAAATGATTCACAGTTATGCTTGACTAGACTATTCTGAAGCAAATTGGAAAGGAGTCAATTCAGGTCCGAGTAAAAGGGACATCTTGTTGATAGAAAAATTGGTTCCATGGCGTCCATTTCTTTTTGTATTTTGCTTGGAGATTATTTCTCAGAGAGTGCATATATTCGTAAGAGTTATGTGATGCGATGGTCCCCAAAACTGCATCAAGCGTGGGTGGATCCGGGTCCTTCCAACGCGTTGCAATACCATTTTTACACGCAATGAGAATGTGCACTATAAGGGCTCTGAGGTCTGAAGGTATGTCGTTGATTCCTATTGATAGCAATGCAAGTTCTGGAGTAAGATCTAGATTAAGTCCAGTTATATCACAAAGAAGTAGATGAATTTTTCCCCAGAAGTGACGAAGGGAAGGACAGTCCCAAAATATATGTGACATTGAGCCAGGGTGACCGCAGTTCCTCCAACACAAAGGAGACAAGGTGTTAGAAAATGTTTGAAGTCTTGTGGGAGTGAAATACCACCTGGTCAAGGTTTTGTAATAGGACTCAAGTAAAGTTGCACATGAGAGACTTTTGAGCACAGTTTGTAATGTTTCTTCAATTAAGTTGATAGGGAGCGGGACTTGAAGTTCTCTACTCCAGGCTTCAATGTTGGGAGTGATCGAGTATGCAGAGTCAAGAATCCATTCTCTGTAAATGGATTTGAAAGACCAGAAAACCTTCGACTGGTTGAAACGGAAGAGCTGGGTAATGTTTAGCGGGAGGTTAAGATTGAGACTGTTTTTGTTGAGTATACGTTTGATTTTGGTCCAAGTTCCGAATTCTTCCTCTGGTAAGCCAAATTTGGTCTGCAGGATTGTAAAGGATTTAAGTTGTGTATCCTCATCGAGTATGTCAGACAAGGTGTGAATACCGCTAATAGTCCATGTATTGATATCTACAGCTGACGAGAGTGCTGGTAGGAGAGACAAAGGAATCCAATAAGGAGAAGACAATCGATTTGATGCTTGTGATTTCATGGTCAGGCATCTCCATGCGCGTATGGTTGCTTTTAATGTAGGCATAGAGGGTAACTTCTTGTTTTTGTCACACAGATAGGAGAGTAATGACCAGTGGAGATCTGCCGTCTGGTGAAATGCTTTCTCTATGTTTATCCATCTTGGACTCTCCTCCGAACCCCACCAATTCTGACTCAGTTTGATCAACGCCGAATGGTAATAGGCCGATATGTTGGGCACAGCTAAACCACCATGTGGTTTGCTTTTTTCTAAAGTAGAAAGAGCAGTTCTGGGTTTTTTCCCTCCCCAGATGAAGTTGGATAATTGGGTTTGAAGTTTTTTGCACCAATTAGAATTGACCTGGAGGGGGATCGAGCGAAAAATATAAAGTAGTTTAGGTAAAATGAATAGTTTATACGCTTCTATCCTGCCCAACCATGTCAACTCAGTTTTGGAAATATTAGTTAGGTCTATTTGTACAGTTTTGTATATCTTTCCTAAATTGGATTCATAAGTATGAGATATGTGTTTAGTAATTATAATTCCCAAATAATCCAACACATTCTTCTCCCAATCCAAACCATTATTTTGTTGTAAGGAGGAAATAATGTGGTCTGGGAGGTTATAACTAAGTACTTGCGTTTTAGCGATGTTTATTTTATAGTGGGAGACCTTAGTGAAGTCTTCCATGAGGGAAAGGAGATTACACATTGAGGATATTGGATCTGTGAGAGTTAAAATTATGTCATCCGCAAATAGACTAATTTTATAGGATTCGCGGTTCAGAGTAATACCAGTGATTTGCGGATGAGATCGGATTTTTTCGGCCAACGGTTCAATGAATAAATTAAAAAGAGAGGGCGAGAGGGGACAGCCTTGCCTTGTGCCGTTAGTCAACATAAATGGGGCAGATAAGTGATTGTTAGTGAGTAACCTTGCCGAGGGGGCAGTGTACAAGGCTTGAATGGAGTTAAATATGGGGCCATTTATTCCAAATTTGTGCAGGACCTCAAATAGGTATCCCCAGTGGACTCTGTCGAACGCTTTTTCTGCGTCGACAGAGACCACTATCATAGGGGTTCCAGAGGATTCAGCGTGAGCTGACAGGTTTAAAATTCTTCTCGTCGCGTCAGTGGAGCTTCTTTTTGGGGTAAAACCCACCTGGTCCTGGTGGATCAAAAGCGGGATAATTTTTTGCAGTCTGACATTAATTGCTTTAGAGATAATTTTAATGTCAGTATTGAGCAGAGAAATGGGTCTGTAATTAGATACCAATTCTCTATCTCCTTTATTTTTCGGAATCACTGAAATTAATGCTTGAAGCATCTCGTGCGGAACCGATTGATTGTTATTGGATAAAGAATTAATTAATTTAGTGATGTAGGGAGTAAGTAAACTTTCATAAGCTATGAAGTATTCATTTTGGAGACCATCAGGGCCTGGGGATTTATTCTTTTTAAGTTTAATGATAATATCTTTTATTTCCTGTTCGGTGTAAGGTTGATTGAGTCTATTTAGGGTGTCCTCTGTAAGGGTCGGGAGTGTAATGGAATCCAGAAAGGACTTAATATTCTGCTTTGTGGGTTGATGCTCCAATGGATCATTTTTGAGATTATAGAGGCTTTTATAAAATTCTACAAAGGCTCTAGAGATTTCCACGGGGGTTTTAACCACGTGGTTTTGTTTGTTCCTGATTTGGTGGATACAAGTTTTAGATCTATGGATTTTAATCAAATTTGCGAATGTTTTGGAGGGCTTGTTCATATTAGAGTAGAAATTTGATCTGGAGATACGGGCCATTTTATCATAATCTGATAAAAGAAGAGATTTCAGTCGGATCCGGAGCTCAAGAAGATCTTTGTGTTTCCTCTCGGATGGATCTGCCAAGATATCTCTTTCTAAGTTGGAGATTTGGTGGATCAGCTTTTTCGTGTCCTCTTGTTGAGCTTTTTTGTGTTTCGCATTTAAATAAATTAGTGACCCTCTTATAGTCGCTTTGTGGGCGTTCCATAGTGTGAATAAGGATACCTCAGGAGTTTCATTTTCTTTAAAATATAATTTGAGTGATTCTAGAATCTCTGTTTTATATTGAGGGTGAGTGAATAGGTAAGAATTGGCCCTCCATGGGGAATGTGCATTAAAGGGGGGGCAGTTGGAACATTCGAAAATAATGGGGGAGTGATCCGACCACGTTCTTGGGAGAATGAATATGGTTTTAACTTTAGATAGGGAATGAATGTCAGTTATAACTAAGTCAATTCTAGAGAAGGATTTATGCAAGTTGGAATAATGGGTGAACTCCACAGATGATGTGTGTAAGCATCGGAATACGTCGAAGAGTTCTTCCTTTTGTAAGAGAGGGTCAAGTTTAGTATTAAGATTCCTCGATTTATTAGAAGAATCTAATAGGGGATTCGGGACTGCATTAAAATCCCCAAAAATTAAGAGTGTCCCTTTTGTTTTTCATGGATTAGGGCAAAAAGACGTCTGAGGAAAGTGATTTGGCCATTATTAGGCGTGTAAACGTTCGCGAGTGTATAGGTGGTGTCATTGATCTTGCAAATCAAGATTATGTACCTTCCCTCGTTGTCTTTAATAAGCTCGAGCTCTTCAAATTTCAGTGAGTCCTTGATAATTAATGCTACTCCCGCTTTTTTTTTGGGGTTGGACGATAGGTATATGTGAGGAAAATTTTTATTGGTGAATTTGGGTGGGTTCTGTAAGGGGAATCTAGTCTCTTGGATACCCGCTATATCAACACGATTTGATTTCATCTCCTTCCATAAGCTGAATCGTTTTTGCGGCGAATTAAGTCCGTTTGTATTTAGTGACATAAATCTTAGTGCCATTGTGCTAGTCAAGGAATTATACTAAAGCTTTATGATAAGGGGAGGGTAAGGGGGGTTTGGGTGAAGAAACGGAGGTAAAGAGGTACTTGGGTAAAATACAACAAGAATACAAGAAAGAATGTAAACAATACGAATTAGATCGTAATGGGAAGGAAGAGTTCCAGGGAACTGATGTGAGTCTTCCTCTTGGGCTAACGGTGGGGCCTTTGGTGCTAGTTTTAATGCCAACAATAGGGAAGTCGGCAGAGTTACTCATGTATGTGAAGGTGTTTGAGGAGTTTTAAACCTTCCGTGGAGTCCTCTATTGTGATCTGCTTTTGTTTGTGGTAGAATATGACAGAGGTAGTAGGGCGACCCCATCTGTAGGCTATCTGTTGTTTCCTTAAAACTTCAGTGATTGGTCTCAAGGATCGTCTCTTCATAGCAGTTTCTCTGGAGATGTCAGAGTATATTTTTAGGGAGTCGTAAGGGGCAGGCAGGAGGCCATTTTGTCTGGTATAATTATTTATTTTATCTTTTGTCTGAAAAAAGGTGAATTTTACAATAACATCCCGAGGGACGTCTTCAGGGAAGCGCGGAGGTTTAGGGATTCTATGCGCCCTTTCTATTGAAAGCTCTATGTCTGGCAGAGAAGGGATCAATTTTTTTGTCAGATTTTTAATGAAAGGAATCAATTCGTGTGACTTAACCTGTTCTGGTACACCCCTAATTTTTAAGTTAGATCTACGGTCACGATCTTCTCTGTCAATAAGTTTGTCAGAGAGGTATTTGATGTCACCTTTGGCTTTAGACAACTCAGTACGGCATGCTTTAATCTCTTTCTTTAAATTGTCTACATCAGTTTCAGTTTTATCTAATCTTGAGTTTATGGCGTTAATTGATGCTTTCACATCTGTAAATTGCTCTCTCATCTCCTCCTTTAATGAAGAGAACAGCTGAAGGAGAAATTTCTTGTCAGGAATTTGGTTTGGATCCAAGATGCGATTGACTTCGCCCTCAGCTTGAGTGACTTTGATTTTTTGCCTCGCTGGGCTTCTGCATTGTGATTGTGCCTCATCCTGTGGAGGCGATTCAATGTGTTGGCGGGGGGGAGAGTCTATCTCCTTCCTCTTTGAACTATGTTGGGAATTCTCATATAGCATCGAGTCCTCATGAGGGTCTGATTCTTCAGTTAGTGGTAGGATTTTGGTGGGATGATCTCTTCCCTTAAAGGTTTTACCAGGGCTATGTGCCATGGTAGGTATTTTGCTCTTGGATCTGCTTTGTTGCGCTTCCATGTTCTTATCAGAATGGTCTGTGTTGGAAGTAGATCTGGATTTGGAGGGCATTAGTCCCCCAGTATCAGGAACAATCGGGAGGTTCGTGGACTCAGGCTGTGTTTTGCAGAGAGAAATATTTAGAACTAGCTGTGAGCCCGATGCAAATGCATCGGGATTCTAGAACGTGCATTAATTTGATTATAGTAGTTATAGCTGTTAGCCTGATGCAAATGCATCGGGTATCTAAAATATGTTTATTGTTTTTTTAAAGATTTTTAAATAATAATCGCATCATCAATAGCAATAATATAAGCCATAGCATTATTATTAGCAGTAATAGCAGTATTAATAGCATTATTAGCAGTATTATGAGCATTAATAACATTTATTAATAGCATTAATAGCATTATTATTAGCATTAATAGCATTATTAATTAGCATTATTAGCATTAATAATAGCATTAATAACATTATTAATAGCATTGATAGCATTATTATTCATATAGCATTAATAGCATTATAGCATTATATTAATAGCATTAATAGCATTATTAATAGCATTAATAGCATTATATTAGCATAATAGCATTAATAGCATTATTATTAGCATTATAATAGCATTATATATAATAGCTAGCATTATTAGCATTAATAGCATAATAGCAATTAATAGCATTATTAATAGCATTTAATAGCATTATAATTAATAGCTAATAGCATTATAATAGCATATAATTATTTATAGCATAATAGCATAATATATATTATATGCATTAATAGCATTAATAATAGCATTATTATTAGATTAATAATAGCATTAATAATTATATAGCATTAATAGCATTATTATAGCATTAATAGCATTATTATACATTATGCATTATAATAGCAATTAATAATAATGCATAAATATTAATAGCATTAATAGCATTATTATTAGCATTAATAGCTATTAATAGCATATATATAGCATTAATAGCATTATATTAGCAATTAATATAATTATTACATTAATAGCATTAATAGCATATATAGCATTAATAGCATTATTAATAGCATTAATAGCATTATAATAGCATAATAGCATTAATTAGCATTATAGATTATAGCATTAATAGCATTTAATTAATAGCTATTATATAGCATTAATAGCATATATAGCATTAATAGCATTATAATACATTAAATACATTATTAATAGCATTAATACATATTATTAGCATTAATAGCATATAATAGATTATAGCATTAATTAATTAGCAATTAATATAATATTAATAGCATTAATAGCATAATTAGCATTAATTTAGCATTAATAGCATAATTATTAGCATTAATAGCATTAATAACATATTAATATAGCATTAATAGCATTAATAATATAGCATTAATAATAGCATTATTACATTATAATAGCATTAATAGCATTATTAATAGCATTAATAGCATTAATTATTAGATTAATAGCATATAATAGCATTATTAGCATTAATAATAGCATTAATAACATTATTAATAGCATTAATAGCATTAGCATAAATACATTATTATTAGCATAAATAGCATTAATAATAGGATTATTAGCATTAAATATAATAGCATTAATAACATTTATTAATAGCATTAATAGCATTATTATTAGCATTAATAGAATTAATTAATAGCATTATTAGCATTAATAATAGCATTAATAACATTATTAATAGCATTAATAGCATTATTATTAGCATTATGCATTATTATAATTAACAGATAATATAATATAGCATTATTAGCATTTAATATTATAGCAAAATAATGATTAATAGCATAAATAGCTATAGCTATTATTAGCATAAATAGCATTAATAATAGGATTATTAGCATTAATAATAGCATTAATAACATTAATAATAGATTATTAGCATTATTATTAGCATTAATAGAATTAATAATAGCATTATTAGCATTAATATAGCATTAATAACATTATTAATAGCATTAATAGCATTATTATTAGCATTAATAGCATTATTATTAGCATTAATAGCATTAATAATACCATTAATAGCATTATTATTAGCATTAATAGCATTAATAGCATAAATAATAGGATTAATAGCATTATTAATAGCATTAATAGCTAATTATTATAGCATATAATAGCATTATTAGATTATTAGCATTAATAGCAATTTAATAAACATTAATAATAGGATTATTAGCATTATATAGCATTAATAAATTATAATAGCATTATTAGCATTAATAATAGCATTAATAACATTATTAATAGCATTATTAGCATTATTATTAGCATAATAGCATTATTATTAGCATTAATAGCATTATATACCATTAATAGCATTATTATTAGCATTAATAGCATTAATACAAAAATAATAGGATTAATATTATTAATAGCATTAATAGCATAAATAATAGGATTAATAGCATTATTAATTAGCATTAATAGCATTATTAATAGCATTAATAGCATTATTATTAGCATAAATAGCATTATAATAGGATTATTAGCATTATTATTAGCATTAATAAATTATAATAGCATTATTAGCATTAATAATAGCATTAATAACATTATTAATAGCATTATAGCATTATTATTAGCATTAATAGCATTATTATTAGCATTAATAGCATTATATTTGCATTAATAACATTGATTAATACATTAATAGATAATATTAGCATTAATAGTTAAATAAATAATAGATTAATAGCATTATATAGCATTAATACATTATTATAGCATTAATAGCATTATTATTAGCATAATAGCATTAATAATAATATAGCATTATATAGCATTAATAGAATTAATTAATAGCATTATAGCATTAATAATAGATTAATACATTTATGATTAATAGCATTATATAGCATTATTTATAGCATTAATAGCATTATAATAGCATTAATAGCATTAATAATAGCATTAATAACATTATTAATAGCATTAATAGCATTATTATTAGCATTAATAAATTAATATAGCATTATTAGCATTTAATAATAGCATTAATAAATATATTAATAGCATTAATAGATATTATTAGCATTAATAGCATTTATTATAGCATTAATAGCATTAATATACATTAATAATAAATATTAGCATTAATATGCATTAATACATAAAATAATAGATTAATAGCATTATTAATAGCATAATAGCATTATTAATAGCATTAATAGATTATTATTAGCATTAATAGCATTAATAATAGCATTATTAGCATTATAATAGCATTAATAACATTATTAATAGCATTAATAGCATTATTATTAGCATTAATAGCATTAATAGCATTATTTTATAGCATTAATAGCATTAATAATACATTAATGATATATTGCATAATAGCATTAATAATAGCATTATTAGCATTAATAATAGCATTAATAACATTTTAATAGCATTAATAGCATTATTATTAGCATTAATAGAATTAATAATAGCATTATTAGCATTAATAATAGCATTAATAACATTATTATACATTAATAGCATTATTATTAGCATAATAGCATTATAGTATTTTAATATATACTTATTATATTTATAATTATTTTATTAATCTTTATAATTTTAATTTTTAATATTAATAAATTATTATAGCTAAGCATTTATTAGCTAATGCATTATATAGCATTATATTTATTTTTTAATTATTATTTTTGAATTTTATTATATTTTAATATTTTTATTTAATATTTTAATTTTTAATAGATTATTATTAGCATTAATAGAATTAATATAGCATTATTAGCATTAATAATAGCATTTATCATAATTATTACATTAATAGCATATTATTAGCGTAATATTATTATTAGCATTTTTTTTTAAATTATTATTTATTATTTGTTATTTATTTTTAATTATGTTTTATTTATTTTTATAATGTTTTAATTATTTTTTAATTATTTTTTATTATTAAATTTATTATTTAGGCTGAGAGCAGTTCTCATTCAGGTCCGCAAAGGCTGATCTTATTAGCATATATTTTATTTTTTTATTATTATTTTTATTGAATTTTTTATTATTTTTAATTATTTTTTTTTATTATTTTTTAATTCTTTTTTAATTATTTTTTTTATTATTTAATTTATTATTTAGGCTGAGACGCAGTTCTCATTGAGGTCCGCCTTTATTAGCATATATTTTATTTTTTTATTATTATTTTTATTGAATTTTTTATTATTTTTAATTATTTTTTTTTATTATTTTTTAATTCTTTTTTAATTATTTTTTTTATTATTTAATTTATTATTTAGGCTGAGACGCAGTTCTCATTGAGGTCCGCCTTTATTAGCATATATTTTATTTTTTTATTATTATTTTTATTGAATTTTTTATTATTTTTAATTATTTTTTTTTATTATTTTTTAATTCTTTTTTAATTTTTTTTTATTATTTAATTTATTATTTAGGCTGAGACGCAGTTCTCATTCAGGTCCGCAAAGGGCTGATCTTATTAGCATATATTTTACTAGCTGTGAGCCCGATGCAAATGCATCGGGTGTCTAGAATGTGCATTAATTTGATTATAGTAGTTATAGCTGGTGTGAGGACTTTTCGGGGGGGTGTGAATAGTTTTTGGGGGTCACATACTTTTTTGGGTGGGTCACATAGTTTTTTGGGGGGGTGACATACTTTTTTGGGGGGGTCCAATATTTTTTTTGGGGGGTGACATAATTTTTTTGGGGGGTCACATCATTTTTTTGGGGGGTGACATATTTTTTTGGGGGGGGTCACATACTTTTTTGGGGGTGTCAGATACTTTTTTTGGGGGGTCACATACTTTTTTTGGGGGGGTCCAATACTTTTGGGGGGGGTCCAATACTTATATTTTAATAAATTAATGTAATTAATATCTTAATGTAATTTTTTTTTTTTTTTTTTTTTTTTATTATTATTTTTTATTTTATTATTTATTTTTATAATTTTTTTTACGATTATTATTATTAAATTTATTTATTATTTTGTATTTTAAGTGATTTTTTTTGTATTAAAATTATGTTATTTTATTAAAAAACCGCATCTGCGGTACGTTTGCGGTAATCCCCATACAAAGTATAGGGGACTTGCGGCAGGTGCGGCAAAACCGCACTTGCCGCACCTGCCGCAAGTCCCCCTATACTTTCTATGGGGATTTTTGGGGGGGTTACATAATTTTTTTGGGGGGGTCCAATACTTTTGGGGGGGTCCAATACTTATATTTTAATAAATTAATGTAATTAATATCTTAATGTAATTTTTTTTTTTTTTTTTTTTATTATTATTTTTATTTTATTATTTATTTTTATAATTTTTTTTACGATTATTATTATTAAATTTATTTATTATTTTGTATTTTAAGTGATTTTTTTTGTATTAAAATTATGTTATTTTATTAAAAAACCGCATCTGCGGTACGTTTGCGGTAATCCCCATACAAAGTATAGGGGGACTTGCGGCAGGTGCGGCAAAACCGCACTTGCCGCACCTGCCGCAAGTCCCCTATACTTTCTATGGGGATTTTTGGGGGGGTTACATAATTTTTTTGGGGGGGTCCAATACTTTTGGGGGGGTCCAATACTTATATTTTAATAAATTAATGTAATTAATATCTTAATGTAATTTATTTTTTTTTTTTTTTTTATTATTAATTTTTATTTTATTATTTATTTTTATTATTTTTTTTTACGATTATTATTATTAAATTTATTTATTATTTTGTATTTTAAGTGACTTTTTTTGTATTAAAATTGTTATTTTATTAAAAAAACCGCATCTGCGGTGCGGTTGCGGTAATCCCCATACAAAGTATAGGGGGACTTGCGGCAGGTGCGGCAAAACCGCACTTGCCGCACCTGCCGCAAGTCCCCCTATACTTTCTATGGGGATTTTTGGGGGGGTCACATAATTTTTTTGGGGGGGGTCCAATACTTTTTGGGGGTCCAATACTTATATTTTAATAAATTATGTAATTAATATGTTAATGTAATTTTTTTTTTTTTTTATTATTTTTTATTATTATTTTAATTATTTTTTTTAGGATTATTATTATTAAATTTATTTATTATTTTGATTTTTTTTTAATTAAAATTATGTTATTTTATTGAAAAACCGCATCTGCGGTGCGGTTATCCCCATAAAATTTATAGGGGGACTTGCGGCAGGTGCGGCAAAACCGCACTTGCCGCACCTGCCGCAAGTCCCCCTAATACTTTCTTGGGGATTACCGCAACCGCGCCGCAACTGGCACTTGCGGCGCATTGCGGTAATCCTTATGGGTTTGACCGCAACTGCGCCGCAAGTGCTCGCACTCAGCCAGCGACTCGCAATGCGGCGCGGTTGCGGTAATCCTTATGGGTTTTACCGCAACCGCGCCGCAAGTGCTCGCACTCAGCCAGCGATCGCAATGCGGCGCGGTTGCGGTAATCCTTATGGGTTTTACCGCAACCGCGCCGCAAGTGCTCGCACTGAGCCAGCGAGTTATATGCGGCGCGGTTGCGGTAATCCACAGGGCAATGGGCACAGGGGCACAGAGGCACAGGGGCACAGGGGCACAGGGGCACAGGGGCACAGGGGCACAGAGGCACAGGGGCACAGAGGCAGCACAGGGCACAGAGGCACAGGGGCACAGGGCACAGGGCACAGGGGCACAGAGGCACAGGGCACAGAGGCACAGGGCACAGGGCACAGGCAAGGACAGGGCACAGGGGCACAGGGGCACAGAGGCACAGGGGCACAGGGCACAGGGGCACAGAGGCACAGGGGCACAGGGGCACAGAGGCACAGGGGCACAGGGGCACAGGGGCACAGGGGCACAGGGGCACAGAGGCACAGGGGCACAGGGGATGGCGGGGGTGACAGGGGCACAGGGGCACTTGGGCACAGGGGCATTGGGGCACAGGGGCACAGGCTCCGGAGCACTGTATCAGCATGTGCTGACAGCAGCTGCTTCGGAGCGGGAGGCACAGGGGCACTGAGGCACAGGGGATGGCGGGGGTGACAGGGGCACAGGGGCACTTGGGCACAGGGGCATTGGGGCACAGGGGCACAGGTTCGGAGCGGGAGGCAGAGGGGCACACTGAGGCACTGAGGCACAGGGGCACAGGGGCACAGGGCGGCTGAGGTAGCGACTCGCAATGGCCTCGCGGCCATTGCTCGCGCTACCTCAGCGGTACATCGCTAAATTTGTGGCCGAGCCTCTGGTTCTATTTTCGGCCACCGACTCGCAATGGCCGCTTCGCGGCCATTGCTCGTGCGTGGTGACGTCAGCGGCTCGCAATGGCCGCTACGCGGCCAATGCTTCGCCGTGATGACGTCACAGAGTGTGACATATCCACGGCACGTTGTCGGGGTCCGACACGAAAACGTCTTAGGCAATTATATAGTAGATTTTTTTTATTATTATTTTTATTGAATTTTTTATTATTTTTAATTATTTTTTTTTATTATTTTTTAATTCTTTTTTAATTATTTTTTTTATTATTTAATTTATTATTTAGGCTGAGACGCAGTTCTCATTCAGGTCCGCAAAGGGCTGATCTTATTAGCATATATTTTATTTTTTTATTATTATTTTTATTGAATTTTTTATTATTTTTAATTATTTTTTTTATTATTTTTTAATTCTTTTTTAATTATTTTTTTTATTATTTAATTTATTATTTAGGCTGAGACGCAGTTCTCATTGAGGTCCGCCTTTATTAGCATATATTTTATTTTTTTATTATTATTTTTATTGAATTTTTTATTATTTTTAATTATTTTTTTTTATTATTTTTTAATTCTTTTTTAATTATTTTTTTATTATTTAATTTATTATTTAGGCTGAGACGCAGTTCTCATTGAGGTCCGCCTTTATTAGCATATATTTTATTTTTTTATTATTATTTTTATTGAATTTTTTATTATTTTTAATTATTTTTTTTTATTATTTTTTAATTCTTTTTTAATTATTTTTTTTATTATTTAATTTATTATTTAGGCTGAGACGCAGTTCTCATTGAGGTCCGCCTTTATTAGCATATATTTAATTTTTTTATTATTATTTTTATTGAATTTTTTATTATTTTTAATTATTTTTTTTTTATTAATTTTTAATTATTTTTTAATTATTTTTTTTATTATTTAATTTATTATTTAGGCTGAGGCAGTTCTCATTCAGGTCCGCAAAGGGCTGATCTTATTAGCATATATTTTATTTTTTTATTATTATTTTTATTGAATTTTTTATTATTTTTAATTATTATTTTTATTATTTTTTAATTCTTTTTTAATTATTTTTTTTATTATTTAATTTATTATTTAGGCTGAGACGCAGTTCTCATTGAGGTCCGCCTTTCTTTTTTCCCATTGAAATGCATTAGCGGTGTGTCGGCGATTTTATGGCCGACCACCTGGTTCTATGTGTCGGCCCTAAAATCGCGGACACACCGCTAATGCATCTCTATGGGCAGTCAGGCCGATTTCGGATTGAACGCCGACCAATCAGAATTCGAGCTGACTTGCCCATAGACATGCATTAGCGGTGTGTCGGCGATTTTATGGCCGACCACCTGGTTCTATTTGTCGGCCGTAAAATCGCGGACACAGCGCTAATGCATCTCTATGGGCAGTCAGCCCGATTTCGGATTGAACGGCAACCAATCAGAAGTCGAGCTGACTGCCCATAGAGATGCATTAGCGGTGTGTCCGCGATTTTAGGGCCGACAAATAGAACCAGGGGGGCGGCCATAAAATCGCCGACACACCGGTAATGTATGTCAATGGGGAAAAAAGGCGGACCTGAATGAAAACTGAATGAGGAGCTCTTCTGATTGGCTGAGGGCATTATCCAGCAACCAATCAGAAGACGGCGTGAGATTTCATTGAGGTAGAATGGGGGATTTTTCCTCCATTCTATCTTAATGAGAAGGAAGAGGACGTCGGAGGTGGAATTTTCGGAAAAGAAGACAGAAGATCCCCGGGGCCGGACGAAGAGGCGGAGATGGCGGAAAGAAGAGAGAAGACCCCCGGGGCCGGAGGAAGAGGACGCCTGGCCGGACGGAGGATCGGACGGACGATCGGACGGACGATCAGATGACTTGAAGGCATGTAAGTGATGGACGGGGGCTTCGGGTGTAGGGCCTTAGGTGAGAGCGGCGTTAGGTTAGGGGACGGCGGGGGGTTAGGGTGTAGGGCTTTAGGGACAGGGGCAGGGGACAGCGGCGGGAGCTTAGGGGGTATCGGCGGGGGCCTAGGGGGTAGGAGCTTAGGTAGGGGCGGCGATGGCTTAGGGGGTAGACGGCGGGGCTTAGGGGGTATCGGCGGCGGCTTTGGATGGTGCGAGTCGGGGGTTAGGTAGTCGGGGCTTAGGGGGTATCGGCGGCGGGTTTGGATGGTGCGAGTCGGGGGTTAGGTGGTCGGGGCTGCTGCGGGGTTTCGGCGGCGGGTTTGGATGGTGCGAGTCGGGGGTTAGGTGGTCGGGGCTGCTGCGGGTTTAGGGGGTTAGGGGCGGCGGTGCCTTAGGGGGTAGGCGGCATGGCTTAGGGGGTATCGGCGGGGGCCTAGGGGGTAGGGGCGTCGATGGCTTAGGGGGTAGACGGCGGGGCTTAGGGGGTATCGGGGGCGGGTTTGGATGCTGCGGGTCGGGGGTTAGGTGGTCGGGGGGGGCTTAGGGGGTATCGGGGGCGGGTTTGGATGCTGCGGGTCGGGGGTTAGGTGGTCGGGGGGGCTTAGGGGGTATCGGGGGCGGGTTTGGATGCTGCGGGTCGGGGGTTAGGTGGTCGGGGCTGCTGGTCGGGGCTGCTGCGGGGCTTAGGGGGTAGGGGGTTAGGGGCGGCGGTGCCTTAGGGGGTAGGCTTAGAGCGGCAGGGGCTGTAGTGTACAGCGCGATGGTATACTACAGTCCCATGGCGCTTATGGGCATGGGACTGTAGTATACTATAGCGGTGTACAGTACAGCAGCGCGTAGTGGCTTAGAGCGGCAGGGGGCTGTAGTGTACAGCGCGATGGTATACTACAGTCCCATGGCGCTTATGGGCATGGGACTGTAGTATACTATAGCGGTGTACACTACAGGAGTATGGGCTTCGGTGGCTTGGTTAGCGGTGTAGCGACTCGCAAAGCCCGCTTCGCGGGCATTGCTTCGCTGGGCTGCAACGACTCGCAATGCCCGCTTTGCGGGCATTGCTTCGTGAGTCGCCGTGGCCGCTACGCGGCCACGGACAGAGTCCAGGAGAAGCAGCTCGCTCGCGCTCACCAAGCGACCGGAAGCAGCGCCGCTCCGACGGAAGTCGCTACGGCAATTATATTTAGAATAATACAGTACTTATCTGAAACCTGGATGACCAAGGGTGAAGGGAATCGCGCCGTGGATCTTGGAATCCTGGTCTACGAAGCTGGCTTGCGTGGGGGGCCCGATAACCCCACTTGCTAGAAGCGATCTTCCCGTCCGAACCTTTTCTTGCAGGTCGCTCAGCGTTGAAACAGTTAACAGTGAAGAAGAATGCAATCTGTAGCTCCTTTATTACCTCAGCGCTCAGGGCTGAAACAGTTAACAGTGAAGGAGAATCTTTGGCTCCTCAGTGCCCCAGTGCTGAAACAGTTAATAGTGAAGGAGAATCTTTAGCTCCTCAGTCTCTCAGCGCTGAAACAGTTAACAGTGAAGGATCGTTAGCTCCTCAGTACCTCAGGGCTGAAACAGTTAATAGTGAAGGAGAATCTCTGGCTCCTCAGTACCTCAGCGCTGAAACAGTTAATAGTGAGGGAGAATCTTTAACTCCTCAATCTCTCAGCGCTGAAACAGTTAACAGTGAAGGATCTTTAGCTCCTCAGTACCTCAGTGCTGAAACAGTTAATAGTGAAGGAGAATCTTTAGCTCCTCAGTCTCTCAGCGCTGAAACAGTTAACAGTGAAGGATCTTTAGCTCCTCAGTACCTCAGGGCTGAAACAGTTAATAGTGAAAGAGAATCTCTGGCTCCTCAGTACCTCAGCGCTGAAACAGTTAATAGTGAGGGAGAATCTTTAGCTCCTCAGTACCTCAGGGCTGAAACAGTTAATAGTGAAGGAGAATCTCTGGCTCCTCAGTCTCTCAGCGCTGAAACAGTTAACAGTGAAGGATCTTTAGCTCCTCAGTACCTCAGCGCTGAAACAGTTAATAGTGAGGGAGAATCTTTAGGTCCTCAGTACCTCAGGGTTGAAACAGTTAATAGTGAGAGAGAATCTTTAGCTCCTCAGTACCTCAGCGCTGAAACAGTTAATAGTGAAGGAGGATATATGGCTCCTCAATACCTCAGCGCTGAAACAGTTAATAGTGAGGGAGAATCTTTAGCTCCTCAGTACCTCAGGGCCAAAACAGTTAATAGTGAAGGAGAATATATGGCTCCTCAGTACCTCAGCGCTAAAACAGTTAATAGTGAAGTAGAATCTATTTCTCCTCAGTACCTCAGCGCTGAAACAGTTAACAGTGAAGTAGAATCTATGGCTCCTCAGTACCTCAGGGCTCAGCGTTGAAACAGTTAATAATGAGGTAGAATCTGTGTCTCCTCAGTACCTCAGCGCTGAAACAGTCAACAATGAAGGAGAATACAATCGTGAATGATCTTCTCTGCCAGCAGGAGCCCAATATGGCGCCGTTACCTCAGACTGAAGAAGATGGGGTTCTCCTTGTGTGGCTTTCTCCTCATCAGATCTCATCAGAACTCGCCTCGTTCGGTCACTGCGGGTAGCTGGTTAGGCTGGTAGCTAGTTGTGGAATCAGAATGGCATTAAAATGTCATTAAGTCCGTCGCTTTGGATAAAGCACCAGGAGCTCCTGTGAGTGTGACTTCACATAGAGCCGCAGGCCACGCCTCTCTCTTCTCTGCTTTTCTGCAGCACATCCTAACACGATTTTATTAAAAATAGGAGTGTCATAATAATGCTGCCTGAATAAAACAATTTGCCCTATACTTCGCTCTTGAATAAATATTTGCTCCACACTGTGTTCCCTGCACAAAATATGCTACACACACTGTCCCTTTTATGGTACATACTCTCCACTCTGCCCTCTACACTGTGTCCCCCTATACTATCCAATCTTTATATTATGCCCTTTCATCACTCTCCCCCTCCTCGCCAAAATGTTCCATCCTTGTTGTGGCATCACATTGTCGCAGCCCCCTCTACATACCACCCTCTCCCACATTACCTAGACATATCTGCATCTATCCCGCCCCCACACTAACTAGTCTCACTTTTTATACTGGTATCAGTCCCTATCCCACCCTCACTTCTTATATTGTTTCCCACCTCACCCTCTTATTCCCTATAATGTATCCTCAAATGTACCCCATGTCTCACCATACCAACCCACCTCGCTCCCCATAATGATTCTGCATCCTCCACCCCCTTATGCCCCCATTCTGGGTTCTTAAATGCTGCCTTGCGCGCTTGCTTCACATACACTACCCCATCTCTAAAAGACTGTACAGCAGCTCAGAGAAAGAACATTCGACTCCCACTGCAGCTGCCAGGAAGGCATCATGTACAGGACCCCCTGCTTGCTGCGCCCGGGGCATGAGCCCGGCAGCCTCTTTCCTGCTGAACCTCTGTTCCCTGCCCTCAGTCCCCAGGGCCCAGGTAACAGAGAAATGACAGAGGAAGGGTCAGGCTGTCAGTGTCTCAAAGGCCCCCTCCTGGCCTCTGCTGCCCGTGATCCTTATGGGTATAAGGGCAGTCAGGTCCTGATGGCAGCACTGTCCACTCATGAATCTTAAACATCCACATGACTCCTGTGAGGTTGTCTCAGATTATAAAGCGGGTATCATGCAGCAGAGAATGCCACTGTGTGACCTGAGATAACCTCAGTGGTGTCAGCGGTCGTACACTAGCTGTCTCATGAGAGCTGTGATATCACACGAGATGTAGCAGATATATTTTGCCGGTATCATGGGACAGCACATGTGAGGATTGGTTAAAGACAGACTTAGCTCCACCCACCCTCTCTGCCTGCATCTGTCATTGGTGGAAAATGAAAGTCACTAGTGTGCAAGCTTACAATATATAGGGTGCAGGACATTACACTGCTCTTTGACATCTATGTATCTCTAAATTTATATATTTTTTCCATATATTTATGAATCTATTTCTACTTTACATCCATCTATCTATCCATCCACTCACTTGAACAGCTGATAACATGAGTAATCTTTAAAATCTTGAAAAAAAATTAGCAGGTCACAACTGTCCTAGGAGTGGCGCCCCCATTAGATGCGCCACTCCTGGAGCTTCGCCCCAGCTCTCTCGCTGCCCATGTGCATTGGCAAACAGGGTAATGGTACTCAAAGTTAATGTCAGCTGGGTATTGTCAGCTGGCAACAAGGCCAGCAGTTAGTAATGCCAATATTACTAACCAAGTCAGTAAGGACACAAATACCGACGCCAATAAATAGTTTACATGAAAAATAACCTCAATACATTCCTCTTTCACCTTTTTTTTTAAATTAAAATCCATTTGTTGCAAGTCTCCCATTCCACCCCCTCAAAAAAAAAAAAAATAGAACCCCCCCCCCCAAAAAAAATAATGAAACCCGAATAATTGATGAAGTAGTCACTTCACAGCACATGGGGGGAAAGATCAGTGAGCATATGGTGAGACACCAGACACTCCATTGGTCCCAGCAGTGTGACAAACCGTGACTTCCCTAAGGTGGTCTCAGTTTACACAGCGGGTATCACGTAGCAAGGAATCCCGTTGTGTGGCCTGAGATAACCTCAGTGGCATCAGCACTCATAACACTAGCTGTCTTGTGAGAGCTGCAAGATGCATCAGGTATATCTCCCTGGTATTGTGAGACAGCATGTGTGCGGAGCGGTGATGTTAGGAAGTGCAGTGCAGCCCCTGCGTGACCCCTTGAGTCTGAATTGCAGTAATGTTTGTGATGGCACCACTTGTCACACTCTCACACGTACCTGCATGTCTGCTCTTGCAGCATATGGGGGATGCTTTCTGTGAATGTGATCACATCATATTGTTGTAAGGCCCCATGCCCATGGTACATTGTTTCATGCTTCTTTTGAAGCAGGTGTTGAGAATATGCATCAAAATCTGCCTTTCTATCTCGAAGGCAGCAAAGTCTATGAGAGTTCAGAAGTGCTGTGCCACAGTGTTTATTTTTCCTTGCAGATTTGGTACAGATTTTGCTGGCCTCAGGAAGGCATGCAGGATTTCATTAGCATTTCACAGGTGCTAATTTCATCACCCGCAGAGGTGAAAATTCCAGCACCTTGTGCAATGCTAAGTAAATCCTGATAATATGCACTGTTTGCGGCCTTAAAGGACTTATCCGGCTTAAATCAATCTTTACAGTATTGGGCTACAAGTAGATACAAGTAGATAGATGGTAATTACCTACATGATCTGCTGTAAGCCCTTCCTCTCCTGTCACCACCTGTCTCAGAGCGGTCACATGACCTCTCCTGCAGTGATTTTGCTGCTTCCTGTGATGTCACGTCCCGACCACACAGCATTAGCTTATCCCCTGCCCTGTACACAGCATCACAGCCCAGTCACTGCGACTCCCCTCTGCTAACCCTGCCCATGTGTGCTGAGTAGAGAGAAGCTGTTTGAGGCAGGATTGCATGGACACTGCAGGTACACCGAGCAGCTCCCAGACAAGTGGCTCTGTCTGTATGCAGTGCCTGCTCTCACCCAATTTTCCCTCCTTGCACTTTCAGGTGCATTGCTGTAGGAGTTGCTTGCTGGACCCTGTTTGTGTAATAATGATGAGTTGTTTGTGAATGATCCTTCACTGCTGTTGCTGAGAAGTATCGGCTCTCTACAGGGAGCTGAGTCAATTTATTTTTTGTTTTTAACCCCCTGACTGCTGGTGACTAGGTACTGGGAGAAAAGCAGGAATTACAGTGCTAACTGTGCAATTGTGAGGACTTGTGGGGCTCCTCCGAAATGCAAGCTTACATTCAGTCATTGGCTCCTTAGTGCTCATTGATCTGTGATATCATTATCATTAGGCTCTTTTGCTTTTTTGCTGGCACAATATATAAAGTGTCAGTGCCTCAGATAAACTGACAGTTTTATTTCAGAGTTACCGTATATACTTGAGTAATGTAATGGGCACAATGCAGGGGATTTATTCAGTTCTGAGCAATAGGACAAGAGGTCACAGGATGGCTTCACTTCAGAATGGCAGAGTCCTGGCCAATAAGGGTGCAGGGGGCGTGCAGAGAGGAGTGTGGAGGGGGCAGAGAGGGGGTGTACAGGGGGTGGTGATCAGCACAGGCTGTAAGAAGGAAAAATAAAAAACAGGAAACTACCTAATCATGAAATACTGCATGTAAACATCCAACATGGAGGCACTGAACACAGAAATTGAGAAAATGATGGTAAGAAACCAAAAAACCGCTGTGGGAGGCTTTTTTAATACAATTCAGCACAGATTAGCTTTTTAAAAATAACAGGTTTTGTGGTCGGATAGGTCCTTTATGGACTGCACTTAGCCAGCCCTCTTCTACAGGGGTGTGTGTAGTGTCTTGCATCTCCATATCTCAGACTGTCAGGCCAGAGGCTTGGGACTTTTCAACCAGTCTCTGTAGGGCAGAATCAAAGCACATCTTTGCAGAAACAGTCACGCACACAAGGAGTGAAATAAAAAAAAGTTTACTGTAGCAACTTTAAAAAAAAATGGCAATGGTGGTACATGATTATTTGTAACATTTATCAGACACAAAACGTAACGATTTTAACACAGGCACTTAGCACAGACTATAATAAGTCTTAAATTCTTAATAATATACACATATGTATAAGGAATATCCCACAGTGATCAAGAGACTCCATTATCATGGTGTAAAGTCCATTAAGGACACAGTCCATTAAGGGCTTTGAGGTGTAGCCCAAAACCTGCTATCCTGCTAATCTAGCAGGATGAAGGGCATCCGGCACTACACTTGGGAAGGGGGAAAATAAAATTAACAAAAAACAGGCATTGCACTTCTAAGAATTCAAAAACAACTGAAAAAATTCCTTTATTGCCAACTAAAGGACAGGTCAGCAACCCAACAACATGCATTTTTTAGGGAAGTCCTCTTTAATTGGAGGAAAAACTGTCTAGCAGCTTTCTCATCGCTGCCCAGGATAGAGGTCACCATTACTCGTGATACTCTGCTGCTGGACGGTCTCGAAGGGTTGCAGGAGGAAGACAGGAGGAACATGGGCAACACCAACAGGCACTTCAAGATCAATGACCCCTGAGAGTTTGTGAACAGCTGGCTGGCTAACCAAAAGAGGCCTGACCTCAATCCGATGCAACATTCTCTTTAGGTCCGTCTCCTGATGCCAGTTTTCAAAATCATCGGCGGTGGCAACCACGATTTACTCCAACTATGGAACATCCCTTGCTGCTCTTCACCTTCATGAAGGTGACCTCCTCCCCTCCTTTAGTTAGACTGGAGAGGTCCCTGAGAGGTATCTGTGTAGGTTAGGGTCCCACCAGATAAAGGTCACCTTGCCACAGTTGGTGGACAAGCATCTATTGGCCAATATATGCTCTAAGAACCATGTTTCATGCTATAAAAAATGTTTTTCGATCTGAGTTATTAAAAAAATTGCAAATTTTTACACATTTTTTCAAACATCTAGGTTTTAATCTTGAGTAGCTATACATCCATATGGTTGGCACAACAGTGTGCTGCTGTGGATTTTTTCTCTCTGTGTATATTATCCAATGCAATAGCAGCATGCACCTGTGTCTTAATGTCTTGTGAGGTGCTGTCTCTGTTTTTTACTTTTTTTCTAGCATAAAAGGGAATGCACTGGCTTCCTAGTTAGACTTTGCATCTCCTCCTTCCCATCGATTGTGGGGAACCAATGGTGTGTAGTATCCTACTACGTACCATGTATGGAGACCTGGAGTGGTCCCTGAAAGGTATCTTTGTAGGTTAGGGTTCCACCAGATAAAGGTCACCTTGCCACGGTTGGTGGGCAAGTGTCTATTGCCAATATATACTGTAAGACAGGGGTCTCAAACTTGGCTAAGTTGAAGGGCCACACATAGAAAAAACTGATATTAGGGGGCCGCATTCCTTGCAGGACTAAGTAATATTTTTAGTAATATCAGAATGTTTTACTCAATGTAGTAATGTCCAAATCCTGATCCCCTGCTTGTACGAAGGTCTCCTCCCTGGTCCCCTTCTTGTTGTAATGTTCCTATCCTGGTCCTCATCACATAGTAATGTCCCAATCCTGATCCCCTTTTTGTAGTAATGTCCCCATCCTGCTCCCTTTCTTGTAGTAATGTCCCTCATTCTGGCCCCCTTATTGTGCTGCTTCTTGGGCTGCCCATTAAGCTTCATGTATATTCACTGCCTTGACCGGCAACAGCCAATTACAGATGCTCACACTCTGTGAGAGAGTCAGTGATTGGCTGTTGCAATCAGACTGGATTTATTTAATCTGGACGGTGATTGTGCTCGGTTGCCACACACACTAATGTATGTAAACCAATCTGCCGTCGTAGTGAGTTAAATAAATAAATAATTAAAAAGTGGGACTTCGCAATATTGTTCAGTCTAACCCAGTGAAAGTGGACAGCTGCAAACTGCCACCCTCAGATGTGAAATTTTACCTTGGCTGGCAAAAAAAAATGAGTGGGCTCTGACATATTTTTAATTGACAGCCAAGATAAAACTACGCAGCTGAGGGCTGGTATTCTCAGCGGGGTGAGGACCCATTGTTTTAGGACCCCCCACGCTAAAGAATAGCAGCCCATAACTGCCCCTGAAAACGGCGACCCTGGTGACGGTGTCATGCTGTGTAATAAGGGGTTAATGCCAGCTTTGTATTGATAGCTTGTATTAAGCCCTGAGATTCTTAATGTCGGGTCAAGTTAGACTCGTGCATTAAAACTCTCAAATAAAAAGTAAAAAAGATGCAACACAAACAAATCATTTTGTTATAAATAAAAACACAGAGACACTTAGTGACCCCATCTTTATTACCACCTCCTCTGTCATACCCCTCCACGATCCTCCTCATCTATGTTGCTGGACACACGCAACTCTGCTACATCCAAGACCGTGGGGATGAAGAATACGTCCTCTCCCCATGGTCTCTCATCACTGAATGATTCATCTGAGACCTGTGGCATGGTATTCAGTGAGGTCACCCGAGGACACCACTGCCATAGTAACTGAGCAAGCAGTTACTATGGCAACGGTGACCTCAGTTACCCTGCCGTTATCTCCGCGGCTCCTGAATGACCCGCGGCGATAGCAGTCAGGTAAGCTGGGAGTAACTGTCCATGCTAAAATCTCTGTCAGTGTGCTATGTGTATGGTGTGCAATATTTTCATCGCACCCATACACTTGCATTTGCAGAATCTACAGACATACCTAGCATTCTGCAAATTTTTCCTTGGCACGTTTCTTGCAGAAGAAAAACTTGTAGATATGCATGACACTATATTTTAACATGGTTGCAAGTGCAATCTGATGTTTTATCGGATTGTACTAGCAGACCATTTCCGCAGTTGTGAACGCATCCTAAGGCTAGTGGACAGTGGGGTGACCACAAAAAATTGATGTCGGAATTTTGTCCGTCTAGATCCCACAAAACGATTCCCCTTTCCAGATATTGAGATAGCCAAAATTTGAGCTCGATCAAATGACGTTAACCTGTGCCGCTCGTCGCTCAAAGTTTGAAAAAATCCAAATTTTTGGCCAAAAAGCTGACATATGGAGCCATAACTCCAGAACGGTAAATAATAGAAACATGCTTAATATCTCAAAAGAAAGCTAATGTTGTTCTTCAAAATTTATATTATATATATAATTGTTGTTATTTTAAGTCAAACTGAGTTAAACAGCTTTTAGCCCCAAGAATGTGACCTGGAACCACTAGGAGCATACTTCGTATATTTTGTTATTAAGTGATAAATTTTGGGTTTTTTTTGTATTTTTTTGAGTTTAAAGTAGAAATATAATAAAAAAAACAAGTAATACTGATAGGTCTAATGACATTTTTTATTTTAAAATATAAAAATGAGGTATATAATACATACAAAACAGACACAGAAAAGATAGACATACATGAGTTGATAATTTTACATACGGTAGTTATCTAATCTATTCTAGAGCTTTAGTTTTTGAAACGTCAGAATATAATGCTCGGCATTTGCTTACAACTTGCAGGACATATTGCTTTTGTTCTTCATCTTTTGTCAGAAGGTCGTTAAAGTCGGTTATTAATTTAACACCACGCTCAGCCATATCATTAACTACTTTTAATGTTTTGACAATTTTCAATCCTTCTTGGAAGTCATTATTTTGAGGCCAGGTGTTTGGATTTTGTCTTAGGAAATCTGTTTTTATATTAAATCGGTCAAAGAATGTAAACGTTTCTTTGGTAAGTAAATTTACCAATCCTCCATCAACTACCTCTTTTAATTTTTCTTTCCTAACTTTTGGATTTACAACCCTAGCGTGCTCTGATGGTTCATCTGTGCTACTGAGCAATTTATTAGCCATTAACAACTTTTCATCGTCTGTAATGGTGGGATCAAAAAACGATAATCCCACCAACTCTGCATTCAAATACCACAAATGGTTCGAAAATTTGGTCAGGGCTATTTCTGCAATGTCGTTGTCACATTCTTTATAGTCTAACAGACTATGCAAAATACCTAAATCTTGCTTTCATCAAGCAGATTCTGATTCTTTATTCTCCTACTCCAACGCTTTTCGGCCAGGTGCCAGGTGGGGCGCCGAAACGCGTTGGAGTAGGAGAATAAAGAATCAGAATCTGCTTGATGAAACTCTGACTCTCTTGTGAGTATTTTTAGACTGGAGCAGCGTGGACCGTGACACACCTTTTTTCCCATTATCTTTCTGGATTTACCACATGTGAGTGGTCGGTGGAGGTCCTGCGGCAGCTTGGAGTACTGATGCTCTTTAAACCAGTTGTGCGGATGACAACTGTATAAGGTGAGTGGGTCCATATCACCACCTTAGTATTTTGGAGTGTCTCTAGTGATAGGGCACTATTGCGCCTCTTGTCCCCCACCCCTCTTGTATTTATACAGTAAATCTTGCTTTGGCGCAAGATGAGCTTTTGGAGCATTGAACCAAGCTTTACAATAAATTTTAACTAGGAAAGCAGAAATGGCACGCACAGAACTTTCTTCTTCTTTAGACATCTTAAATTGACGACCAAAAATGAACATTTTTAAGCAGTAAATAGCCTTTGCCATCCACCTAGCGTGATGAATGGCTCCTGGAGTTCTAAAACCCACAACATTGCCGTCTAGTGATCCAACAAATACGAGAATCAAGTGCAACAGCTCGTTGTAGTCATCTCTGGGGTGGCTCTCAGTTAATTTGGTCTCGCATTCAGCAGTAACATTTGCAATTACTTCTGGAGTTAGCTGCTTTTGTATTAGAGTGTCACTGATATCTGTGTCGTATTTTCCTTTGTCTATCTTGGGCCATGCAGTGAGGAATCTCTTGAAAATGTCTGGATGAGGTCCAGTGGTTGATCCCATTTTTGTGTCGAATATGCCTCTTAACACAATTTCCAAGATATGGTGACGGCAAGCTAGGTGTAGCAATTCTCTTCCTAACATTTGCTCCAATAGGACGCATGCTCCTTTGGGTCTTCCCGTGTTCGATGCTGCAGTGTCGAAGCACATCGCCTTGACGGTGTTGGGAAGACCCCATTCCTGTAGGCATTCATATACGGCTACGGCTTGCTCCTCTCCAGAGCTGCTTGCTGTTCCAGGAACTCCCAGCAGCTGTTCCTTTTCGTCATATGAAATAGCAATAGCTATTCGCTATCCAATAGGTAAATAACAGTTAACTAGAAAAACAAAACAAAATATATTACAAACTTTAATTTCAATAAAATATTTTCAAATATCTTTTAAAATAATACTATAATAGCTATAAAAACAAAAACACACACACTTGGAAAATTAAAAAAAAAACGTTAAAATA
This sequence comes from Allobates femoralis, assembly GCA_033576535.1. Lineage (NCBI taxonomy): Eukaryota > Metazoa > Chordata > Amphibia > Anura > Aromobatidae > Allobates > Allobates femoralis. The sequence continues at coordinate 154,996,817 of JARQOC010000005.1, read as the reverse complement.
TCTTCACTGGATAATTGTTCGATCTAACCAGCTCAAAGGCACTTTAGAAACTAAACTGAATACCGTATATACTCGCGTATAAGCCAAGTTTTTCGGCCAAAAATTTGGGCTGAAAAGTCCCCCCCTCGGCTTATACGCGAGTCACGGTGTATTTGCTCTGGGGGGGGCTGTGACCGGGGGCTGGAGGAGGCAGGAGGGGGCCGCAGTGACCGCGGGCGGTCACGTGGGGCCGCCTCATTAGTGTAATGAATATGCACGGCATCCCCCCGTCCATCAGCGGTGGGGGGATGCCGTGCATATTGCAATACACTGGCCCCCAGCAGTAATACACAGCCCCTCCTCCTTATTATTTGTCCCACAGGCTGCGGTACCTGTTAAAATAACAAACGTTTCATACATCACCTTTCCGGCGCCGCTCCTCCGGTCCCGGCTTCTTCCTGCTTGTGCCGGTGTCATGTGACCGGGCGCAGCCGATGACGTCATCTCCTGCGCCCGGTCACAGCACTAGAAGCCGGCACAAGCAGGAAGAAGAAGCCGGAAAGGTGATGTATGAAACGTTTGTTATTTCAACAGGTGCCGCAGCCTGGGGGACACATAATAAGGAGGAGGGGGCTGTGTATTACTGCTGGGGGCCAGTATACCACCACTGGGGGCCTGTATACTACTGCACAGGGGCCTGTATACACTGCACAGGGGCCTGTATACACTGCACAGGGGCCTGTATACACTGCACAGGGGCCTGTATACACTGCACAGGGGCCTGTATACACTGCACAGGGGCCTGTATACTACTGCACAGGGGCCTGTATAATACCACTGGGGGCCTGTATAATACCACTGGGGGCCTGTATACTACTGCACAGGGGCCTGTATACTTATGCACAGGGGCCTGTATACTACTGCACAGGGGCCTGTATACCACTGCACAGGGGCCTGTATACTACTGCACAGGGGCCTGTATACTACTGCACAGGGGCCTGTATACTACTGCACAGGGGCCTGTATACTACTGCACAGGGGCCTGTATACTACTGCACAGGGGCCTGTATACTACTGCACAGGGGCCTGTATACTACTGCACAGGGGCCTGTATACTACTGCACAGGGGCCTGTATACTACTGCACAGGGGCCTGTATACTACTGCACAGGGGCCTGTATACTACTGCACAGGGGCCTGTATAATACCACTGGGGGCCTGTATACTACTGCACAGGGGCCTGTATACTACTGCACAGGGGCCTGTATACTACTGCACAGGGGCCTGTATACTACTGCACAGGGGCCTGTATACTACTGCACAGGGGCCTGTATACTACTGCACAGGGGCCTGTATACTACTGCACAGGGGCCTGTATAATACCACTGGGGGCCTGTATACTACTGCACAGGGACCTGTATACTACTGCACAGGGACCTGTATACTACTGCACAGGGGCCTGTATACACTGCACAGGGGCCTGTATACACTGCACAGGGGCCTGTATACTACTGCACAGGGGCCTGTATACTACTGCACACCGGCCTGTATACCACTGCACAGGGGCCTGTATACTACTCCTGAAGGGCCTGTATACCACTGCTGAGGGGCCTGTATAATACCACTGCTGAGGGGCCTGTATACCATTACTGAGGGGTGCTATATAATAGGATGGGGGTCTGCTGCATTTCATACCCTAGGCTTATACGCGAGTCAATAACTTTTACCAGCTTTTGGGGTCAAAAGTAGGGGGGTCGGCTTATACACGGGTCGGCTTATGCACGAGTATATACGGTAAATAAAAGGTCGGTTGTACACTGAAATAAAATCACCATCCCTAAAATAGAAATTACATGCACCCTCCTTTTTACCTGTCAAACGGGTCTTTCTTTGGTAAACTAGTCAGGTAATCCCCATATAATAAAATATTACATTTGAACAAAAGGCTCTATATGTTTGAAAATAGAGTTCCAAAACACTTTTTAACAAAAAAATATATGTATAAAATATAAGTTTTGAAGAACAATATTAGCTTTCTTTTGAGATATTAAGCATGTTTTTATTATTTACCGTTCTGGAGTTATGGCTCCATATGTCAGTTTTTTGGCCAAAAATTTGGATTTTTTCAAACTTTGAGCGACGAGAGGCACGGGTTAATGTCGTTTGATCGAGCTCAAATTTTGGCTATCTGAATATCTGGAAAGGGGAATCGTTTTGTGGGGTCCAGACTAACAAGATTCCGACATTTCCCCCCCCTATGAGATCCGGTCACTCTAGTGGACAGCAATGCACTGACAGGTCCAATATTAATGATACATATTAGTAATCTGTAAACAAAAGAAGAAAGCAGCATTCACCAGATCTTCCTTGTGCAGGTTTTATTCACCTTCAATAAAACCTGCACAAGGAAGATCTGATGAGTGCTGCTTTCTTCTTTTGTTTATGGATTACTAATGGATTTTGCAGTGCACTACAGTTATTCCAGTTGTCTCTGAAAGGGTTACAATGAGGGGCCTGCATTAAGCTATTATCATACGGTATACTGTGTGGTGCTTGGGACACCTAATTTGTTTATTAATGATACATACAACACACGTATGCACATGCCAAAAATCTGTTTTTTAAAGATGTGTAATGAAATTAAAGTGATTGCACGCTTTCAAGAAGCAATATCCATAGTATGGTGTTTCATGACTGTGAACAGACCTATAAGGCCATGTATGTGAACCATATAATTGTCATATGCTATGTTTATATGAATTGCTATCACACAAATGTAGAAAGATGGCCTCCCTGCACTAAAAAATAGAAATAAATAATAAGATAAAATAAAAATAATACACTACCAACCCCCCGGAAAATTAAAAGAAAAAAATATTAATCTCTCTTAATCGGACGTTTAAAATACATTGTAAGGTTCCTGGATTTCACAGCTGCTGCCACATCTGGCACGGTTACCAAAGTTCAAAACACCCGCCAACTTCAGGAAGCTTAAAAAAATTGTTTTAAAGCTCCAAAAAATTTTGCAGGTTCAAGGAAGAAAGTAGACCCGATGGATGGGAACACTCCTAACCATATGGTCAGGTGTTGTTCTCAGCTAGTGGGTCTTCTGGCCCCAAACAATCAGGGAAAGTTTTAGGGCCATTTTAAATTTTGAATTTCTTTCCAGAACAAAGCCGCATTCACCAATTTTTTAGTAAATTGCTCAGGTTTCTGATCATGAACTGAATCTGCAATGTTTGTGCGGAATTTGAAATTGGCGAAAATGTTTGGGGAAAGTTTGTTCATCTCTAATCGAGAGTGCCAAAGTTCTGGGTGCAGCGTGTTTTCTCTTCTGGAAATGTTAGTGTCCTATGCAAGAGCGCACACTGTTTGTGCCCACAATCAGGATTCTGGGCGCAGTGTATTTTCACTGTGTTCTCCCCCTGAGAACAGTGATGTCTCCGCAAGGATAAATTGACATGCTGCGGCTTGGGCAGACGATTTTCTGTGATTTTCTTTTCTTTCAAAAATTCAATAAAAAGATTTGAATAGGGATGACGACCTCCAAAAGAAAGCACAGTTGGCATAGTATTACTATAAATGCATCCACTGTGCTTGTACTGTATAACACAGTGTTTTGGAAGCAGCAAAAACATATTTGATTCCATAAGGCAAAAGGATACTATTTTTCTTGACAGCTAACTGTACAAGACATTCTGAGCACTGGAATTCCCCGCACACATGTATGTAATTATGTTATGCAGGAATGTAGAGATTACTTTTTTTATTTTACATAAACCACTGATTGGCTGTGAAACCCCTTGAGAATTTAGCACCATTCAGAAAAGAAAAAAAAATGCTGTAAATGCTGATTTGGCCCACGCCGATATTAAAAAATGTGATTTTTACATTAGTCACATAGAATTATCACAGTAATTAGATAATTTTTTTAATTCTTATGATGACATCAGTGGGTATTAGCTGAAGACGGAATGTTCCAGCTTAATGATGAATACTTCCTAAACACAATATAAAAATTTTAAAGTTTCCCCTGTCAGCGGAAGTGATAAAGGTAATATCTAGAAGAATATTGGGAAATGAAGACTTTGTTGACCATTTCTCTCAGGTGGGCTTATATATAATAACTGGTAAGAAGAAATCTGGTTATTTTTGAGGATGTGAATAAGAAATTCTTAAATTAGAAAAGATTGTGTCAGAGAACACTTAAACAATGCATTTTATTTTTATTTCCCATAGTTGCTGCAGTAACTAGATAGTTACATTAGTTACCTAGAGACTTGTCGGGAAGCCAAGAATCATTTATTTTCTCTTGCCTGACCTTAAAACAGCTTAGTAAGCATGTATGACTTCATGTTTTGGCGTCCGTTTTCTTATTTCTTGCTACGTTTATGTATGAAATCCATGTGTGTGGAGTTTCTCTAACCACCATAGTAATTTTGCATATGTCGCGAGACCAGAAAATACTCTATAATGTAGAAAAAAGATAAAGCTATCTAAAGGACATCTTACAACAAGATTAAAAAGAAAAATAGTCTGAAAATTGCTTAGTTCTCTGATTGAGACACATACTACTAAGCATATAATACAGACATGTAACAAAAAGCATTGCATCCTATAGGAATAAAGCCCAATTTGTCCATACCAGCTTTAGCAACAAGGTCAGAATATAAATAGCTGAATGTCTGAAACACCATTTCCAAAAAAAGGAGGCCATGAGATCAACAAAGGAAGCTATCAGAACAAGTACAGAAGAGCAGGGGTCCAAGTAAAGGTGAGTACATATGTTTACTTTTCATCTTAGCACCACCATGGGACCAATAACACATTGTTTACTAGCATTAGACAGCCCTTTTAACCCCTTCTCGACCTTTGACGTTGTGCAACGTCATGAAAGTCGGTGCCCTCACAACCCATGACATTGTACAACTGTTACATCGGGTAACCGCCATCGGGCCCCGGTGCTCTGTGATTCCTATCACAGAGCACCGAGGCTTGAGGTTGGGGGGGTGGAGGATTCCACACCTTTGTCCCAAGGATCACTGTGATTGGCTGTTGAAACAGATAATCACAGTGAACCTGTCTCCACCTATAGAAGGGGCGGTCAGAGCCCCTTCTATAGACTGGAGCGCTGGAGGGGGGGTGATCGCCCCCTCCTGTGCTGATGGGGAGTGATCTGATCACTCCCCATCATCTTCACGAACATGGTGGCGGTGCAGGAACTTTTGCTTCTTTTCGCCACCGCAGCCTGGATGGACCAGGTGAGCCACCGCTTCTCTACAGCTCGATTCCCCATGCAGGGGGATCAGGTTGCAGAATAGCGATCTGGCAGCCCAGACACAGTGATCCACGCTTTCTGCAGTTCGATCTCCATGCAGGGAGATTGGGCTGCAGAGTAGCGATCTGAAAGCCCGAGCGCAGTGATCCACATAGTGGATCACTGCGCTCGGGCTGTCAGATCGCTTTCTGCAGCTCGATCTCCATGCAGGGGAATCGGGCTGCAGAGTAGCGACCTGACAGCCCAGGCGCAGTGATCTACTATGGACGGTGGATGTAGCAGAGGCGATTGAGTGTCATGGGACCTTCGTTGTGGACAACGTCGGATCTTTATAATAAAAATGAGTCCGTATTTTGTTTTGTTTTTTTTTTTAAATAAAAGGTTTTTCTCTGTGTGGTGTATTTTTTTTTGACTATTTACTAGAGATTCCTTATGGCCAGGTCTAACATTGAACCGACATTATGAATCTCGGACTTAGTGCCAGCTGCCAATAAAAAAAGCTGGCATTAACCCCATTATTACCCAGTTTGCCACCAGTACCAGGGCAACTGGAAGAGCCTGGGTACAGCGACAGAAAATGGCGCTTCAATGAATGCGCCATTTTCTGCGGCGGCTGCGGGCTGCAATTTGCAGCATGGCGGGGCCCAGAACGCTTGGGCCTTTCCATGCTGAGGACTCCAGCCCCAAGCTGTCAAAAATGGACCAAAAATATGGCAAAGCCCCACGTCATTTTTTTTCTAGCGTTAGTTTTAGAAATAAAAAAAAAATGGGCTTTGCTGTATTTTTGGTTGCCAGCCAGGTACAACGAGGCAACTCGGGGTTGGTGGCAATCCGTAGCTGCAAAGTTGGACCTGGCTGGACCAAAAATATGGTGGAGTCCCACTTCATTTTTTTTAAAATTACTTCTACAAATAAAATTACATGGCGCTTTGCCGTATTTTTGGTTGCCAGCCAGGTACAACTTGGCAGCTGGGGGGCTGGAATCCTCAGCGTAGATACCCAAAGGTTGTGGGCCCCCCACACTGCAAATTGCAACCCACAGCCACCCCATAAAATAGCGCATTCATTAGAGGTGCCATTTTCTGGTGCTGTACCCCAACTCTTCCAGTTGCCCTTGTGCTTGTGGCACACAGGTGCTCTCCATATGCGACATGGTGTCCGCTAACAAGTTGAATGGAAAATTAACTCCAATTGTTAGCGGACACCATGTCGCATATGGAGAGCCCCTGTGTGCCTAAACATTGGAGCTCCCCCACAAGTGACCCCATTTTGGAAACTAGACCCCCCAAGGAACTTATCTAGATGCATAGTAAGCACTTTGAACCCCCAGGAGCTTTTTCATTTTTACGGATCAATATGTGAATCACCTGGGGGTTCAAAGTGCTCACTATGCATATAGATGAGTTCCTTGGGGGTCTAATTTCCAAAATGGGGTCACTTGTGGGGGAGCTCCAATGTTTAGGCACACAAGGGTTCTCCAAACGCGACATGGTGTCCGCTAACAATTTGAATGGAAAATTAGCTCAAATTGTTAGCGGACACTATGTCGCGTTTGGAGAGCCCCTGTGTGCCTAAACATTGGAGCTCCTCAACGAGTGACCCCATTTTGGAAACTAGACCTTCCCAGGGAACTTATCTAGATGGGTGGTGAGCACTTTGAACCCCCAGATGTTTCACAAATTGATCCGTAAAATTGAAAAAGTACTTTTTTTTCACAAAAATTTTGTTTTAGCCTAAATATTTTCATTTTCACATGTGCAACAGGATAAAAAAATACATCCAAAAATTTGTTGGACAATTTCTCCTGAGTACACTGATACCTCATATGTGGTCATAAGCCACTGTTTGGGCGCATGGCAGGGCTCAGAAGTGAAGGAGCACCATTTGACTTTTGAATCGAAAATTCGCTCCAAAAGTCAAATTGCGCTCTTTCCATTCTAAGCCCTGCCGTGCGCACAAACAGTGATTTATGACCACATATGAGGTATCGGTGTACTCAGGAGAAATTGCCCAACAAATTTTAGGATCCATTTTATCCTGTTGCCCATGTAAAAATAAAAGAATTGAGGTTAAAAGAACATTTTTGTTCAAAAAATTAAAATGTCCATTTTTTTCCTTCCACGTTGCTTTAGTTCCTGTGAAGCACCTGAAGGGTTAATAATCTTCTTGAATGCAGTTTTGAGTAGCTTGCGGGGTGCAGTTTTTGGAATGGGGTCACTTTTGGATGTTTTCTGTCATGTACACCCCTCAAAGGGACTTCAAACGTGATGTGGTCACTAAAAAAATGGTTTTGTAAAAATTAAAAATTGCTGATGAACTTTGAACCCTTATAAATTCCTACCCCCAAGTTTTTTTTTCCAAAATTGTGCTGATGTAAAGTAGACATGTGGGAAATGTTATTTATTAACTATTTTGTGCCACATAACTCTCTGATTTAGCAGAATAAAAATTCAAAATTTGAAAATTGTGAAATTTTCCAAATTTTTGCCAAATTTTAGATTTTTTCACAAATAAATGCAAAAATTATCGACCTAAATTTAACACTAACATGAAGCTTAATATGTCACGAAAAAACTTTCTCAGAATTGCTAGGATCCGTTGAAGCGTTCCAGAGTTATTACCTCCTAAAGGGACACTGGTAAGAATTGCCAAAAATTCCAAGGTCTTTAGGGTCAAAATAGGCTCGGTCATGAAGGGGTTAAATTAACTTTGGAAACATTTATGTTACATCATAAAGAATAATATCAGTGAAGAAATGATCTTCTTGCAAACTTACAAGTCAGGAATCTGCAGCTAATGCTATTTTCAGTACTGAAACAATGATCACATCAATGTCACAGCATAGAGTTAATAAACTAGAGTAGTTTTACACTAAAGTGGTGATGATATCAAGGAAGTTACAGCACATGAATCATGCACCCAGTAAAATCCCATTAATAGGATAATAACTGCAGCTTTAATCAGGCGTGTAACTGAAGGCTCATGAACCTTCGAGCAAAAGTTCAGCTTGAGCCGCCTCTCCCTTGAGAGTTTCTTGCCATGATCTCTTGTCATGATCTTGAGGTTTAAACTAGCAATGTTCTCTTTAATAAACCATTTAAACAGTCCGATTTCAGGCTAGTAACAAGCAAAAATTAACTGTTTTGAAGTCATTTTGTGCTCATATATTGGCTCATTCAAGATGTACCCGTCCACATAACGGAAAGGTACAGGAGCTGCCTGCTACTTGCATGAAGTAGTCTGGTTTGTAAATCAGACGAACTGGATGTAAGTCATGTATTGTGTGGAACACTAGAGCTCTATACACCGTTTAGCGCTCGCTGCTGAGTATAGTACAGTTTATCTCCTATTCAATATATGGAGATGCAGTGAACCACTTTATGAATTGCTTACATTGCTGCCGGTGCAAATGTCAGATCATCATTGGGTTGCTTGGTGTTGGATACCCAATGATCTTTTAGATCCCAAACAACCTTTTTAAACATCTGTCTACAATAGTCACACCAGAAGGTTTGCCTTGGTTCACCAGGTATCATCCCCTACTCTTCAAACTTCATCATCAAAAGAGAGTGATAAGAAGAGAATTGTAGTCCTTATAATTACTGATTACCAGTATTAGATTTTTCACTATATAGATCTTCTCACGAAAGACATGACCAAATTTACTACAAGCTATTAGGTCACACTTCAGTCCCACTCTGCCTATACTCTGATAGCCAGCAGCTTTCTCACCTTGACCATAACTCTCAAAGGGTTCCCACTGTGAGATCTCTCCAATCATCTCCTCCATCCTGTTCAGCACATTACTACCAGGCCATGATTAACATCTGAAGGGCAATTAGACCTCCCAGAAGTTATTTAATAGGCCATTGGGACAGAGAGCTCCCTCAGTATCCCTGTAGGACCCAACTACAGCTTCTTTGAGGATTGAGCACACCATCATAATTGAACACCTTCACAGGGTGGTGTATTCACACATGTACTGCAGACTCATTGGGATTAACCACATAGGCTTCCTCCATAGCTCTATAAACCCCTTTCCTTCAAGTTGACACTTCTTCTCAGCTTTTGCACTGTCAAAAATGAATCTCATTCTCTAGTAGAGATGACCGTTGCTTGATTCGAAATGTTTGCCAATTTCAAATTCGACCTGTTTTGAGCGGTGTTCGAGTCATCCAACGAATGCGAACAATTTGCTTAAAATTCGGCAGATCGAACTTATGTTCGATAACGGATCGCTCACCAAAAGCGTAACTGGATTATCACAGTAATACTGTTATTGAATGTTAATATCCAGTTTCAGTTTATAGTGTACGGGGGGTGGGGGGGGGGGGTAGATCAGTGCTGCTGAAATAATGCCAATCTCCATTTTTCCCTCATAACTGCATGTACAGTGGGGAGATGTAGGCTGTCAGCCAATCACACACACAGCCAAGTGCATTTTTTGCACACAAGCAAGGGCATGTGTCATTGGCTGTGTATGTCACATGTCCATGTCCTATAAGTCACGGCCATTTTCCCCATCGCCGCCATTACCTCAGTGCTGCAGTTGTGTGTCAGTCAGGCACCGCTACTGCTGATGTGGGCGCTATAAAGTGTGTCTTAGACAGATAGTGAGCGAATATCAAGTTAGATAATAATAATAATAATATTTATTCATTTATATAGCGCTATTAATTCCATTGCACTTTACATACATCAGTCATTCTGTCTCTTTTGAAACTCACAATCTAAACATCCTATCAGTATGTCTTTACAATGTGGGAGGAAACCGGAGTGCCCGGAGGAAACCCGCGCAAACACAGGGAGAACATACAAACTCCTAGCAGATGTTGTCCTTGGTCAGGGACGGACTGGCCCAGGTGCCCCCTGGGCCGGTGGTACAGTTCTAGTGTAGGGCCCCCCACATCAGGGAGAACGGCCACTATTCGGCGCATCATAGCAGCTGCACAAACTTGAGAGGCTGCGGGACCCAGATCTGGAGTGGAAGCAGCCAGGTGAGAAACGCCCTCATCCCCCCGCTCCTCATCTTGCGCCAGTGGCAACCCCCACTTCCCCCTCTCACCTTGCGCCAGTAGCACCACCCCTTCACCCCTGCTCCTCACTGGGTGCCAGGCTGTGCAAGGTGGAGTGTCACCCGTGGTTACAGCAGCCAGCCAGCCCCTGTTGTTGGTGTCCTCGGTGGGAATTGAACCCAGGACCTCAGGACCCAGTGCTGCAAAGGCTGCAATGCTAACCATTGAGCTACTGTGCCGCCCAGATAGACAGATAGTTCTAGTTCTAGTTGGAATATCAGCACTTTTGAGGGCTACTTCAGACAAGTAGGGCGTAGGGACTAGTTGGAATATCAGCCCTTTTGAGGGCTACTTCATAGAAGTAGAACTAGTTGTAATTTCAGCCCTTTTAAGGGCTAGGTTAGAGCAGTTCCTAGCAGTTTTTTCCAGGCAGGTGTGTGCCAGTGCTATGCAAGTTTTTTTGGAAGTGTAAATTGGGCACACCAGAGATGATTAATGCAAAACCACAAATCGGTCAAGGTGCAAAAAAACAGTGTTGCTTTATTGGGTCACACAGTACACAAACGTTTCGGCCAGCAGGCCTTCATCAGGGTACTAATAAAATGACAGTACAGAAAACAATAAATTGTATTAGTCACATAGACAATGAGTTCGAGAAAATGAATGTGTGAGGTGATCACGGGTGATTGCGGTATAAGGTGACTTAATATAAAGCAACGATTAGTGTGTTCCTATAGTGAACGTGTACCGTGACTACAAGTGAGTGTAGTATACCAAACACTCCTCGTGGTGTCAAATGTGAGGACGTGTGCAGGATTCTACATTGAGGATATATCTACAAGGAGGGAGGGGAGGGGGAAAAGGCCGGGGCATCCACTGGAAGAAGAAAAGACTAGTTTAAGCGAATGAAATATAGGAGAAGGGCTATAAAACTAAATTCGTAACAATTACCCATAGTAGTACTGGTGATGGATCAAGGATGATCACAAAGGTCTATCAGAAGACCATTAGTCCAGAATTCTAGGAAAGAAAGGGGGGGAAAGAAAGGGGGTCATTCAGAAAAACAGGGAATTAGAAATAGAGAATAATTTGAAGGGAGTGAAAACCGAGGGTGAATAATAAGGTTGTGAACTAAAGTCCTGAGGTTTTCTTGGAGTAATGACTGTAAAAGATAAAGTATAATAACCAGAGGGTGTCAGAAAGAAGGAAAGCACCAACCACTAAATTCCAAGGACAAAGGACCTATTTGTAAAGGATGAGTCACCGATCGGTGTGAAGGAAGAAAATGGGTTAAAAGTCAGTTCTGTGGGAAACCATCAATAATAGAGTGCAAAAGAGGAACTGTTAGTGGAATAATACCTTGTAATAGGAAATATGGAAAACACCTGACCAGCCAGACCAATGCTGACTAGTGCTGTTACTATCAGAGGGTAATCTCTGTGTATAAATTATAAAAGAGTCAATATCAATAAATCAAGCAATCCTAGGACAGGAGTGGATGCCTGTAGTAGCTTAGGTTACCTTAGAAAGCCTATCAAGGGGCTCGGGCACATCTAAAGGTAGAGAGAAATAAGCTAGGATGAGCAGAGCTATAATGAAGAAACAGTAAAAGTACAAAAAAAGGGAAATACAGACCAAAATAGGAGTTGAGACAATGCTCAGAGGTATATGGGACCTAAAAGGAAAAGAGAAAAGCAGCAATGGATAATAGAGTCATAGATTAAGTGGAGGCCAAAAAGTATCAGCCAGGAGCCCGGTTACCTTGTGTATGTCCCTGCTGGGTGTGCGGAGATGTGCGGCGTGTATTAGAACGCGACCGCTCTATAAAGGGAAAGGGGCGGGACGTGTTGACGTCACATCCCCTGTTTGAACCGCACGGAAGTGCGGAAAGGCAATGCGGCGAGCCGCAAGCCGCGCGTGCGTAGTGTGAAGGAGAATCGCGCATGCGCACTGGGTGAAAGAGAGACATAAGTTGTCATGGTGCTTGCTGTGACGGTTTGTAGATTGTTACAGGTGTAGTGCGTATTCAGGACGCCGGTGCAGCTTGTGCCACGCTGAGGAACAGGGTTCAATAGTGCATCTAAGATATAAGATAGAAACAAGAGTTAGTTGCACAATCACAGCAATAGGAAAACATCAATTGGCACATTATAAAATTATGTAATGGGAACATAGAATGCTGAGTAGTAGGATATGCTAATTATCATATAGCAGATAATGCTGCAGGGGTTTAGGTGAACTTTGTTCATATTCATCAATTGGCAAAAATCCTTGTCCTTATGTATCTAGATAAATATTGATAACTACATAGGAGAAATCTATAGACATTTATGGACAATAATAAGGTGAATCAAAGGAGTATTACACAGAGAATTATCTACAGTTCTTCTAATGAGAATAAAACTTATGGGAACGAAAATTACACATGTAGGTCTTATAGTGAAAAGACATGGTTAATAGGTTTATATAGTAATAATTATTGCCATAAGGATCTATTAACTGAACTCTATGAAATATAAAGAAAAAAGCGACTGCCAAAATGCACATCAAAACTGTTCATACTCGCGGTTGAGACCTAAAGGTTCAAGGGTCTGGAGTGTGTGGATCCAGAAGGCTTCCCGCAGTTTAAGCCCCGGTATCCGATCTCCACCTCTCCTTTGTGGGGGAACATCTTCGATAATTTGAAAACGCAATTGGGAAACATTGTGACCATGAGTGGAGAAATGAAAGGGAATAGGCAAGAGTGTATTATTGCATCGAATTGTGGATTTGTGTTTGCTTACGCGATCACGTATATGTTGGGTGGTCTCACCCACATATACGTGACCGCACGGGCATTTTATCAGGTATACCACGTAGGAGGACGCGCATGTATAAAAGCCTTTGATGGGATAGCGTTTGCCTGTGCGGGGATGCGTAAAAAAATCGCCTTTTATGACATTGTTGCATTGATTACAACCTAGGCAAGGAAAAGTGCCTTTCTTTTGAGTTTGCAGGGTCATTTGAATGGTCTTTTTATTTGAGCCAATGTCAGCCCTTACCACTGTTTGTCTAATGTTTGGAGCTTTCTTGTGACAAAAGAGTGGGGTGTTCATGAATTCAGGAGTCTCGGGGTAACTTTTATGTAAAAGGTGCCAGTGTTCGAGGATTGCGCCTTGTATTATTTTGTTAAAGGGATGATATGTGGATACAAAGGGTATCCTTGGACCCGATGGTCTTTGATGAATTGGAGGGTTCAAATGTCCCTCTGCTATCTGTAGCGGGTATCCCCGATTCCTGAATTTAGATGTCATCTCATTATGTCTGATGGATCTAATATCCGGATCAGAAACAATGCGATCAATTCTCATGTGTTGAGATCTCGGCAGGGAGATCTTCACATGGCGAGGGTGGCTGCTGCTGTAGTGCAACAGACTATTCCTATCAGTTGGTTTAACATATAGGTCGGTGGTCAGAGTTCCAGTGGGATCAATAGTGACCATTGTATCGAGGAAATTGATACTTCGTTCATTATGGTGCATAGTAAAAGTTAAATTGGGAATCAGAGTGTTGAGTTCCTGAAAGAAGGAATTCAACGTGGTTATGGTACCGTTCCAAATGAGGAACACATCGTCAATGTAACGGCGCCATATAAGTACATGGTCCGTTACATTGGGATGGTTGAATATGAAGTCATGTTCAAACTTGCCCATGAATATGTTCGCGTATGGGGGAGCTACATTTGGCCCCATTGCTGTGCCCCGTTTTTGAAGGTAGAAGGTATCCTGAAAGAGGAAAAAATTATTCTTCAACACAATGTTTAATAGTTCAATGCATAATTCTTTCCTTAAGGGATCAAAGTTTTCCTGTTGTTCAATGAACCATTGGACAGCAGCAATTCCCATCTCATGTTCTATACTGGTATAGAGGCTGTTTACATCCATTGTCACAAGGATAGAGTTCGGGGGAACATGATTCAACGCTCTGATAACTTCCAAAAATGCACTTGTGTCCTTTATGTATGAACTCAAAGATGGAACAAGGGGACTCAGAATTTTTTCAAGAACCTGGGATAAAGGTGATAATACTGAATTAGTAGAGGCCACAATAGGTCTTCCTGGTGGTCTCGTCAGGTTCTTATGAATCTTGGGAAGTGTGTACAAGACCGGTGTAATAGGGTGTGATGTAATGAGGAAATCAGCCAATTTCTGGTCGATTACCCCGTTAGATCTAAAGTGATCTATTATTCTCTTGATTTCTTTCTGGATTTCACTAGTAGGGTCCCTTGTCAACATCATGTAGGTCATACTATCGGACAATTGTGAATGTATTTCATTGACGTAGTAATCTCTATTGAGTACTACCAAGGCACCGCCTTTGTCAGCTGGTTTAATTACAATACGTGTATTGTCTTTGAGAGATTTTAAGGCCCTAGACTCAACCTGCGTTAGGTTATGTTTCAAGTGTAGTAACCCATTCTGAATCCTCTCTTCAATACTTTTTACGTCACGTGTGACTAACTCGACAAATGCCTCTACTGGGTGGTATTTTTTCGGAGGCATAAAGGAACTTGGGGACCTTAATCCTAGATCTTTAAGGCACAGGGTTTTGTCAGCAGTATTGTTAGGTAGAAATGGATTAACATGAAAATGGGTCTTGAGTCTCAGAGACCTAAAAAAACCTTTCAACTCCTGTTCGAGTTGAAAGGAGTTGTAGGATGGTGTAGGACTGAAGGACAATCCCTTCTGTAGGACATGAAGTTCTGCCGGGGAGAGGAGGTAGGAGGAAATATTGTAAACCAGTTGTGACCCACCTGTGACCTCGTCACCATCCGTGAGGGTCCTGGTGTGCCTCTTCCCCCTCCGTGTCTTTTTCGGGCCGGGCGCCGACCTAAAAAAGGCGGGGGCGGATACTGGGGAGGATAATGTGGATATGGTCCGTAAGGGTGTGGAGGTCCATATTCTCCCTCTGAGCCAGATGAGGAGTAATAGCCAGTTCTTGGTGGTGGGGGTTCTACAGAACGCCATCTATAGACTTGTTGTTTCTCGTAATCCTCCCTGTCCCTGTTGAACTTCGCCTTCTTACGAGCTTGAAGAGTCTTCTTGAATTCGTTATTTGAAGAAGTTACCTTCTTCTTTGCCTTCTCAAAGTCGGTATTAGATAATGAGTCCTTGAGTTGTTCCTCTAGGGTCGCCACGCTCTCACTGAGTTTCTCTAACTCGTCGTGTAGAAATTCAATGGTTAATAGGATCAGGTCCATGGAACACTTATTTAAGATGCTCTCAAATTTTGAACAAAAGGCTTCGTTGTCCGCAAAAAGAGTCGGACGTAAAGATACACGGAGACCTCGTGGTATTCGTTGAGCTCTATGATACTCAGCTAGGGTCACGTAGTGTAGGTCAAGAGCAGTCTGTTTTTTCAGCTCCCTCTCGAAGCTAGTTGCTCTTGTTTCTTCTGGCGGTGTGTCGAGAAATTCTTTAGGCTTCTTCACCCGCGAGAGGATAGTGTTAGTATAATCACTATCATAGGAAAAGATCTGGAGTGGAAGCAGCCAGGTGAGAAACGCCCTCATCCCCCCGCTCCTCATCTTGCGCCAGTGGCAACCCCCACTTCCCCCTCTCACCTTGCACCAGTAGCACCACCCCTTCACCCCTGCTCCTCACTGGGTGCCAGGCTGTGCAAGGTGGAGTGTCACCCGTGGTTACAGCAGCCAGCCAGCCCTGTTGTTGGTGTCCTCGGTGGGAATTGAACCCAGGACCTCAGGACCCAGTGCTGCAAAGGCTGCAATGCTAACCATTGAGCTACTGTGCCACCCAGATAGACAGATAGTTCTAGTTCTAGTTGGAATATCAGCACTTTTGAGGGCTACTTCAGACAAGTAGGGCGTAGGGACTAGTTGGAATATCAGCCCTTTTGAGGGCTACTTCATAGAAGTAGAACTAGTTGTAATTTCAGCCCTTTTAAGGGCTAGGTTAGAGCAGTTCCTAGCAGTTTTTTCCAGGCAGGTGTGTGCCAGTGCTATGCAAGTATCTTCCACAGCATCTGGCCAAATCTAGCTCAGGCAAACCTTTTGGGCAGGTAGTGTAGCACTGCTTTGAAGAAAGCTGCACCACCTGTCTTCAGTAGCCAATTTTTTACTGCAGCTAGCCCAGGCAATCCCTTTGGGCTAGTAGCAGTGTCTGGTAGTCAGTAGTGTAGCCCAGCTGTAAAGTAAGCTACACCGCCTGTCTATTCAGTAGCCAATTTTTTACTGCACCTAGCCCAGGCAATCCTTTTGGACTAGTAGTAGTGTCTGGTTGTCAGCAGTGTAGCCCAGTTATAAAGTAAGCTACACCACCTGTCTATCCAGTAGCCAATTTTTTACTGCAGCTAATGTGGCACCCTGGCACCTGTTGGGCACCACAGAAATCCTTAGGGCACGACTGGAGTTAACAGCAAAGCAAAACTCACAAAACACCAAACAACACAACAACACCTTAGAACACCTGGTTTCACCCCGAGCCTCTAGGGGGAGCTCCACTGGTCACTTTGAGCCAGTTCCCCCTATAAATAGAGTCTTGGAGGGAGAAACTTCAGAGTGTGCAGACGCTACAAGAGCTGCAGGTTGTGGAAGATCTCAAGCTTATGAGAACACACACCAGGCCTAGTCAGCCTAGCTACCAGTGAGGAAATCCCTGCAATTGGGATACAAGGAAAGGAGAAGCACCTCTCAAGGAATACCAGAGTTACATCAACTCTTCCCTCATCCTCCGGTTACTGGAACCGAAGCTGTGAGAGCTACCCAGCCATCACAGAGAACCAGCACCATCAACAGGAGGTTTAGCCACCTGTTCCACCTGATGCACCTACCCACGAGAGCCCAGGGAAGAGTAATGATCCTGCTCAGACCCTTTTACAGTGCCCTCAGTGCTGCTAACCAGGTGAAGCAAGTTCCATTGAACACACTGCCCGGTCCGGCTGGATTCCACATCCACCCGACCATAATCAGAGAACTAGAGAAAGGAAGCCTAACACTGCTTGCTGTGAACCTCCAGAAGTGCCGACTTCACTATCCCGGTCCGAGTGTACCTGATTACCACCCAGTAAAGGTACCTAAAAGAGACTTTGTGTGGTTGTGCGTTACTCCTGGATTTGGCGCGCAGCATCCCGCAGCTGCCTCACAACATCTTGCGCAGCTTCTGGCTCCGGGGACTCCCGCTCATCCTGTGGGGAGCGTCCCAACTTGCTGCCTACCATCCCCCGGAGACCTAGCAGTGCTGGTAAAGTTACCAGAACACCCGCAGGTGGCGTCACGAAGACAAATCATCCCTACTGTTCCGCCATTTCCCCTTTTGATCTGGACCACCGGGCCTACACCACCGCAGGCGCGGTTCCGTGACTGGAGGAGAATCGCTCCGTGTACCCCCGGCTACGATGAGTCACTAGCCCAGGCAATCCTTTTGGGCTAGTAGCAGTGTCTGGTAGTCAGCGGTGTAGCCCATTTGTGTACCAAGCTACACCGCCTGTCTATTTCATACTACTTTTTAACTGCATCTAGCCCAGGTAATAGTTTGGGCCTAGTAGCACTGTTTGGCCACTCAGCTCTGCTCAATTTCTATCCGAATATTGTTTTGCCAACAACTGCAGAGTTGCCAATTTGTTCACATACAAAATGAGTGGCAAAAGGCCTGCTGCTGGTAGAAAGGGGAATAGGTGTGGTGGAAAGGGAAAAAAAGTTTGCGTCCGTTGGGTAGGTGGTAAAGCATCACTAAAATCTGCTGAAGAAAGACCATCTTCCAGCCAAACTAAGGTGTCTACTTCTTTTCGTGAACAATCTGATATGATCCCTTCCTTACAGTCACGAGTCACACGACGATCGCTCCCAATTGTAGATGAGGCACAAAAAGAGCAGGCACTTGAATGGATAGCAAGCACGTCATCAAGTGGGCTCTCTTCCACCTCAACTTCAACATCACAAATACGCCAGTCCTCAGAGGTGTCACCCCAATCACACTTGCCTCCTCACAGCTCCCAAGTCTCCAGCCGCCCGTCTGAGTATGGGGTAAGACAGATGGTTGAATATGCAGAGATGTTCACTCGTACTATAGCCTGGGAATCGGAGGTCTGCTGCAAAGCTTCTATGAGTCCAGATGAGGAAATGATCTGCACTGATGCCCAGAAGCTTTGTGAGTCAGATCCAGGCCCAGATGAAGAAGGTTCTGAGCAAGCATAATGACCCTCATTCCCAAACTGTAAGTCCTGTTGGTGGAGACAATGAGGAAGATGCTGATGAGACTGAGATACCTGATTGGAAAGACAACTTGACTTTTCAGTCAGGGCAGGAAGAAGTTGACTCTGAGGATGATGGGTGTGAGAGCACACAGGGTGATGATGAGGTTGGAGATCCCACTTACTGTCAACCCACAGTCAGCCAATTGATGAGGGTCAGCAGAGGAAGTGGAGGAGGATGCTAGTGATGATGAGGTTAGGTTGCGCCTTCCTGGACAGAGACAGAGTACTGGAAGCACATCAACAACTGCATCCTCAACCACAACTCTGTCTCTGAGCAGAAGTCGTGCTGGCTCTTCTTCAGGTAGCATGGGCTCTATGCCTTGCCTAGCCTGGGCCTTTTTTGAGATTGCAAATGATGACCAAATTTAGGATGACACAGGGGTAGAAAAGTCCTTGCGGATGCATGACTTGTTCGTCTTGATGAACGTTAGTCTGTCTATGTTGTCACTGGACACAGCCGCGTGCGCTTATCTGTCAGCACACCACCAGCAGCGCTGAAGACATGTTCAAAGAGAGCGTTGGCTGTGGGACATGACATGATCTCCAAGGCTTGGGTGGCGAGCTCAGGCCATTTTTCCAGATTAGAAGCCCAAAATGAGCAAGGGTCCAGTTCCACAGTCATGGCATCAATGTTCACTTGGAGATACTCCTGTACCATCCCCTCTAGGCGTTGGTACCACCTGAGGAAGACAGTAGAGTACTCTTGAAACATGTTGTGGCAGCACAAGGGGCCAATAAAGGTCTGATTTTAGTTGTTGCTCTGCTTGTCATTCATTTAGCGCTCCACAAGCCGATAAAAAAACCCTATTTTTTTCCTGTATGCTACCACTCCCTCTGGGAGTTCGTCAGGAGCTGCTCTAGTGGATCACAGCACCTAATAAGCTGAAGGACCTCTGGACATCACGCTGAGGAACCGCAAGACCTACACAGGAAGACGCCGCCACCCGGGCACGGCGACCAGAGGACATAAATTCCATAGGAGGCTTTATCCGGGGTTGTGCGGGGGAGCACAACCCCCCAAAGTGAGCGGCCTAACAGCCCCCCTTAATTCTTATTCCTGGAAGGTCCTTTCACAGGGAGCGCTCTCTTTTCTCTTTCCTGTCCCTCATCTGATGAGTCTTCCATGCCCATGGCCAGTTCGCCCTCCCTTTGTTCCTCGGCTCCTGCACCTTCCTCAGCAGTTTGGCTGCTACCATGCGCCCTCGTTAATCCCTCTCCCCCACCCTCCCATGCCTGCCGCCTTGGTGCTGCCGACCATCTGGACCTTGGAGATCTTGTTATCCCTTCCGCATACGACTCCTCCTGTTCTTCCTCCCCCTCTTCTTGTCCCACCACCTGACTGCGAATACTGTTGAAAGTGTGCTCCAGCATGTAAATGACCGAAATAGTTATGCTGATAATGGCATCGTCAGTACTAAACATCTTTGTCGCCATTTCAAAACTGTGCAGAAGGATGCATAGGTCCTTGATCTGAGACCACTCCATCAGCGTGATTTGCCCCACCTCTGGATCTCGTTGGCCCGGGTTATACGTCATAACGTATTGCACCAAGGCTCATCGGTGCTGCAACATGTGCAGAGTTGAATTCCATTGTGTCGGGACATCGCTTTTCAGCCAGTGAACTGGCAGGCCGAACGACTTCTGTAGAGATGCAAGTCGTTGAGCTGTGAGATGCGAACGGCGGAAGTGAGCACACAGCGACAGTGCCCTCTGCAGAAGCCCAACTAGGCCGGGATAGTGGGCTAAAAATTGCTGGACAACCAGGTTCAAGACGTGAGCCATACAAGGCACGTGTGTCACATTGCCCCGGCGAAGGGCCGCACCCAGCATTGCAGCATTGTCGCACACAGCCTTCCCTGGCTGCAGGTTCAGTGGAGACAATGGTTGATGAAACTTGGTCTCCACAGCTGACCACAACTCCTCAGCTGTATGACTCACATTTCCCAGACATTTCAATGTAAACACCGCCTGATGCCGTTGAGCCATGCTACCAGCATAGTAAGGAGGTGTGCAGGATTCCTTCTTCGCCATTAGAACGCGGGTGGCATTACCAGACAGGCTTTGGGTGCAGGTGGAGGACCGAGACGAGGTTGAGGAGGCAGAAGCAGTGGAGGAACGTCTACATACAGAGGATTGACGCACAACTTGTGGGGACGGCAAAGCTTGGACAGTAGCCCTCTCTTGCTGTCACCATAGTTACCCAGTGCCCAGTCAGCAACATGTAATGCCCCTGTCCATGCTACTCGTCCAAGTGTCTGTGGTGAAATGCACCCTGTCACACACAGAGTTTCTCAAGGAAGTGGTGATGTTGTGTGCAACATGCTGGTGTAGCGCAGGCACAGTTTTCTTTGAGAAGTAGTGGCGACTGGGCATCTGGTACTGGGGCACTGCGATGGACATAAGGTCTCAAAAATCCTCTGTGTCCACCAGGCGGAAAGGCAGCATTTCTGTACCCAACAGTTTGCAGATGGTGAAATTCAACCTCTTAGCTTCCTCATGGCTAGGAGGAAATGGTCTTTTACTTGTCCACAGCTGAAGGACCGAGGGCTGGCTGCTGTGCTGAGATGGGGTTGTGTAGGGTGTCCCTGAAAACTGCTGGTCTGTGAGGAAGGTGCTATCACCACCTTCGGATGAAGGCAGAGATATTATGTTGCCTTCATCCGAAGGTAGTGATCTCAATGTCTGACACCACTCAACACCAGCAGGTGTTTCCACTTCCAAAAGAACTGACGACCTGCCAATAACACAGGCTGTTATGGGTAAAGAGGTGGAAGGTCTGCGTCCAAAAGCATGTGTGACTGCTGTCCCCACAGTCACAGAGGATGAAGAGGCCGCGGATGCACTTGATGGGGAAGACGGTGGTTGTCCCGGCCCGCTAGGCCGCATTGTAGCACAGTGAGCTTCCCACTGTGACTTTTGCTTCATATCCATGTGACGGTAATGCATGAAGTACTCAAATTATTGATTTTTTAGCCTCTACTTAGATTTTGGTGACAAATCTTATGGTACCTTTACACGCCGCTACCAAAGGTAGCAACAGGTAGGCACCGCACGTGCACGTTTTCAATGGTTGCTAACGGTAACTGATACCGCAAATACATGCCGCTACAAGGTGCTCCACAGAAGGTTTTTGCGTTCCCCGGAAGTGCCGACGGGTGCCGCAGGTTACCTTCTGTGGAGCACCTTCCCTGATTTACACGCCGCTACCACAAGGGACTCTGGGCGTACATATTGTGCGCCGTAACTACATAGGCGTGACGGAGTTGTGTATTACGCGACGCTCGTACGGTGATTGCACAATGCAATAACATCATGATTGGCCAGCCAGCGTAGGGAGGCTGCCTAATACATGACGCTATAGCAAATTGGTATTGTGACTGGTCAGATCAAATAAATATGCAGCCCTGTGCAGGGACAGCCAATGGGTACACAGTATCCCCCTCCAATGATAGCTGATGGGGCGTGGTATACATGACACTCAAGCACGCCCCAGGGAACTCAAATACCGTACCTGTGCCCCGATTACACGCCGCTACCATAGGGTTTATACCTGCTTGTTTTTGAGCACGCCTGAAAGACAGGTATCCAAAGAGACAGGGAGCAACAACCTGAATTACACGCCGCCACTGCGCGGTGTTTTGAAGGTAAAAGGTACAATTGTCTCCGACACCTGCCGGTTTCTTCCTTTCGGTAGCGGCGTGTAAAGGTACCATTACAGATAACATGGGGAGACTAAAGGCTTGTGGATTTTTGAATGTGCTGCATGAAGGTCCCCTCACCAACCATTTTAAGCTTGCAACTCTGGGGCAATTGATGCCACTTAAGTGGTGTCTGTGCCCAAATTTTTGGAAAAAATGGAGACTCTTGTTGGAATCCCCTTGCTGTGTTTTAGAAGGGCATGACATGCCTATATCTGTGTCTCCTCCTCCTTTTACTCGTCCAGCTCTTTTCTTTTCACATTTTTATATGTACTTGTAACTTTTATATGTGTTTGTTGTGTCTTCTGAGTAGTTTGTCACCTTTTGGACACCTTAGAAGGTGTTTTCTATATGTTTTCTATGCGTTTGTATGTGTTTGTGTTTGCTTACCATTGTTTTAAATGGTGTTAGACGAACACCCACCCAATTCGACGAATTGAGTCGAATTCGAACACTAGGGTGGTGGCTCATCTCTATTCTCTAGTTCATGATCTCCATAACTGTTTTCAGCTCCTGGTCTAACAACTGCATATATCTTTAGCACAGAATTATTAAGTATGACCAGATTGGTGCCAAAACACCTTGTTATGTAGGCCATCCACTGTCACATCCATGACAACACTGTTGTGCAGAGGATCAGCACCGTCACATTTTATCATAAGCCAGTATAAAGATTTTCCTTGGCCTAGCCAATCTTATGAACTTCCCATCTAACATCTCAATTGTCCTTCTGTAAATGATGTGGTAACTAAAAATAAACAGGCAACAGCAAAAACTATATGGGAATTCCAACATATGAAAGAAATTTCATGGCCATGTCAAACTTGTAAATAATTAATTATCATAATTAAAAGATTAAAGAGTCAACTAGCCAGTGAGTGGTGGAGACTCAGAGTCGCGCTTCTCAATAAAGAAGAGTTTTGGATTTTCATATAGTATATGTCTCATTCAAATGGCTTATATAAAACTACAGATTTAATTCTACATTACTAATACCAGGTATTTATGGTTGTATTCAGATTCTATCTTTTATATTAATATAGTTCCAGTTTTGTTTTTCTTTTGATGTTGCTTTTTTTTCTAATCATATGATGGGGGAGGGGAAGATGTTCCCTTTCTGGGTTTTTAAACCAATGTATTACCATGTGCTGTCAGGTTATTACTAAAGAGCATTTCCACCTGAAACGTGTAAACTCAGCATGTTTGGACATGAACCCCATGTGATCTTTTTAATCTGTTGAATTAAAAGTCTTTTTTAAGAGGTCTTGGATCCCATTTATTTACCTTTATTTTGAATTTCTTCATTGGAACATTTGTCCAGAGCACTCTTTTTTGGACAGGTGAGCTGAATTTTTCTTTTTCTTTTTGCATTTCATGGACATGTCAAACTAGTAAATCATTAATTACTAGCATTAAAAGATGCCACTAACTTTTTAAAACAAGAAAGGAAACCTACCACTAGAATCATGCTGCCTGAAGCATAGGCAATGTGGGTCAGACCCTTGCTGTGTGATTACAGCTAGACATGTTTTTACACTGAAACACTCCCAGCTTTCCAGTGTTAGACCATGTACACACGTTGATTATTTGGTGATATTTTTACCTCAGGTTTTGTAGCCAAAAGCAGGAGTGAAATAATCAGAGGAAAATTATAATAGAAACACATCACCATTTCTGTATTTTTCACCGACTCCTGGTTTTGGGTTACAAATACTGAGGTAAAAATATTCACCAAATACTCAATGTATGAATGTGACCTTAAACATGTTTGAGCAGCTTATCAGGAACTATAGGGAGAGATCTGGTGAATCTGGCACTGCTCTTGGCCAGCTTCTCCCTGCCCAGCTCCAGGTGACTGTGATTATAGACCTGTCAATAAACTAAAGTGAAGTGGGGATAAGCTTGCCAAGGGCTGCACCAGACTCATGGGCGTACACAGAGTGGGGCAGGTACCCCCCCCAAGAAGGGAGCAGGTAAGCCACCACATGGCTAATTAGTATGCGATGCTCTCCAAACTGTAGCCTGCAGAGCATCGCTTATCTCCTTTCTGTGCTGAGGGAGGAGGGAGGGGCTAGAGTGCAGAGGGAAGTAGGGGATGGGCTGCTCTGGCTGGCACTGCTTTCCATTACATGTGCCCAGCCACATCACACTTCGAAGACAATCCCGTGGTCTCCTGTGATGTCACACAGCCGCCCTGCACTTTCCTTCCCTCCAGACTCAGAGAGGATCATCACTGGTAAACAAAGAACAAAACACTGCTAATATGTGTGTATGTGTGCATATGTGTAAGTCTGTGCTTATGTCTGTGTGTATATATGTGTGTATGCATATGTATATATATATATATGTGTGTCTGTTTATATGTGTGTGTGTGTACATTGTGTATGTGTGTATATATATGTGTACAGTGTGTATATGTGTGTATTTATATATGTGTGGGGTGTGTGTGTACAGTGTGTATATAAATGTGTGTCTCTGTGTATATATGTGTATATAGGTGTGTACAATATGTATACGTGTATATAAATGTGTGTCTGTGTATATATGTATATATGTGTGTGGGTGTGTGTGTACAGTGTGTATTTGTGCGTATATATATGTGTGGGTGTGTACAGTATGTTTATATAAATGAGTGTGTGTATATATGTATGTGTATGTGTGTGTGTGTGTACAGTGTGTATATATGTGTGTGTGTCTGTGTATATATGTGTGTGCGAGTGTGTATGTACAGTGTGTATGTGTATATAAATGTGTGTGTCTGTTTATACATGTGTGGGTGTATGTGTGTATATATGTGTGTATATGTGTCTGTGTGTGTGGCCTGTGCATGTGTTTGGCATTTATCTGTGTGTTGTGTGTGTGCGTGGATTGTGTGTCTGTGGCTTGTGTGTGCGGCTTGTGTCTCTGTGTGTGTGGCTTGTGTCTGTGTGTGTGGCATGTGTGTCTGTGGCATGTGTCTGGCATGTGTCTCTGTGTCTGTGGCATGTGTCTCTGTGGCATGTGTCTCTGTGTCTGTGGCTTGTGTCTCTGTGTCTGTGTGTGTGGCCCGTGAATGTGTTTGGCATTTATTTGTGTGTTGTGTGTGTGTGCGTGGATTGTGTGCCTGTGGCTTGTGTCTATGTGTGTGGCTTGTGTCTGTGTGTGTGGCCTGTGTATGTGTCTGTGTGGCAATTGTCTGTGTGTTGCTTTTGTGTCTGTGTGTGCTTGGCTTGTGTGTTTTGATTGTGTGTGGCTTGTGGCTGTGTGTGGCTTGTGTCTGTGTCACTTGTGTCTCTCTCTGTGTGTGTGGCTTGTGTCTCTGTATGTGTGGCTTCCATTTCTGTGTGTGGCTTGTGTCTCTGCGTCTGTGGCTTGTGTCTGTGGCATTTGTCTGTGTGTTACTTGTGTGTCTGCGTGTGTGCATGGCTTATGTGTGGATTGTGTGTGTGGCTTGTCTCTGTGTGTGTGGCTTGTGTCTGGGGATTGTGTGTACGTGGCTTGTGTCTGTGTGTGTTGGCTTGTGTCTGTGTGTGGGCTTGTGTGTGGCTTGTGTCTGTGTGTGGCGTGTGTGCGGCTTGTGTCTGTGTGTGGGTTTGTGTCTGTGTGTGGCGTGTGTGTGTGGCTTGTATTTATGTGTGTAGCTTGTGGCTTGCCTGTGTGTGGATTGTGTCTGTCTGTGTGTATATGTGGCTTGTGTCTCTGTATGTGTTTGGCTTTTGCCTGTGTATATGTGTGTGGCTTGTGTCTCTGTGTAAAAAACATGTATGATGTGTATGTAATGAGAACATGTTGTCCAGTATAGGTTCCCTTTAAAGGGCATCAGCGTTCCTTCTGTTGTTTCCACCTCTTTTTGAAACTCCCGTGTCCTGTGGTACTCTGACGCGTCGGGCAGAACGTCATATCCGGTACTGTGCATTGTGGGGGTTTATGACATGTATGGGCAGCTTCAATATGTGCACTGGTCATGCGCCGGAGCCCGGCCGAACATGTGATCAGCCCCCACAATGCACCGGGCCGGATATGACATTCGGGCTGGTGTGACAGAGTACCATAGGAGGCGGTAACGACCATGGCTTCCCCACCCCCCTAGTTTTGATCCTGGGTACACCCATGACCAGATTCGTCCGGTCTCTCGCTATAGTCCTTAGCTCGCTTTTTCAATTATGTTCTCTATGAATTTATAAAATGGCTGCAAGTGCATTGGCTCTTGAAACACCATTTCCGTGTGTGTCTCTATGTAGCAGTACTCAAATGAAGAACTTCGTCAGATAGTGTCCCTCAGACTGCACGAGCCATGTATGAAGGTTTCAAAAAAAAAGATGTTTTCCAGTTGAATTCTTATAGTTATGCACAATTACAGTAAGTAAGAAGGCAGTTCTGGACCAGAGCTGTGTATAGATGATGCCAGTGTGGCGCCCCTGTAACCAGGTAGCCACAAGAGGGAAGTGCAGCCAGGTAAGCAAAGTGGTTGCAAAACACACCCACACCACACAAACATCGACCCTACGTCTAGGACTTTAGGTTTGGCAATGGGTGACAGGTGTAGCAAGGTAGGTGGAACGTAGGTGGACACTGACAAAGTGGGTGGAGAGACGAACACAATAAAAACCCAGGACCACCAAGGTGAGGAGAGTAGAAGTAGAAGTGGAGCAGAAGAAGTTAGAACAACAGAACAGAAAGAGACTTCCCAGACAGTTTCTGGTTCCCAGGAGGCGCAGAATCCTAAGAGGCACCAACCCTAGGAGAGACAACCCGCTCCATAGTTTGGAGGCGACAGGAAGGGAAAAGAGACTGAGAGACACCCCACAACAGAAGGAAGAGTGGGAGGACAAAGGCCCGGCAGCCGCACACATCTTAGCTGACCGGAGGAACCCTGAGCTGAAGCAGTGACTGACAGAAGGAGCCTGCTGTACCCAAATACCTGAACCTGGGACACTGGAGGGCTAGGCCAATACCAGCAACCGGCTCTGAAGAAGTGACCGAGGATTCCAGACCCTAATCGAGACACACCGGTGGGGGCAGAAACTTTATGTGCTGCAGCCTAACTTTCCACCACAGACTAGGAACACAGTCGTCATACCAGGATTGGTGACCCTGACTGCAAGGGAAATATATTCATCCATTAGTCCGTGACGACCAGACTGAACCTATGGGTGAGGTGCTACGTTAATACTGAGAGAGGGACCTGAAAGGACTTTGCAGGAGCAATACAGAAACCCTACCTGAGCTGCACAGTTTGAGTAACCCGGAGCAGTGCCGAAGTGTAAATTGTGTGAACAGTAACTGGAAAGAACTGTAAACTGTGCCCTGTTGTCCTGGAAAGACCTAAAGTAAAGTACCCAGTAAGCTCACACTTACCTGAGACTGTTTACTTGTAGCGTCGCCGAAAAGTTCTACATGATGAGCCACAGACTGTCATCTCTGCACACTGGCTGGAGAGCTGCAGCTTGAAGTAAGTGCACTGCACTGCACACGATCCCTCACTAGGCCCATCATAAACTATTACTCCTGTCCTGGGGACCCCCAGCCCTACCCGGATAGGGCTTACCATCCACGCTGCCCCAAGTCACCGTCCCCAGCAGGAATACGACGGCGGTGGTTCTACTAATCACATACCCCTGTAAATACCCCCTTTTTGGACTGATCCCAGGCCACGGGACCGGGTCACGACTACTGTGATACCCCAGAGAGAGAGCACTGGCCCAGCTCCCGAGTACCCCATAGCCTGGGGGCGCATCACCAGCAAGATGGATGACCAACTTTAACTGGGGAAGAAGGGTGGGGTTACTGACATCAGAACAGCTACAGGGACAGAGGTTAAACTGATTACATAGCAGTGTAACAGAAACAATACAATGACAATACAATACTGTATGATTCCCAAGCCAGGGAACATGATAGCCATAGTGTTTCAAAGTAAATCATAACTGGCTACAATCTCACAGCCAACCAAATAGTCAAGCTGCCCATAGTTCAGGCAGCATTAATCTAGCGATATACTTTCTTCAATACACTGTATAACTGTATATACCTGTTGTCTTTTCTGAATGAAGCCAATTACTCATTGTTTTTTGTGTATTTTTTCTGTTTAGTTTACACAATCCTTTAAATTGTGCAGTTTCCAATCTGCAGCTCCTGTTTACAAAACGTTGATTCCACAGTTTACACATTCAGCCGATGTTTTATGCTCATTGCTTAGCTGCAGTATAAACATATTAACATGCAATCTGTTTATTTGGAGTAAGACGGTGCCAGAGCTTCCATTACAATTGTCTCAGTATTAACTGTTTATGGCATCATCTCATAACGCATGAGACAATAGATGTAGATCAGTCCTATTTATATTTTGTCCTATGCACAGCATTGAAATAGAAGAAAGGAGCAGTATATATTGATATATGGTATCTAACAGTGGCGGACCTTGAGCCCAGGGAGCCGGGGAGGCAGTGAGGCAGAGGAGAGGAGGGGTGGGATCAGGCAAGGGAAGCAGGAAGCTTCCTGCTTCCCTTGCCTGACCTTCCTCTCCTCTGACATCGGGTGGCGGGGGTCGGCTGGGGGCCCACCTGCAGGCTTGAGGGGCCCCCTAGCCGGTTGGGGCCCTGGTGCAGCTGAACCAGCTGCACCACGGTAGGTCCGCCCCTGGTATATAATATTATTTGAAAAAATCTTGTAACTTGAAAATAATTAATTTAAATGGGTTAGTTTATTTAAAAGCTAGCGCCAGGGCTGTTTATAGTGTAAATAACAATCAAGCTTCAATATGGTTATCTGATTGCTCCCCATTGGTCTCGCTTGACAAGGATGCAAAGGTGATGTCACATCTACAACATGTGGCCCCTGCAACAAGTCACTGGGCTCAGTGATGGTATAGAGCTCAGTGATTGGCTGCAGCACTCATGTTGCAAATATGACAGCGGCGCTTCTAAAAAAAAATTGGAGATATAGAGTGGCAAAGGATTCAGTATGTAAGTACTGCTTTTTATTATTTTACAGTATAAACAGCATTGACCTGGCTTTTTAATTAAATCTAATGAACTTTTTAAACTCCTGTTTGTTTATGACTTAGGAGTCCAATGGGAAGTACTGCTCAGTAATTTAAAGCCATACAGAGAAGTTTGTCATTAATTGAGTGAGGCTGCTTACTGGACCTAAAATGTGCAGAAATTTGAATAAATTCATTATTCTACAGAATGTTTTACAATATAAGGTGATTTAAAAAGGATGGTGCAAAATTAGAAATCAAGAGAACATAACATATTTATTAAAAGGAATCTGTCAGCAGGTTTGCTGCCTGACCTGACAGCAACATAATGTAGGTAAAGAAACCACAAATCCAACGAGGTATTACCGTATATACTCGTGTATAAGCCGACCCGTGTATAAGCCGACCCCCCTACTTTTGCCCCCAAAATCTGGGAAAAACTATTGACTCGTGTATAAGCTGAGGGTGGACCCCAGCACAGGTACACAGCCTCCAGCAGTGTGGTATACAGGCCCCCCCGATGGTATACAGGCCTCCCCAGTGGGTAGTATACAGCCCCCAGCAGTGTGGTATACAGCAGCCTCCCCAGTGGTATATACAGGCCCCAGCAGTGTTACAGCAGCCTTCCCAGGGTTATATACAGCAGCAGCAGCCCCAGGGGTATATACAGCAGCAGCAGCCCCAGGGTATATACAGCAGCAGCCCCAGGGTATATACAGCAGCAGCCCCATGGTATATACAGCAGCAGCCCCATGGTATATACAGCAGCAGCCCCATGGTATATACAGCAGCAGCCCCAGGGTATATACAGCAGCAGCCCCAGGGTATATACATCAGCAACCCCAGGGTATATACAGCAGCAGCCCCATGGTATATACAGCAGCAGCCCCATGGTATATACAGCAGCAGCCCCATGGTATATACAGCAGCAGCCCGAGGTATACAGGCCCCCCCAGGCTATATACAGCAGCAGCCCGAGGTATACAGGTCCCCCCCAGGCTATATACAGCAGCAGCCCGAGGTATACAGGTCCCCCCCAGGCTATATACAGCAGCAGCCCGAGGTATACAGGCCCCCCCCAGGCTATATACAGCAGCAGCCCGAGGTATACAGGTCCCCCCCAGGCTATATACAGCAGCAGCCCGAGGTATACAGGCCCCCCCAGGCTATATACAGCAGCAGCCCGAGGTATACAGGCCCCCCCAGGCTATATACAGCAGCAGCCAGAGGTATACAGGCCCCCCCCAGGCTATATACAGCAGCAGCCCGAGGTATACAGGCCCCCCCCAGGCTATATACAGCAGCAGCCCGAGGTATACAGGCCCCCCCCAGGCTCGGGAAACCTGTAAAGGAAGATGATTATACTTATCGCTGTCCGGCTGCCGTCCCCGCTCTGCATCGCGATCCTCCATCTGCATCGCGCTCCTCCATCTTCCGGCTTCTGACTTCCTGTGTTCTGCGCCGACAATGACGTCATTCTCAGCGCCGACAGGAACCCGGAAGATGGAGGATCGCGATGCAGATGGAGGATCGCGATGCAGAGTGGGGACGGCAGCCGGACAGCGATAAGTATAATCATCTTCCTTTACAGGTTTTCCGAGCCTGGGGGGGCCTGTATACTGATGGGGGGCCTGTATACCTCTGGGGGGGGGGCACCCGTATAGTGACTCGCGTATAAGCCGAGGGGGTAACTTTTCAGCCCAATTTGTGGGCTGAAAAACTCGGCTTATACGCGAGTATATACGGTACATGGATAATTGGCTGCAGCTGTTCTGACACTATCAAAAAATTTAATTTGTCAAGTAGCTGAGCTGAGAGAGCTGCCCACGCCCACACCAGGCCGGTCAATAGAGATTATTCATTTAGGGGTACTTCACACACAGAGATATCGCTGTGTGTGTGACACACACCAGCGAGCGGCCCCCCACTGTGAGATTGCTGATCGTTAATGAATGGCCTGGACCATTTTTCGATCGGCGATCTCCCACTGGTCATGCTGTATCGTGGTGTGTGACAGGGGCAACGACAAACGATCCCCATTCTGCGGCCGAGAACCTGACAGATCCCAACGACTGTCGGGTGTAGGCCACAGAATGGGAATCGCTGGTAAGTCTGCCTGTCTAGCATCTCAACAGCGACCACGTAGCGACGCGCCAGCAATCCCTGCCAGATCGGATCATTGTCGGGATCGCTTCAATGAATGCACCATTTTCTGGGGTGGCTGCGGGCTTAAGTTCGCAGCATGGGGGGCCCAGAACACTTGGGCCTCTCCATGCTGAGGATTCCAGCCCCCAGCTGCCTAGTTGTACCTAGCTGGACCAAAAATATGTCAGAGCCCCATGTAATTTTTTTTGTAAAATTAGTTGTAGAAATAAAAATAAATGGGCTTCGCTGTGTTTTTGGTTGCCAGCCAGGTACAATGAGGCAGCTGGGGATTGATGGCAGTCTGTAGCTGCCAAGTTGTACCTGGCTGGACCAAAAATATGGCGAAGCCCCACATCAATTTTTTTAAAATTATTTCTACAAATAAAATGACATGGAGCTTTGACGTATTTTGATTGCCAGCCAGGTACAACTTGGCAGCTGGGGGGCTGGAATCCTCAGCGTGGAGAGACCTAAACATTGTGGGCCCCCAACGCTGCAAATTACAACCCACAGCCACCCCATAAAATAACACATTCATTAGAGGCACCATTTTCTGGTGCTGTACCTTAACTCTTCCAGTTGCCCTTGTGCCGGTGGCACACAGGGGCTCTCCATACGCGAAATGGTGTCTGCTAACAATTGGTGCAAATTTTCCATTCAAATCGTTAGCGGATACCATGTTGCGTATGGAGAGCCCCTGTGTGCCTAAACTTTCGAGCTCCCCCACAAGTGACCCCATTTTGGAAACTAGACCCCCCAAGGAACTTATCTAGATGCATAGTGAGCACTTTGAAACCCCAGATGCTTCACAAATCTGTAAAAATGAAAAAATAAATTTTGTGTGGAAAAAAGTAGTTTTTCCTTTTTACAGATCAATTTGTGAAGTACCTGGGGGTTCAAAGTGCTCGCTATGCATCTAGATAAGTTCCTTGGGGGATCTAGTTTCCAAAATGGGGTCACTTGTGGGGGATCTCTAATGTTTAGGCACACAGGGGCTTTCCCCAAGGTGCTTCACAAATTGATCTGTAAAAAGGAAAAAGTACTTTTTGCCACAAATTTTTTTTTTCATTTTTATGGATTAATTTAGTGAGCACTTTGAACCCGTAGGTGCTTCACAAATTGATTTGCATGGGCAACGGGATAAAATGGATCCTAAAATTTTTCGGGCAATTTCTCCTAAGTACAATTTCTCCTAAGTACCTCATGTGGTCATAAATCACTGTTTGGGTGCACTGCAGACCTCGGAGGGGAAGGAGCGCCATTTGACTTTTTGGCTTGAAAATTAGCTCAAAAAATCAAATGGCGCTACTTGCCTTCCGAGCCCTACCGTGCATCCAAACACTGGTTTATGACCAGGTATCGGTGTACTCAGGAGAAATAGGCCAACAAATTTTAGGATCCATTTTATCCTGTTGCCCATGTGAAAATGAAAGAATTGAGGCTAAAAAAACATTTTTGTTAGAAAAATTAAAATGTCCATTTTTCGTTGCTTTAGTTCCTGTGAAGCACCTGAAGGGTTAATAATCTTCTTGAATATAGTTTTATGTAGATTGAGGGGTGCAGTTTTTGGAATGGTGTCACTTTAGGGTGTTTTCTGTCATGTATGTGCCTCAAAGGGACTTCAAATATGATATGGCCACTAAAAAAAATGTATGTTTTGTAAATTTTGGTGGAAAAATGAAAAATTGCTGATGAACTTTGAACCCTTATAACTTTCTACCCCAATTTTTTTTTTCCCAAATTTGTGCTGATGTAAAGTAGACATGTGGGGAATGTTATTTATTAACTATATTGTGTCACATAATTCTCAGGTTTAACAGAATAAAAATTCAAAATTAGAAAATTGCGAAATTTTCCAAATTTTCACCAAATTTTAGATTTTTTTCACAAATAAATGCAAAAATTATCAACACGTGGTGACATCGCCGCCGATTACATAGGCTACGTAGGGGCGTGGCCTATGTGCGGCGACATCGCCCCTGCGTCGCCTAATATAAAGGGGTGATGGCGACGCCTATTACTGGTCGCCTGGTTTCAGAGCAGTGCCATAGGCTCCCATTGTACTGCATCGCCGCTGGGGTTTTGAGACACCCTAGCGGCGATGCCGCCTGTCAGATCCAACAACGTGCGCGCTCCCGCCAGTCGCCGCCAACATCTCCAGCACCGTTGCCTCGTGTGACGGTACCTTAAGGGTATGAGAGAGGTTTTTAGATTAGACAGTGACCCATCAGATTTCAGGTCACCTTGCTGCGGTTGATAGCAGACATCTTTTGGCCAATACATGTGCTAAGACCCTTAATATAATTGTTTTTCAAAAAAAAAATATTTCCATCTGAGTTTTTTTTTTTTTTAAACTTTTTTGTTTTTATTTTTTCTAAAAAAAAACATCCTTTACCATCATTTAAAAACATCATTGTGTGCATGTTGTTGGCTCAACAGTGTGCTGCTATAATTTTGTTATATGTATGAATCAGTCCTATAGATTTGCACCTGTGCTGAAAAGCTTAAAGGAAGTGCGGTCTAGTTTTTTTCCTTCATTTAATGTGTGTGGAGCAGGCTGGCACCATAGCTGGAATATGCACTCCTTCCTCCCTATCAAGCCACGGGGGCCATCTGGGTGCTGTGTATCCTGCTGCTGCCCACGTGATGGAGACCCCAAGGGTACGAGAGAGGTTTTTAGAGTAGACAGGGACCCATCAGATTTAGGGTCACCTTGCCGCAGTTGATGGGCCAGCATCTATTGCCCAGTACATGTGCTAAAAACCTTAATATAAGATAAGTGTTTTTTCCCAAAACATTTTTTCCATCTGGGTTTTTTTGAAAAAACTTTTTTCATTTTTATTTTTTCTCAAAAAAAAAAAAACATTTAAAAACATGTGTGCATGTTATTGGCTCAACAGTGTGCTGCTATAATTTTGTAACAAAGTAATTTACCCACAATTTTGGAAAGATGCCGACAATTTCGTCTTGCCCATTTTTGAAGTTTTACATGAAATTATGTCCAATTTGCTTTTTTTTTCAGTTTCTTTTGTGTTGTTCCAATTAATACAAAGGACATAAACATGAATGACAAAACATGTGTGATTGCAATAATTCTCTGGAAGAAAAACTTAATTTTCTGGAATAATTTCAAGGGTGTCGACACTTTGGGCCAGGACTGTAGAGCCATGACGGTATGTGGCTACTTATTAGGAAATACAAATATTAGTGCACAACAGTAACGAAGGTTAGGACATACATAGAGCGTATAGAAAGGCTGAAGGTAGTACTAATCGCTCATATGCAGGGCCGCAGCATCCATGAGGCGACATGAAGTGTCAGTCTCAGGCGGCGAGCCCTGCTGGTAGACATGGGGCGGCGTCTTCAGGAGCGCCTGGTGGTAGTGCGGCCCCCTGCAGATGCCGCTCCTACAGTCCTGGCCGCCGACGCTGCGACCAGGCTTGGCGTATCTGGGGCTGCTGGTGGGGCATCTGCCCCAGGCTCAGCAGACTCCTGCTGCAGCGCCAGCGGCCGCAGTCTCCAAACACCAAACACCCCCCCTCCAGTGTGGCATGTGATGATGTCAAAGGAGGGGAGGAGTCAGGCGGGTCACATGATCAGCTCCTCAGTATGCAGCCAGGACTCCACCATGGTGCTGGATGAGGTGAAGTTTATGTGTGGGGCTGAGGATTTCCAGTGTAAATTAATGTAGCAGAGCTGTGTATGTATGAGGTATATGGAGTGGAGCTGAGTGTTCAAGGTGTACAGAGCGGAGGTGCGTGTGTATGAGGTGTATGGAGTGAAGCTGTGTATGTACGAGGTGTACGGAGCGAAGCCGAGTGTGTACGAGGTGTGCGGAGCGGAACCGTGTGTGTATGAGGTGTACAGAGCTGAGCCCTGTGTGTATGAGGTGTACGGAGCAGAGCGAGTGTGTACGAGGTGTATGGAGTGGAGCCGTGTGTGTACGAGGTGTACGGAGCAGAGCCGAGTGTGTATGAGGTGTACGGAGCAGAGCCGAGTGTGTACGAGGTGTATGGAGCAGAGCCGAGTGTGTGCGAGGTGTACGGAGCAGAGCCGTGTGTGTACGAGGTGTACGGAGCAGAGCCGAGTGTGTATGAGGTGTACGGAGCAGAGCCGAGTGTGTACGAGGTGTATGGAGCAGAGCCGAGTGTGTGCGAGGTGTACGGAGCAGAGCCGAGTGTGTACGAGGTGTACGGAGCAGAGCCGAGTGTGTATGAGGTGTACGGAGCAGAGCCGAGTGTGTACGAGGTGTATGGAGCAGAGCCGAGTGTGTGCGAGGTGTACGGAGCAGAGCCGCGTGTGTACGAGGTGTACGGAGCAGAGCCGCGTGTGTACGAGGTGTACAGAGCGGAGGCGTGTGTCTACGAGGTGTACGGAGCGGAGCCGAGTGTGTACGAGGTGTACGGAGCAGAGCCGAGTGTGTGCGAGGTGTACGGAGCGGAGCCGTGTGTGTGCGAAGTGTACGGAGCAGAGCCGCGTGTGTACGAGGTGTACGGAGCAGAGCCGCGTGTGTACGAGGTGTACAGAGCGGAGGCGTGTGTGTACGAGGTGTATAGAGTGAAGCCACGTGTGTACATTGTGGAGCTGAGAGTGTACAAGGTGTACGGAGCGGAGCCGCGTGTGTACGAGATGTACGGAGCGAAGCCGAGTGTGTACGAGGTGTACGGAGCGGAGCCACGTGTGTACGAGGTGTACGGAGCGGAGCCACGTGTGTACGAGGTGTACGGAACGGAGCCGAGTGTGTGCGAGGTGTACGGAGTGGAGCCGAATGTGTATGAGGTGTACAGAGCTGAGCCGAGTGTGTACGAGGTGTATGGAGTGGAGCCGCTTGTGTACGAGGTGTACGGAGCGGAGCCGAGTGTGTACGAGGTGTATGGAGTGGAGCCGCTTGTGTACGAGGTGTACGGAGAGCAGAGCCGTGTGTGTACGAGTTGTACGGAGCAGAGCCGCTTGTGTACGAGGCGTACGTGGTGTACGGAGCTGAGTGTGTACTAGGTGTACGGAGCGGAGCCGTGTGTGTACCAGTGGTGGCCCCCCCGAGCATGCCGCTCCTATAGTCCCGGCCGCCTCTGCCGGCAGCATTCTTCTCCCAAGTCCTTGCCACCGCTGTCAACCCCTCTACAGCTCAGCACGGCGGGGAACAATGATGTCATCACTTAGCGCCGCTGTGCTGAGACGTGCAGAGCTTCAGAGGAGATGCTGAGGAGAAGAGGTATTTACTTTTTATTTTTTTAATAGTTTTTTTTAGTGAGTACACTGATGGGAAACTATGTAATGTACAATATAATATAGGACAATGGGGGTGCAATATACTATATGGAGAACTATTGTGGCCCATTATATTATATGGAAGACTATGGGGGTGCATTATACTATAAGGAAGGCTATAGGGGATGCATTATACTATATGGAGGACTATGAGGGTGCATTATACTATATGGAGGACTATGGGGTCCAATATGCTGTATGGAGAGCTATGGGGGTGCAGTATGCAATATGGGGGTGCATTATGCTATATGGAGGACTGTGGGGGTTCATTATGCTATATGGAGGACTGTGGGGTGCATTATACTATTTGGAGGACTGTGGAGGTGCATTAATCTATATGGTGGACTGTGGGGGTGATTATTCTATATGGAGGACTGTGGGGCTGCATTATTCTATATGGAGGACTGTGGGGTGCATTATACTACATGGAGGAGTGTGGGGGTGATTATTCTATATGGAGGACTGTGGGGCTGCATTATTCTATATGGAGGACTGTGGGGTGCATTATTCTATATGGAGGAGTGTGGGGGTGCATTATTTTATATCAAGTACTGTGGGGGTGAATTGTTCTCTATGGAGTTCTGTGGGGGTGCAATATGCTATTTGGAGGACTACGGGGTGCAATATACTATATGGAGGACTGTGGGGGTGCGTTTTTCTATATCGAGTACTGTGGGGGGTGCATTCTATTTTATAGAAGACTATGGGGGTGCATAATATATGGAGGAATGCGGTATACTATGTGGAATACTATGGGGGTGTATTATATTATATGGAGCAAATTATACTATTTGGAAGCCATTATAATATTTGGAGGGCTCTGTGGGAGGCATCATAATACTTGGAGGCTACAAGGGAGCCTTTATACTTTATGAAGGGCTATTTGAGGGCTGTGTTGGGGGCCATTATACTGTACATAGGTCCATTTTACTACATGGAGGGCTGGGCGGCGGTCATAGTTGGGGATCGTGCTGTACTGGGGTAGTTGCAGGAGGTGCAGTAGGGTCATCATACTGTGCATGTGGAGGAATGCACTGTGGGGGATCATACAGTGTTTGTGGGGCACTTTTGTTGGCATCACACTTTAGAGGGGCAATGAAAGGGGAATCTAGGGTCTTCAGTAGGAGGAAAATTACTTTGTAAAGGCTGACATATTGAGAGAGATGTACCTATGTGACCCAGCCAAATATTGTTTTTGTTGGAGGGTGCCCAATTAGAACTTCTGCTATGGGGCCCTATGATTTCTATGATGCAGGATGCATTGTCCCTCTGCTGCAGGACTGATTGGCCATAACTTAGGCTGGTTTCAGATTTGCATTTGTGTCTGCATGCGCAGGGCATGCAAACGCAGGGCAAACGCTGCCATACTGATGTGAACGCAGAGGAGATTCTCATCAGTATGGTGCTCGGCCAGCCAATCAGTGATCTCGACGGCGGCCGGGAGGCGGAGATCTGTGGCGGAGATCCTCCACCTCCCAGCCGCCGACGATGGAATTTCAATGTGATCCGCAGCGTTCTCCTGCGCTGCCATGCGGAGGACAGTGCGGATCCATTGAGATCCATGCATTGTTTGTGCACTCGCGGGCACTTGCTGATAAAACAAGCACCTGTGAGCGCACAAAAAATGCAACATGTTGCATTTGGAGGGCGGAGGAGGGCGTATAAATTATGCACATCCAAACGGAATCGTTCCCATGTTAAACATAGGAAC
The DNA here is from genome assembly GCA_033576535.1 of Allobates femoralis. Classification (NCBI taxonomy): domain Eukaryota; kingdom Metazoa; phylum Chordata; class Amphibia; order Anura; family Aromobatidae; genus Allobates; species Allobates femoralis. The sequence continues at coordinate 154,958,513 of JARQOC010000005.1, read as the reverse complement.
GCAGCGTTTGGCTGCGTTCTGTAACGCTTGCATTCCGAATGCAAATGTGAAACCACCCTTACACACCAGGTCCAGTGCTGCCCCTCGGTACATTCAGGCATCCAGCCATCTTTCTCCTGAGCAGCGGTTGGTCGGTGGTGCTCTTCCCCCTTCCTGCTCCCATATCCTTTGCTCAACCCAATAGGAAGGACCCTGTTATTAATTACATAAAGACAGCCCCGTGTGTGGCGTTTGTGATTGGCTAAGCAATTCGGGAGTAAGTGTGGTCTGTTGGATGGAGAAGAAGCGCCATTTTACCAACTTAGTGCAGTGGCGGCTTGTTGATGCTCAGACTGCAGGTCTTTACCTGTGTTGTGTGGAAGGTGCGGCATGGCGACTTGTCTGAATATTCAGTGCCAGGCAGCGGTCCAGAGTTTTGCAGGCGTGAGCCAGAGGTTGGCAATCAGTTCTGCCTGCAGGACCACGGCTCTGCCAGTTGTCATTATGTGTCTAAATGCTTGTGCCAAGCTGCCATTGCCATTAATGATCCTTGTTCTGGATTCTTCTGTGTGGTTCTTGTATGTGCGTGTGATGGTGCAGACATCTTTGTGTGGAGATCTTTTTTTTCTGTTTCAGTAAACTAAAATGTCCACTATTTTGCTCATTTTTAGAGGATAAATATAAATCTGTATCAATTAAAATTTTTTTCTAGCGGGTGGGGGCGCCGTTTTGCAGTTCGCCTCAGGCAGCAGAGAGGCTAGGTTCACCCCTGCTCATATGAAATATGTTTATTCAGAGACAGATCATAAATCATGTGGGATCATTACCAATCAGGTAAACAGGTCTCACAAGACCATGAATAGGATGATATTCTAAGAAAAAGACCTACACCAGAGAAAAGAACTCAGACCTACACCAGAGAAGCAGCTTATATAGAACTGTCTGAGTCAATGTCACCCCTTGTGTGAGTGAAATAATTCTCAATCCTCGCATTCCCACGCCTCTTTCAATGCATACCACGATGTTCAACAACAGCTGTCTGAGCTTGAAGAAATATCGTACTCTGTCAATTTCCCACATTAAATCAGATATAGGAGAAAAGGCAGCCTGCAACTGTTCTCAGATACACACACTGCCACTATGCATTGATAATCTCCGTTAGAGGTAATACTATTAGCCCATAGTTCATACAAAGCATCCAATGTGAAACTTGCTTGAAACATTGAGAAGATTATCAGTTATGCTAAATTGGCTTTTGGAAAAGTGTGCAGAGGTTTTAGTTTAAAAAAACTAAATTCAAGCACAAAAGCTATGGATCTGTTTAACATAGTATTGTACCATATTCAGCAGTAACACTAACAAACACTAATGAAATAAACACTTATCAACATTGTCCCTCATCTGTATATATATATTAATTCAGGAGAAGAGAAGATCCAGCGACTTTAAAAATAGCCAGTAGCAACAATGCAAGTCTACCTTTTCTTTAAAGGGAACCTATCAGACCGTATATGCCCCCAGCTATCACTGTCTGTCCCTGCAGCTTCATAGTACTACTCTATTCATCCCTGTCTGAGCTAATAGTGTAGTGTTAAAGGTGAAAAAAAAGCATTTATACACTTACATTTTCTTATGTAAATGAGGCAGTCAGACTACATCTTGGAGGATGTAGTCTATCTGGCAGTATGAGCTCAGACAGGGATGATTAGAATAGTACTATGAAGCTACAGGTGCAGACAGTGATAGCTGGGGGGTATATATGACCTGACAGGTTCCCTTTAATAAATCCAAGATTAATAAGGCATACAATCAGAGAAAGGCACCCATAACTTGAAATGCCCCTTAAAATTAGGCATGTATTGGCGATACCTTGGTTATAGTTATGTCGCATAACTACTTACTGACTTCTTGCATAGCCCCTCCCCATTGAAGTTATCCTGGATCCAACTGATACACGATGTGAGATATGTAACTGCAGCGTTGGCACTCTGCTCCCATATTTGAAGTGAAAGAACATGCAATGAGGGCAGACATAGAAACAGTGGCACCGTCAAACAATTCACATCCAAGGGCACAGCTTTCTAGCACGGCCCCATAAAGATGATTTGTTTGAGGGCGATGCTAGAATCTGTGGGCAATGCTGCTTCTATCTGCTTGCACTCAAGTACCACAGCAGCTATCAAAAGGACATCTTCTGAAGGGGCGGCAATGTAAGAAACTAGTAACTGCAGGGCTGCCCTCTGGTGATGTCTTGTTACCGAAGGAGCACGGGACACCGCAGGTTGTGAATGCAGCCACCGTCTTCTGTGATAATGAGAAGGAAAAATAGTATGGAAGTGAGCGCTAGAAAAGACCAAGGAACTGAAAATTAAGAGAATTACCTCTAGGTTTATTAAAAAGTAGGTATAGCGAGCCCTCAGCCACAACGCGTTTCGACAAACGTCTTTCTCAAGTGGATGTTTGGCTCAAAGTGACCATTCCTTATATATCAACATCTTACTCCTCTGTCCTGGAGGGTGTGATTATCCCATCAAAAACACCTCCCATCAATTATCGTCAGTGGAGTATTATAAATGAATAACACAATTATATAAAAGATAAATAATACAAAATTATACATAAAATCACAAGATAAAAACAACTAAAAACAAATAAAATCAATAAAACTTTTTTTGTGAAAAGTAAAATGAAGGCTTCAGCTAAAAATTCTCCAATTATATAACATTCTCTATTGTGAGATTTAAACCCTCTGGGAATAATGTGCCAAGCTTAAAAATCCAATACACTTCCTTTTTATTCAATTTATTCAGTCTGCCTTCTGCAGATTCATCAACCTGATCTATTATGACCAGTTTCAGACTGGAAGGATCTTTATCATGGAATTCCGTATAGTGTTTAGACACACTGTGTTTCATGAAACCATTTTTAATATTAGATCGATGTTTGTTCAATCTACTCTGCATATTTTGAATAGTTCTACCAACGTACTGGTGTTTGCACGGGCATTCCAGCACGTAAACTACGAACTTGGATCTGCAGTCTAATTTCTGTTTTATAGGAAAAGATTCATTTGTAATATTAGAAGTAAAATATCTAGAAGTATGTTTAATGGCAGAACAGCATTTACACCTACATGAGTTACATTTGAAACATCCTATATCAATTTCCCCAAAATCTGCACTCTGATATTTTGCATACTGATTAATTACACACTGATTTTTTGCACGCTGATTTTTTGCACGCTGATTTTTGTGTGGATCTAAGTTCTTAATTCTACTAGGTGCTAACAAAGATTGCAGATTTTTAGACCTTCTAAATATGATTCTAGGATCTTTTGGGAGCAATTTGGAAATCATGGGGTCTCCCAATAAAATAAACCAGTTTTTTCTCATTAATGTATATATGCAGGGGCATAACTAGAACTGGCAGGGCCCCATAGCAAACTTTTGAACGGGGCCCCCTCCAAGACACGCCCCCCAATGACATGCCCCTCCAAGACACGCCCCCCTCCAAGACACGCCCCTTCAAGACACATCCCCTTACAGGCCCCAGCAGTATATACAGCAGCCCCAGTGGTATACCGCAGCCTCTCCAGTGGTATATACAGGCTCCAGCAGTATTACAGCAGTCCCAGTGGTATACAGCAGCCTCCTCAGTGGTATATACAGGCCCCAGCAGTATTACAGCAGCCTCCGCAGTGGTGGTATATACAGGCCCCAGTGGTGGTATACAGGGCCCCTGGTGGTGGTATACAGGGCCCCTGGTGGTGGTATACAGGGCCCCTGGTGGTGGTATATACAGGCCCCTGGTGGTGGTATATACAGGCCCCTGGTGGTGGTATATACAGGCCCCTGGTGGTGGTATATACAGAGCCCCTGGTGGTAGTATACAGAGCCCCTGGTGGTGGTATATTCAGGCCACTGGTGGTAGTATACAGAGCCCCTGGTGGGTATATACAGGCCCCTGGTGGTAGTATACAGAGCCCCTGGTGGTGGTATACAGGCCCCTGGTGGTAGTATACAGAGCCCCTGGTGGGTATATACAGGCCCCTGGTGGTAGTATACAGAGCCCCTGGTGGGTATATACAGGCCCCTGGTGGTAGTATACAGAGCCCCTGGTGGTGGTATACAGGCCCCTGGTGGTGGTATATACAGGCCCCTGGTGGTAGTATACAGAGCCCCTGGTGGGTATATACAGGCCCCTGGTGGTAGTATACAGAGCCCCTGGTGGGTATATACAGGCCCCTGGTGGTAGTATACAGAGCCCCTGGTGGGTATATACAGGCCCCTGGTGGTAGTATACAGAGCCCCTGGTGGGTATATACAGGCCCCTGGTGGTGGTATACAGGCCCCTGGTGGGTATATACAGGCCCCTGGTGGTAGTATACAGAGCCCCTGGTGGTGGTATACAGGCCCCTGGTGGGTATATACAGGCCCCCCGCTCTCCATTACCTGCAGCAGGCAGTCGCGCTGATCGCAGCCACAGCCTGTCATGTAGTGTGACGCTGTAGCCGGCGATACAGGAAATAGAGCGGCGCCGGCTACAGCCCACATGACAGGCAGATCAGCGCGACTGCCCGCCGGTAATGGAGAGCGGCCGGGGGGACGCAGCAGTAATGGAGGCAGCGGTCAGGGGGCCCCGAGGATAGCGTGTGGGGGCAGCGGTCAGGGGCCCCCTTGTATGACATGTGGGGGCGCTCAGGGGACCAATGGGCCCCCCCTTTCCGTCCGGGCCCCCCCTACAGCACCCAGGGGGGTATGGGAACGGGACTTAGTGGGCGTGGCCCCAAAGTGTCGGGGCCCGCCGGGCCAGTCCGCCCCTGTATGTATCGCAGGCGCAGCTGCCGGTATAGCAGCGGCGCTGGGTCCGGGCCCCCCACAAGCGCCGGGCCCCAAAGCGACCGCTATGGCTGCTATGCCGGTAGTTACGCCACTGTATATATGCTTCTATAAGATTGGTTATAAGTGGTGACAAGATTACAATCCCATTTTCCGTTTATATTTTTCTTCTTTCCATTCTTTATGTTTTTATTTATTTTCATATCTGTCTGATCTGTCTTATTCTGTTGATGTTTCATGGATTTTTTATAAGCATCCCAAAGCAACGTTTTAGGATATCCTTTTTCTTTAAATCTATTTCTTAATACCATGGCTTCTTTCTTAAAATCGTCTTCGAAAGTGCAGTTCTTTCTAATTCTTAGATATTGGCCATAGGGGATATTCCTAATCCAGGTGGGTAAGTGGCTGCTATCAAAACGCAGGTAACTGTTCACATCCACATCTTTGAAAAATGTGGACGTGCTCAGTCGTCCTTCACTATCAATATTTATATTAAGGTCTAAAAATTGTACTGATGTGGTAGAATGATTCATAGTGAATTTCAGGCCCCAGCTATTGTTATTAAAAAACTCCAAGAATATATTAGCCTCATCTAATGTGCCTGTCCACACTATTACTAAATCGTCAATATAACGTTTATATAGGTGTATATGTTTTCTACCTAAAGGGCACTGCACGATGAGCCAAGACTCAAAAGCCCCCATATAGAGCCCAGCGTAACTGGGGGCGAATCTCGTGCCCATCGCGCAGCCCCTCAACTGTCTGTATACATCTTCCTGAAACGTGAATATATTATTATTCAAAATAAAACCGATACCCCATATCAAAAAGTCTTTTTGGAGTTCAGGTATTTCTGGATCGGTGGACAAAAAATGCTCTATAACACCAATTCCTAGGTTGTGCGGTATATTAGAGTACAGTGCATTAACGTCCAACGTGATTAAAATAGCACCGGGAATAGGAGGACTTTTTTTCAGAATATCGATTAGTTGCGAAGAATTTTTCAAATAAGAATTCAATTTGACATTAAAACTCTGTAAAAAAAGATCTATATAGTGTGACAAATTACTGGTGATGGAATTTATGCCTGAAATAATAGGGCGTCCAGGAGGATCAGAAATATTTTTATGAATTTTTGGTAAAAAATAAAAATGTGGGGTTTTATAAATAGTGATATTGAGAAATCTATATTCTTTTTTGTTCAAAATACCTAATTCCCAGGCTTTTTTAATTAATGTCGTATATTTTTCAAAAATCTCTATTGAGGGGTCTGTTTCAAGTTTTTCATAATATTCAACATCCTCCAGTATTATTTTACTTTTATTGATATACCAATCTGCATCCATTATTACAATTCCACCGCCTTTATCAGCTTTTTTTAGAATTATATTTTTATTTTCTTTAAGTGTTTTTATGGCTAATCTTTCACCTTTACTAATATTATCCTTCTGTTTCGTATCATGCATACGTCTAATAGCCTGTAGTGTAAGTTGTTGGAAAGTTTCTATATGTGGACCTTTTTTATGTATGGGGAAAAAATTACTTTTATATTTTGGATTAACATGAAAAAATGTTTTTTGATCTTTCTCAGATGGATCAACTGTTGGTGTTGTTGTTATTCCATTTCCGTGTTTGATTAGGTTTTCATTTTGATTTAATTCGTGTTCTTCTCTTTTACCACTTTTCATTTCTTCTATTGAAAAGTGTCTCATTATTGTTAATTTTCTGATAAATTCATAAACAGGGTAAAAGGGTCTAATTTGGATTTTGGGCAAAAAGAAAGACCTCTTTTTAATAGTTTGATTTCATTCTCTGTCAAAATTGTACCTGAAATATTAAAAATACCTGAATTATCTGGGCTTATCCCATCGATGTTTAATCTAGTTTCGTTTTCTTTTTCCTTATATTTTCTGATTCTGGAGACATGCGGGCAAGAGAGGGGTCCCCTTCCTCTCTGTCCTCTAATCCTCTTTTTCTTTTTACTTTGCGACCAGTGGCCGGCCGAAAAAATTGAGTGATTTTCATATTTTTATCATTTTTAGTGTTACTGATCTCTACATTACTAGATGTGTCTTGTGTCTACATTTATTTCAGTTTGTTCCATCATAGTGTTACTATTTAAAACTACCGTGTTTACAGTCCCCCTAGTGAAGAATTCAATATTTTATCTTCCAAATTTTTTAGTGTTATCGGAGTGGTGGGAAGTATATGGTATAAGGTGTCATCCAAGATATTAGTGCAATTTTGTGTACTAATTTGTTGTGAAGTAGGGTGCAGAGAGAAGAAGTCAAACTAAGTGTTTCCCAAAATGTCAGTGATCACGTCGTTTTCGGTCCTGCCGTATTCATTCTGGCTTAATAAATGATCGGTATTATTTTCATTGTCAAATAACTCTATTAAGGGGGTTCCTACTGAAACTATAGAAGGGGTGTTTATAGTATCATTATTTGACGTCTTAATTATAGTTTTATTTTTCTTCTTTTTACCATTAATTTTACTCTTAATTTTATCATTGGGAACTTGAATATGGGGGCTTTTGAGTCTCGGCTCATCGTGCAGTCCCCTTTAGGTAGAAAACATATACACCTATATAAACATTATATTGACGATTTAGTAATAGTGTGGACAGGCACATTAGATGAGGCTAATATATTCTTGGAGTTTATTAATAACAATAGCTGGGGCCTGAAATTCACTATGAATCATTCTACTACATCAGTACAATTTTTAGACCTTAATATAAATATTGATAGTGAAGGACGACTGAGCACGTCCACATTTTTCAAAGATGTGGATGTGAACAGTTACCTGCGTTTTGATAGCAGCCACTTACCCACCTGGATTAGGAATATCCCCTATGGCAAATATCTAAGAATTAGAAAGAACTGCACTTTCGAAGACAATTTTAAGAAAGAAGCCATGGTATTAAGAAATAGATTTAAAGAAAAAGGATATCCTAAAACGTTGCTTTGGGATGCTTATAACAAATCCATGAAACATTAACAGAATAAGACAGATCAGACAGATATGAAAATAAATAAAAACATAAAGAATGGAAAGAAGAAAAATATAAACGGAAAATGGGATTGTAATCTTGTCACCACTTATAACCAATCTTATAGAAGCATATATACATTAATGAGAAAAAACTGGTTTATTTTATTGGGAGACCACATGATTTCCAAATTGCTCCCAAAAGATCCTAGAATCATATTTAGAAGGTCTAAAAATCTGCAATCTTTGTTAGCACCTAGTAGAATTAAGAACTTAGATCCACACAAAAATCAGCGTGCAAAAAATCAGCGTGCAAAAAATCAGTGTGTAATTAATCAGTATGCAAAATATCTGAGTGCAGATTTTGGGGAAATTGATATAGGATGTTTCAAATGTAACTCATGTAGGTGTAAATGCTGTTCTGCCATTAAACATACTTCTAGATATTTTACTTCTAATATTACAAATGAATCTTTCCCTATAAAACAGAAATTAGACTGCAGATCCAAGTTCGTAGTTTACTTGCTGGAATGCCCGTGCAAACACCAGTACGTTGGTAGAACTATTCAAAATATGCAGAGTAGATTGAACAAACATCGATCTAATATTAAAAATGGTTTCATGAAACACAGTGTGTCTAAACACTATACGGAATTCCATGATAAAGATCCTTCCAGTCTGAAACTGGTCATAATAGATCAGGTTGATGAATCTGCAGAAGGCAGACTGAATAAATTGAATAAAAAGGAAGCGTATTGGATTTTTAAGCTTGGCACATTATTCCCAGAGGGTTTAAATCTCACAATAGAGAATGTTATATAATTGGAGAATTTTTAGCTGAAGCCTTCATTTTACTTTTCACAAAAAAAGTTTTATTGATTTTATTTGTTTTTAGTTGTTTTTATCTTGTGATTTTATGTATAATTTTGTATTATTTATCTTTTATATAATTGTGTTATTCATTTATAATACTCCACTGACGATAATTGATGGGAGGTGTTTTTGATGGGATAATCACACCCTCCAGGACAGAGGAGTAAGATGTTGATATATAAGGAATGGTCACTTTGAGCCAAACATCCACTTGAGAAAGACGTTTGTCGAAACGCGTTGTGGCTGAGGGCTCGCTATACCCACTTTTTAATAAACCTAGAGGTAATTCTCTTAATTTTCAGTTCCTTGGTCTTTTCTAGCGCTCACTTCCATACTATTTTTCCTTCTCATTATTACCCTCCTCCCTTCGGGGTGTGGTATGAGAGCTGCTGGAGGAGAGACCTTGCTGAACATGCAACAGAGCTGCCTCCCTTGGGATTAAGTGTCCAGGCCCGGTGGACACGGTCGCACTGACCTCGGAGCCTTATCACACGGAACCAAGTGGAAGGCCGCCTCAAGAACAACTGACCGAATTTACACTCATCTTGTATTCCATTCCCTGTTGTGCGGTGCACAACAGTGCCAGGTGAGTGTATCCCTGATTAACCCTTATTCTATGTGTGGGATCAGCGTGGCGCAACCTTTTGTTTTTTCCTTTTACCGTCTTCTGTGAGACTCCTTTCATACACACACATACTGTGTATGTATATACAGTGCCTTGTGAAAGTATTCGGTTCCCTTGAACTTTTCAACCTTTTGCAACATTTCAGACTTCAAACATAAAGATATGAATTCTAATTTTTTTTGTGAAGAATCAACAACAAGTGGGACACAGTCGTGAAATAGAACGAAATTTATTGGATATTTTAAACTCTTTTAACAACTAAAAAACTGAAAGGTGGGGCATGCAATATTATACGGCCCCCTTGAGTTAATACTTTGTAGCGCCATCTTTTGCTGCGATTTCAGCTACAAGTCGCTTGGGGTATGTCTCTATCAGTTTTGCACATCAAGAGATTGAAATTCTTGCCCATTCTTCCTTGTAAAACAGCTGGAGCTCAGCGAGGTTAAATGGAGAGCATTTGTGAACAGCAGTTTTCAGTTCTTTAAACAGATTCTTTATTGGATTCAGGCCTGGACTTTGACTTGGCCATTCTAACACTTGGATACGTTTATTTTTGAACCATTCCATTGTAGATTTTAGCTTTATGTTTGGGATCATTGTCTTGTTGGAAGATAAATCTCCATCCCAATCTCAGGTCTTTTGCAGACTCCAACAGCTTTTCCTCCAGAATGGTCCTGCATTTGGCATCCATCTTCCCATCATTTTTTACCATCTTCCCTGTCCCTCTGCTGAAGAAAAGCAGGCCCAAACCATGATGCTTCCACCACCATGTTTGACAGTGGGGATGGTGTTTTGAGGGCGATGAGCTGTGTTGATTTTACGTCAAACATATTGTTTTGCATTGTGGCCAAAAATTTCGATTTTGGTTTCACCTGACCAGAGCACCTTATTCTACATGTTTGGTGTGTCTCCCAGGTGGCTTGTGGCAAACTTCAAACGAGACTTTTGATGGATATCTTTGAAAAATGGATTTCTTTTTGGCACTCTTCCATAAAGGCCATATTTGTGCAGTGAATTACCCACCCCAGGACCGTGGGGTACTCGGATCCCGGGCGTTGAGCAAAGGTGCTGTCACTGGTGGCCGGTGGCCGAGGCCTTGGCCCTGCTGGTCGCTGAAAAGTGTGTAAAAAATAAATAAAATAAATTGTTCATGACGCCACCTGCGGTGTCTGGTAATGGCACCAGCGCTGCCAGCAGACCACTGGGGACGATGGGTAGGCAGCTGGATGATGTCACTCCCCGCAGGTGTAGCGGAGTCCCCAGGGCAGTGTACTAACTGATGTCTTTGAAGAAAATAAAACACAGGATACCTTCTTGCTCTGCACAGGTATTTACTGGTGACTTTCAAGCTGTTCACAAGGTACACAGTCACGGGTAGCTGGCCGGGTGGTCACCAAAGGATGCAAAGTCTCTCTGAGGCCCCCCAATGATGTTCCTTCAAATTTCTTCCTCTATCCTCTCTCACTGCACTCTCCTTACTACCGTGCACTGCCCTACACATAGCTCTCTTACTACCAGGCCCACGGGTCTGTTAGAGTTTACCCTTCTCTCTAAGGGGCTCAAATCCTGGACGGAGAACCTGGTGGGGACGTGCGTTGGACTGGGTCGTGGCTATATGAAGGCCTACGACCCTCCGGTTTGGTGACTCAGAGCTGAACTTTCCTGCACTGCACTCTGAGCCAGTTCTCCTCTTTGGACTGTGTTCCCTCCCAGACTGGCTATCGGTACAGTCTGTATGAAAAAGAGAATATTGGGCCATATAGTGAAGGTCCGTATTAAAGGGAGGAGAGATTAACTTAATGAATTTACACTCACCTGGGAGGGTTGTGCTTGGCCTCTGCACAACGAGAGTGTGAGCTGTAGGTGAGGCAAATTGCTGCTGCGGGACTGCCGGCTGGAAGATCCTCCCACGATAGTCAGGTGACTGGCCATGTGATCGAAGGGGGTGTTGACAAATGGCATCACCGCAGGTCCTGTCAGGAATCTAGGGGTCCGACAGCGATTCACAGCAAGGTCCTGTCAGAATCTTGAATGCCCAAAGCAGCTACCATACCGTTCTCCCCGAAGGGAGGTTACCATGTAGAGAGGAAGGAAGAGGAAATGCGGTGTTAAGGAGCACTAAAGCAACAAGAAGAGGAGGCTTAGGATTGTATACCAACCTATTAGTAAAATTGCAATTGCTCTCTGACGCCGCTACGTGTTACGATAGCCCTCGCTATCTGTTGTTGGTGCAGGAGGGCTCTGATTTCTCTCTGAAGAACTCTCCGCTGCCTGGGTTTGGTAGTATCTGCAATTTTCAGTAATCTCCTCAGACTTTGCAAAGTCTGAGGAGATTACTGCAAATTGCAGGTACTGCCAAACCCGGGCAGCGGAGAGTTCTTCAGAGAGAAATCAGAGCCCTCCTGCACCAACAACAGATAGCGAGGGCTATCGTAACACGTAGCGGCGTCAGAGAGCAATTGCAATTTTACTAATATGTTGGTATACAATCCTAAGCCTCTTCTTCTTGTTGCCTTAGTGCTCCATAACACCACATTTCCTCTTCCTTCCTCTCTATCGGTACAGTCTGGCACGGGGCTTGCACAAGCCAGGGATCCCCCTTCTGTCTGATTTGCCTCCTTCTACTGGCACCCTCTACTGCGAGCCTCGCAACGTCCTCTCTCCTTGACTTCCCTCACGGTTCTTCACTCCTCCGACTAACTAACTGTCTGTCATTCCCGCTCTTTTCAGTACCTCTTAGCTCCTCCCACTGGGACCAGTTACCATGGTAATGGGTTTAGCCAATTGGTCCCCTACCTCTAAGTGTATGAATGCAGGGATGAGGGCCTTAGATTTAACATTATCATCCTCTGGTGACAAGGATACCACACACGTTAGTTTGGGTGTAGTACCCCTTTAGTGGCACACTGACCAGTGGGGCACCACATTTACAACTGATTGTTGTCCTCTGGACAGACTCTCCCACCTCAGCTGTATATCTCTGCAGTTCATCCAGAGTGATCATGGGCCTTTTGGCTGCATCTCTGATCAGTCTTCTCCTTGTTTTAGATGAAAGTTTAGAGGGATGGCTGGGTCTTGGTAGATTTGCAGTGGTCTGATACTCCTTCCATTTCAATATGATCACTTGCACAGTGCTCCTTGAGATGTTTAAAACTTGGGAAATCGGAATTCATTTCCCATGCCTGCCACAGATTGGATTACTCTCTATGATTCCCCGTGCGTTTAGAGACATCAAAATTGGCTTGTTAAGACACTGTTTGGCTGCAACTAGAGCTGTGATACTCCGGAAGTGGAAGTCTAGGTCAGCTTCTACCATGGCAGACTGGCTCCAAGAGGTGGATCACATCTGCCGTATGGAGAAACTCTCTGCCCACTCTGACTCTCAGTTGAGTAAATACTTTTGCACTTGGACGGACTGGCTTATGTTCCGCGAGTCTCCAGATTTCATAGATACTCTTTCCGCTTAATCTGATCCCTTTTGGAAAGGGAAAATTCCATTCTCTACACATGGTGACTTGGCATAGTTGTTTCACCCTAATCCACTACCCCTCCTGATCCCTACCTCTCTCTTCTTTTCTTTCACTACTAGTTTTGAACATGCTATTTTCTTCTACTTTTCATCTGACTCCCTCTTTTTCCTTACAAACTTACTAGACTCTATCTATCTCCTATCCTTCTCTCTTAAACTTTTTCTTCTTTTGTTTCTTGGCCCATGTGGTTATTCATTTATATTATATTATATATTAGAACTTCCATATTATATTTTAATATGTAATGCAAGTATCCTGAATGACAAATAACGTTATGATGGCATGAGGGCGCTTGGTTTACAAAGTTTAATACTCCGATGTTTAACCCCCTTGCGCGACATGTCTTTAAAAAGTACAAATTTGTCAGGTATAAACACTTTCTCTGCTCAATAAAAGAATTTTTGAAAAAAAAACATGGGAAATCTTTTTGTATCCAAATCCGGCCTTAAACTTCACCAAAACAGTATCTCTGACCTGCCTGGTGTGTTCCTTGGCCTTCCTGATGCTCTCTGCACTTGAAACAGAACCCTGAGACTATCACAGAGCAGGTGCATTTATACAGAGACTTGATGACACACAGGTGGATTCTATTTATCATTACCAGTCATTTAGGATTTATGAACATTGGATCATTCAAAGATCCTCACTGAACTTCTGGAGTGAGTTTGCTGCACTGAAAGTAAAGGAGCCGAATAATATTGCACACCCCACTTTTCAGTTTTTTATTTGTTAAAAAAGTTTAAAATATCCAATAAATTTCATTCCACTCTACGATTGTGTCCCACTTGTTGATTCTTTACAAAAAAATTCGAATTTTATATCTTTTTGTTTGAAACCTGAAATGTGGCAAAGGTTGAAAAGTTCAAGGGGGCCGAATACTTTCACAAGGCACTGTATATATAGAATTATATATAATTTATTATTTATATATATAATTTATTATTTATATATATATAAAAAATCACATTTAAGGATCAGCAGGATAGGGAGAAGTGTAGGGATTATAGGGGGTAAAAATAAATATTTAGAAAATACATTTTAGGTGTTAGCCCACCCCTTTAAGCCTGCCATGCATAACAGTCTTGGACAGCCAAGAAACACTTTATTACCCACAATGCAAAGTTTGTTTTGACATTTTACACTTTTCTTTTTTTAAAAAGTTTTCACTCAGAAATCCTAAGGGATAAACATTTGTTACTTATTCACACTTTCTGTTAACTTTCAAGATGTTTTGTCATTGTCATGAGAATGATGTAAACCCAGATGCTAGCCTTGCGTTTCAGCCTCAGATTCACATATGCTCAACATGTGTGTACACTGTAATCGTATAAAGAATTTTATGACATTTACATATCAACAGCATATTCCATAGCAATGTACAGCACACAGTACTTAACATTTGTCTCTAGCATTGCTCAGATATTTATGCATATGCAGCAGATTTGCTGCAAAAATTTATGTGACGCACCCAGGGCAGGGTACTCAGATCTCAGGCTGGCAGTCTGGAGGTCACGGGTGGCTGCCGGAGACTGTGGCCCTGGTGGTCAATGAATAGGGGAAAAATAAAGTTTTTGTTCGTGACGCCACCTGCAGTACCTGGTGATGCTCACCAGCGCCGCTACAGTCCTCCGGTGGTCAATGGTATTGCGGCAATGATGGTGTAGTCCTCCACAGGCAGGACTGGACCTCCGGGGCAGCGATTCTGTGGAAGGAATCAGTTTATGCGAAGAAAGATGCAGCAGAGTCGAGAAGTCACTTCACCGGGTACTTTACTGGAACTCAATAGTCATTACAGTTCACAGTGCAGTATGTTGTTACTAGACAAATGTTTACGGGCTGCAAGTGGATTTTATGGTAAGTAGACAGATCCCTCGTGTGTGCCTTTCTTGTTCCTTTTGTTCCCTTGCCTCCCAGTGGCGGTGTGAAGTCAGAGCTCTTAGAGATTAGGTCTGACCTCCTGCTGTTCTCTTAACCTCCCTTGCTCCCGTCGGATGAACCTTCTGTTGAATACCGCAGCCGGCTACTGCAGGTCTGATTCCCCTCTAATGGGCGCTTTAGGAGTCAGGGCCGTATCTGAATATACCCCGGTCAACGGATTCTCTGCAGGCTGTGAAGGTTCCTACAGGTGCGGGCTCCGGCACTCAGTTCCTCTTTTTAAGCGAACTTCTCCAGCTCTTTGAGTCCCTTGCTCCTTTCTTTCCTTTTTCTGGGATCTGTACTTCTGTCTCCCTTCGTCTTTCATGCCTCAGGTTCCCATCCTGAACTTCTCTAACCCTCCAACTCTTGGAGACTTAGACGGGCCCTCAGGGACCAGCCAAAAGGACCACGATCCAAAGACCTCCTTTCTTCCCCGAGGGGTGACTAAATAACCTCCCGGGGTCCCTCCCACTGTGTGACTAGTGTGGGGTGTGGGTATAGGGTCCCTCCTACCGTCCATAGGTCCACTTGCAGTGGGGCGACTACACCGCTTTTATGGGTGTAGTACCCCTTTTGTGGCACCTACATGGTGGGGCGCCACATATGCAAGTTTGTGGAAATCAATGTATTGGCCACAGAATGTGTCTGTAGAATAAAAAAGACATGTATCCCTTAATTTTGGAAGCTGGAGAAATTTGTGCAGATTTTTATTACTTTTTGCCTCTTTCACATTTTGTTCAGTTTTCCTCACAGGATTGATAATGGGCGGGTCTCATAGAGACCTGAATTATATCATTCTGGGCTTAATGACAAGCTGTCAATACTCATCTGTCATTAACCCCTTCTATCAACCCAGTGCCACCACACCAAAGCATCGGGAGAGCTGGATAAAGTGCCAGCAATTGGCGCTTTTAATGAATGCTCCAATTTCTTGGGGTGGCTGTGGGCTGCTATTCTCTAGCCTGGGGGGGGCCCAATAACTATAGGCCTCACCATGCTGACAATACCAGCCCCCACCTGCCTGTGTTTTACCTTGCACACTTTTTTTTCATTATTTATTTAAATAATTAAAAAAATAATAATGGGCTTTCCTGTATTTTCATTGCCAGCTAAGGTAAAACACAGGCAGCTGGGGGTGGCAGTGCTTAGCTGTTCACTTTATCTGCGTTGAGAATAAAGAATACAACGAAGCTCTACGTAGTTTTTTAAAAATGATTTATGTTTACACTACTATGACATTAGATTTGTTGCCCATGGTAAATAATCACAGACGCCAGGACAATGGGTGAGGGGCGCAACAACATCACAGATGCTGTCACAGTGAGTGGGCATCTGTGGCTGGCTGTTGGAGCCAGTTCAGTAACCTGGAAGAAGCTCATATATTCTAGCATCTACTGTGCAGTGAATAACCAAGAAGTTGATGAGTGGCCTTGAAAGTACAAGTTTGTGGATTCGGTAAGTAATCAAGCTGATGTTTAATCACTGTTTTGCTTCTTTTAACAGCCCCCCTAGCCACCATTTTATCACCTTAAAGTTCGGGTTCGGGTTCAGACTCAAGTTTGAGTCAAGTCCGATCCGATACCCGGACTTTAAAAAAGTCCATCTGGATTCACCAAACCCAAACAGCAGCAGGTTCGCCTATCACTTGCTTTAAATGATGCAATGTGCATCACCAAAAAAATTTTCTAAAAATAAAATTGCACATATTTATCTTTGAAAAAGACTTTGTATGCAGAAGTGACTGCACACACATACATTTCTTCTGTCACAGGGGTGGCGCTTTTGGTTACTGTCACTCATGTTCATTGATGATATTTTTTGAATTTCATCATACCCCCTGCATTGACAACACTGCAGCACCTGTAGGGTCTGTGGTGATGTCACCACCATGTGATCATAATGAGCGGAGCTAAGTCCAAAAGGTCTTTCACTTCATGCCCGATTAGCATCGCCCATTATGGTCACATGGTCGTGACATCACCGCAGGTCCTTCACGACCAGAAGACCTTCAGTGATCGTTGTCAATATATTCTACTGCGGGGGGCATTACTATGTTTAAAAAACTAATATAAAATAGGAAGGGGGAACAAGAGGCGCAATAGTGCCCTATCACTCAGACACTAATGGTACCTTTACACGCCGCGACGGCAGGCTGGATACATCGCGCTACTTCACGTGCACGAGCACGCTCAAACGGCTACAAACGGTCAACGCATCTCCTTTACACGCCGCGACAAGGTGCGCTACGCCACGCTACATCTATAGCTAGCTACATCGCCGGGTGTCTCAAGTAGCCAGCTGTAGCTCATTTACACACCGCTACAACCAGCTACTATGGGAGGACCTGGTGCAGCAGGGACAGCACATAGGCGTGCTCCAATCGTGGATTCCGAGACATCCGTACGCTGATAGGACGAAGCAATAACATCCTGATTGGCCAGGCGTCGCAGGAGGCTGATTAATACTTGACGCTCGAGCAATTGTGTAGTGTGACTCGTCAGCTCCTTAAATATGCCGCCCTGTGCGGCGACAACCAATCGCAACGCACCATCTTCCACCAATGATCGCACATGGGGCGCGGTAAGACGGAGCCGAGGTCACGCCTTAGCTACATTGCAGCTACATCGCAGGGTGTCCGGAGTTCCCTTCCGTTGCTTCTTTACACGCCGATACAGCTCGCTACCATCGGCGATGTAGCCATCAGTTTTCGAGCAGAGCCCATAAACAGATGTATCTGTCGCCGGCTGTAGCGTCGCGTCTTCAGACGCCGCTACGACGGGCTACATTGACGCTACAAGCTACATTTGTAGCCTGTAGCGCGATGTATCCAGCCTGCTGTCGCGGCGTGTAAAGGTACCCTAAGAGATGAGAGGTATATTGTCAAAACCACTCACCTATTCCAGTTGTGATGACCCACAACTGGCTTGAAGGCATATAATCAATACCGGCTGCTGCAGGACCTCCACCAACCACTCGCACGTGGGAAGACTCTCAGGAAGCTGGGAAAAGGTGTGAGACAGTCCGCGCCACCGGGTACCAAAGAAATCACCTGGGATGCAGGAAGTTATTTCAAGCTTTGTCTTTATTCTCCAACATGTTTCAGCGCTCCACCTGGCGCCTTCCTCAGGAATATCCCTGAGGAAGGCGCCAGGTGGAGCGCTGAAACATGTTGGAGAATAAAGACAAAGCTTGAAATAACTTCCTGCATCCCAGGTGATTTCTTTGGTACCCGGTGGCGCGGACTGTCACACACCTTTTCCCAGCTTCCTGAGATGTTTAAAAAACTGCATGACAGAAGTGGTTTGATGTGACTGATTCCAGCTGAAGTATCCACCCCGTTGACTGTTTGGCAGGTACCTATTGCAAACAGCTAAGCCTCTGAAGTGCTTTTTTATGATAAATACATGGATTTTTTATTTTTAAAACTAGCTAAGTGGCACACAGTGCATGATCTAAATAACATTGGGGGCGGTTTAAAAACCAAAAACAACATGACAGGTTCCTTTTAATTGTAAATTGCTGCAGAATATGTCAGCACTATAAACATAAAAAAATTATTAATAACATTATTATTACCGTATATGAATTTCTTGTTATTTTCATATTATATTTGATCACTGGCTTTTACTCACACTTTCGTACATGAAAGAAAAAATTATGTAGTTTAGAGATTTACTAAATTATCTGACATCAGCATATGTGTGGATGCATAATATTTTTTCTTTCAGTTACAAATGGGTCAAAGACCACAGTTCAGTCTCTGTAAATTTATAGCATACGGCCCCTTAAATCCATTAAAAATCAATTACTGAAGCTAAAGGGTCAGGCTCCACAGCTCTCTAATGATGTAAAGCATAATGTCTGCTATTATTTCTCCAAACCTCATAATATTTTTCTATACATCTTTCCATCACCACAATTTACATTCTGTCTGTGAACATATATGTATACATGCCTGACATATATAAACAGCCAATGGAATTTTCTTCTTCCTGAATTGTCAAGAAGATGCCTGTAACTGCTGGAAATACCAATATCATCATCACAGGATTTTCTGTAATTGGTTAATCTGAATTTAGTAACACTCAGGAAGTTCCACGATGCGTCATCCCTGATGGTAGACTTTTCTCTACAGTGAAACCTAATGGTTCAAATAGAAAGTTTTAGTAAGAAAAAGCAAGGCTTTTTTTTTCATGGAGTGAAGATTAAATTTGATGCCCAATTACCCTAGCCCTGAACGTACCCCTCACTATTGAGATGGCCAGAGAGAGCTCTAGTTCCACCACTGCACTGATAAAACACGAAGGAAAGAAGACAAACTGGGAGATAACTGAAAGGATATGACCCCAGTCTTCATAGCTACATTCAGACACCAGGACTGCAGCCTGAAATGCCCTTTGCTGGTACAAAGGACGTTTTAGGGCTCATTCATACACAGTGCAAAACTGCACCAAGAATGGATCTTCACAGAATGCAGCGTTCTGTGTGTGAACAGCCTGCACTTTCTTCCTGTGCTTTCTTGCTGTGCTTTCCTCCTGCGCTTTATACTCACCTCACAGAACTCCCTGGGTGTCCGCCGGCAGTGTCTTCTGATCCCCCGTCGGGCCCGCAGTGAGTGCGGGCTCTAGGACCCTAGACGTCGCCTGGTCACATGGTGCTGTTTAAGGTCCTGAACCAGGTCCTGTGCCATTGGGATGAAGAGAGATCACATGGGAGCGTGGTGAGGTGACACACTGAAAAAAGCGCAAATAATTGATATGGTCATTCTTTTTGCTCTGCAAAGCGCAACTGCAAAAAGACGGGCCATGTGAACAGAATTCAGCAAAAGCCATTGCTTTTGTGAGATTCATAACATAGCTGTATTTCACTGCATTTACGCAGCGCTAAATAGGAAAGGAAAACATGTTTTATATCCAGAGTCTCCCAGGGCAAAGAGACTCTAAGTCCTTGTCACTAGTTTCCAAGGCACCGGTGACCATCGTGACATCAGCTCCATGATCCACCATTTTAAACAACAGTATCTAGCTCCTCAGATATATGTATACCACTGAAATTGTGATGATGGGGAAGAGGAGATGAGGCCTAGTGCTGCTCACAGTCTCTATAACAGCCACGTTGGCTGCACGTAGCAATGCTATGCCCCTGTCTAAAGGGCCCGTTACACGCTACAATATCATTAACGATATCGTTGGTACGTCACGGCTTTTGGGGTGGAGCAACGATATTGTAACGACGTTGTTGCGTGTGACGCGTAGATACAATCAACGATAAGTTGGCTGATCGTTGATCAGAGATTTATGATTCGGACCATAAATCAGTCGTTGATTGTCTGTCAAACCTGCAGCATCGGTGTGTGTGACACCTTGATAACGATGTCGTTTACGACTTTGCCTATTCAGAACTGAAGGACGCAGGCGACAAAACGACCGCAAGTGTCGTTCGCTTGTCGTGGAATTGTTGCTGCATCGTTTGCGATATCTGTACGTGTGACACCTCACGAACGATCAATTAATGAGGTTCCAGCGATCTAGGTCAAGTCGGATCGTTGGTCAGATCGCTGAGACATTGAAGTGTGTAACCCCTGCTTTAGGGAACAAAGCGACATTAAGATTGCAATGTCACATTGCGATATTGCGTTTAATGATTTCTTATAGTGTCCCATTGTGACCTACCCCGTAACATGATTGTTAAAAAGAGCTGCAAATTTTTCCAAAGGTTCTACATCTTCTGTTGCTGGTTACAAGTCACAAGAAACTCACTTGTCATTTGTTTCAATAAAAATCACATGCGCCTACGACTAGTGTGCAGCTTAATGCCTTATTCACACGTTACACGTGGTGTCCAGTTTGCCAAATACCGGAAAAATGGACACACGTATGCCAAAGCTAATGAATAACGTAGTCAGGAAAGCAAAAGGGTGGACGGTGTATACGGACCTGTGCTATACTTACCACCGGCCCTGCGTCTTCCCTGCCGCCTGGATCCTCAGTCGACATGTCGCCGCCCCCGGACGACTAGATCCAATATGGCGTCCGGGAAGTCTCGCGAGACTTCCCGGGCGCCATATTGGATCCAGTAGTTCGGGGGCGGCAACATGTCGACTGAGGATCCAGGCGGCGGACGCAGGGCCGGTGGTAAGTATAGCGGAGTGTGTGTGTGTGTTTGGACAAAGTGACGGAAGTGCGGACAAAGTGACGGAAGTGCCTTCGGCTTTTATATATTATGGTACCTTTACACGCCGCTACCGAGAGGTAGAAACCGGCAAGTGTCGGAGACAATTGTACCTTGTACCTTCAAAACACCGCGAGGTTGCGGCGTGTAATTCAGGTAGCACCTTTGTGTCTCTTTGGATACCTGTCTTTCAGCCGTGCTCAAAAACAAGCAGGTATAAACCCTATGGTGGTAGCGGCGTGTAATCGGGGCACAGGAAGGTATTTTCGACACCTAGTGAATTCCCTGGGGCGTGACACAGCCTCCGGGATACCACGCCCCATCAGCGATCATTGGTGGAGGATCCTGCGTTACGATTGGCTCTCCCTTCACAGGGCGCCATCATGGATGAGCTGTCACTTCAGCACTAGAGATACGCGCCGCATGCACGATCAGATACATTAGTACTATTACGCGGCCACACAATTGCGGAAGGCCAAAGTATAGTGCGTTATGGTCCTATATAGTGTGTACATTCACATACCACATACAAAGGAATAGTGCTGTACACAGCGCACATGCATGTCGTACGTAGAGCGGCCTGGGTAATTGTTTTTTTAGTTAACGCAGAAGTGTTTTTGCCGTGTCGCACTGCGCGCACTATATAGTGTGCACATTCTCATACCACATACAAATGAATATTGCTGTAGAAAGCGCACAAGGTTGCGGTACGCAACGCCCTGGGGTATTTGTCTGTAGGTGCCGCAGAAGTGTTTCTGCCGTGTCACACTGCGCGTATGGTGACTTTGAATGTTGTTACGCCCCGCAAGCGGACGTACTGACGTCATGACGTTGGTTTCAGTTTTACTCTGCCTGCAAGGTGCAAGCCCCTCCCCTGCACATAGCACTAGAGTCATGGCCGCCACACACCGCGCTGCAACGTGGGGGATGGCGGAGCTTATGGTCCTCATAGACCATTGTGACCGCCATGACTACTGGGCCACCATCACCACCGGCACCCCAAGCTGCGCAATCACAGCACCGTTAGGCGCATACAGCGTGCCCTGCTCAACCAACTGCGGGTTGAGAGGAGCGCTAAACAGGTGCAAAAAAAATAGCGGATCTGAAACAGAAATGCCCAGGCCGCATAGTGGACATCCGTGCCAGGATTGCCAGGTTGCGTGGTGAGTAATTGTTGGCCCCAAACACACACTTGCACATGTACATGTACCAAACTACACAAAAATGTATAACAACATATTAGAAGGAGAGCGTGAGCAGAGCGTGAGGTAGGGCGGTACCGCTGCAATGGGGTAACATATAGTCAGCCTAATTTTGAGGGGGTGCCTACACTTGGCCCTGGTGTTGCTACGTTAAAAAACATTATTAAAGAGTTTAATCAGTAGAAGACTGAGCAACAAACATCAATGTGTATCTTTAATTTTATTAAAGGCAGGCTACAGCCAGCATAGCAAGGGGAGGGACTGTGTAGTTCAGGCGACTCTACACTCCCTCCCCTTGCCATGCAGCCTGTAACCTGCCTGTCAAAAAAGGAAACACACATACTGGTCGTTGCTGGACATTTTGCTATTGATTTAAAAGACAAATGTATGTTCCTTGGGCACCATACCAAAATGTGTCTTCACCCACCATCTGGAAGTGGCAACAATGTGCATTGCCTTGTTGAGGACACAAAAACATAAATATGTCGAAAACAGTCATGTGCTGGCCAAATGGTGCCGCCTACACCAAGCCTTAACCTCACTCTTTTTGGGCCAAAGATGAGTCCACAGTGTAAGTTGCTCTCCTGCCACTAACCATACTGTGTCCTACCCACACTACATGCATAGAACATGACCTAACACCATATCTGGCATGCTGGAAACACATAGGCCAACAATCTAAATGTGTAACACATCTGTGCTTAACCCTTTTTCTGAAAGCTCGATGATTGTGTTTTTAAATACAGATATGGATGAGTCGTCATCCGAAGATGGTCCCCCGCCACCACCCGCAGGTGGCCCACCAACACCACCGCCTCAAGAGGCTGCTGCAAGCCCATCCCCACAAGGGAATACCCTGCCCCCAGGGCCTGAAGAGGAGGAGCTGGAACACCCACCAGGGCCTGAGGAGGAGGAGCTTGAACATCCACCAGGGCTGGAAGATCCAGCAGGGCCGGAGGCTGAGCTGGCATCCCCTGCAGGGCCGGAGGAGGAGATGCCTCAGGCTGCAATTGAGCCAGCCTTGGAGGATTATGGGGGTAAGTGTGTTGTGGGCTATGCCCTGCGCACTGTAATCAGTGTTGTGTTTTGTGGCCATGAGGATTTGCACACAGTTTGATTTCAATTATGTTCACCTATTTGTGCAGATGGAGAACGTGCTGGGGCTGCTGGGTGGAGTGTGAGTGCATCCCCATCACCCCCTGATAGGACCCAGAGGGTAAGGAGCATATTTTAGTTGAAAAATAGCAAACCGCCACATGGACTCTTTGAATGTAAATGTGATTCTCATCCCAATACAGGTGTTCCTACGATGGAGGACGTCATCAGGGCCCACCATGAGGTGTCCAGACGCCTCCACCGGGCACACCGACGCGGCCTCCAAGACCTGGCCCGGTTGGGTGCCATGCTGGCTGCCCTCCAGCGAGGACATGGTGGACTCCCATGATGTGGCTGAACCCGACACATCAATGGGCAAACCTGCCCTGAAGGACTGTTGCCCTTGTTGGACAAAAACTCTTGTGTGTTGCCATGTTGGCTTTTTTTTTAGTTTTTTTTTGCCCCCGTTGGGCTCTTTTCTTATAGTGTTCCACATTGGGACACTAGGGTCTGTGTTATGGCTACCCCATTGGCCTCTTTTCTTATAGTGTCCCACATTGGGACCGTAAGGACTGTGTCGTGGCTACCCCGTTGGCCTCTTTTCTTATAGTGTCCCACATTGGGACCGTAGGGAGTGTGTTATGACTACTCCTACACTCAACCAGCATTGTGTCCTTTGTGGGCACGGTGTGGCACACATTCTTTCACAAATAAACAATTTTGACAATCTTTCTGTGTGTTCCTTGGTGTCACCACACACATGTAGGCCTGACAATCATCTAAAATCCTTAACTGTGTGACCCAGATTTGTAGACCTGCTTGAGGTGTTAATAGATGTTACCAGCCCACATCGTGTTCCTGCACTCCCGCCATTGCCCAGAATGTGTGGATAATGTCCCCGATATGTTGCCCACAAACATACACCCAGTCAACACAGTAGTGTTTGTAGACGTCAAATTATGGAGCCGCATGTTTGCATATATCAAAATTTATTTTTGGAGAAAAAAAAAAACAAACAAATTAGTCACCCCAAATTGGCCACAATGTGTAGTCAAATAATGGAAAATGATAGACTGGCAAATGTGCCATTACAATGGAATAGAGTCCAGACGGCCAATTCAGTGCATTGGCTAGTAGTGTTCCATCTCCTGATCATCCTCCTCTGTTGGATCTGACAATGCCTCCAACCCCCCCCTCTCATGGTAGCCTCTCCCTGCCTGAGAGTGTCCCGATCTTCTGGAAGGTCTTCTTGGGGGAGTTGGGGTACGTGGACGGGGCGGTCTCCTCACCCTGTGGTAGTGTTGGCCGGGAGCAATGGGCAAAGGGGTGTTCTTCAGGGGAATTGTTATCTGACACCCCCATCGCAGGGCCCCATCTATGCCCGCCTCAAGGACACGATTAGCGATGTCCCTTTGCTCTGGCTCCATCTGGTTGAGCATGTCGCTGGCATGGAGGGCGTAACTAGAGATGTGGGTCCGTGATTCATCCAAAAGGACCCTTTTGGCCCAGGTGCCCAGCTCGGTGTTCGGTGGGGCTGGCAATCGCCTTCGCCAAATGCCCGAGCTGGGCTATGTGAAGGTATTTGGGCAACAGTCTATGTGACAAATGTGTGTACATAACCCTTGTGGTTTGGTGTAGGCAGAGGGTCACCTGCACACAACACATTGATGCAGCATATAATATTTTCTGTCATGTGGGTTTAAGTAAGTAGTGCAGCACATGTGCAGACACACACATCATGTACATGTGGCATGTCAGCTGCTCAAGGCCATTGACATCTGTTACGACATATGCGATCTGCATTGGGGCTCTATTCACACATATCTCTCCAGACCTACACACAGACCAACACTTACTTTAAAAACGCACTGACTGTGTGCTGTAACCCACACCTGTGTGTCGCCTAAGCGTCCCCTAGCCGAATCTCGGCACACTCCGCCATGTCACAAGCGCTTATTCCGTGTGACAAGCCAAACACTACTACTACGCACACATATCCCAACACTTAGTTTTTAATATGCACGGAGTGTGTGACTGTAAACCACTCCTGTGTGACGCATAAGCATCCCCTAGCTGAATATCGCCACACTCCGCCATGTCACAAGTGCTTATTCCGTGTGACAAGCCAAACACTACTATGTCACGTCTCCCCAATCCGCCCTTCGCGCCGCGCCCAATCAGAACACTATTGTGTTGGCCAATGGTTGTCGTTTGGGCGCGGCGTGACGGACTGTGGCACGCCTATGTGTTGTCCTTGCTGCCCCAGGTCCGCCCATATTGCCTTGTTGTAGCGGCATGTAAATGAGGGAAGGTGCTCCACAGAAGGTAACCTGCGGCACCCGTCGGTACTTCCAGGGACCGAAAATACCTTCTGTGGAGCACCTTGTAGCGCCGTGTAATTGCGGTATCAGGTACTGTTAAGAACCGTTGAAACGCGCGCGTGCACGTGCGACACCCGGTGGTTTCTACCTCTCGTTAGCGGCGTGTAAAGGTACCATTAGATGTTTTTCTCAGTCGGAAAAATCTATGGAAAAAAAAATATAAGATAATAACATAGTTTTAAAGGTTGAAGGAAGACTTTAAGTCTGTTGATCCAGAGGAAGACAAAAAAAACCCATGTAGTATAGTTTTAGGATGTGTTTGTTAATCCTAAAAGTATGTGCACATAATTTATTTTTCCAAACATCACACCAGCCCTGAGGTTAAACCTATGGTGCACATCGTGCTGTTTTTGTTTGCCACATGTCAAATCAATAGATAGTTTTTTTTAAGGTTGAAGGAAGACTTTAAGTCCATCTAGTTCAACCCATATGGTACCTTTACACGCCGATACAGGATGGTGGAAATAACCGGGTGCTTCACGTGCACGAGCACGCACAAACGGTTGAAAACGGTACCCGCATCGCCTTTACACGCCGTAACAAGGTGCGCTACAGTAGGTTACATCTATCTCTGGATACACTGCTGGGTGCCACAAGTTACCTTCTGTAGCTCACCTTACCTCATTTACATGCCGCTAAAAGAAGGTAATATGGGCGCAACAAAGGCAGCAGGGACAACACATAGGCGTGCCACAATTGTGGATTACGAGAATTCCGTACGCTGATAGGACAAAGCAATAACATCATGATTGGGCAGCCAGCGCAGGAGGCTGACTAATACATGACGCTCGAGCAATTGTGTAGTGTGACTGGTCAGCTCCTTAAATATGCCGCCCTATGCAGGGACAACCAATCGCAACGCAGGAGCTTCCTCCAATGATCGCTGATGGGGCGCGGTATCCCGGAGCCTGTGTCACGCCCCAGGTAGATAGCAAGGTGTCGAAACAACCCTCCTGTTCCTTATTTACACGCCGATACAGGCCGTAACAATCGCCTAGAAATCAACCTGTTTTTGAGCTCTGCTCTGAAACAGGTGCCTCAAGTGACGGGTGGCAACAACCGACTTTACACGCCGCGACCGCGGGTTGATTTGGCGGTGCAAGATACATTTGTCTCATCTACCCGGTTGTTTCCACCATCCTGTAGCGGCGTGTAAAGGTACCAATAGCCTAACATGTTGATCCAGAGGAAGGCAAAAAAAAAACATGTGGCAACACTAAGCTTCACATTGGGGAAAAAAATTCCTTCCTGACTCCAGATATGGCAATCAGACTAGTTCCCTGGATCAATGCCCTATCAAAGAATCTAGTATATATAACTGGTAATATTATAGTTTTCAAGAAAGGCATCCAGGCCCTTCTTAAATGTTAGTAGTGACTCACTCATTACAACATCATGTGGCAGAGAGTTCCATAGTCTCACTTCTCTTACAGTAAAGAATCCGCGTCTGTGATTATGATTAAACCTTCTTTCCTCCAGATGTAGAGGATGCACCCTTGTCCCAGTCTCAGGCCTAAGAGTAAAGAGATCATTAGAAAGTTCTCTGTACTGTCCCCTCATATATTTATACATTATTATAAGATCACCCCTAAGCCTTCGTTTTTCCAAGCTAAATAACCCCAAGTTTAATAACCTGTCTTGGTATTGCAGACCCCTTAGTCCTCTAATGACTTTTGTCGCTCTTCTCTGGACCCGCTCTAGTTCAGCTATGTCTTTCTTATACACCGGAGACCAGAATTGTACACAGTATTCTAAGTGTGGTCGCACTAGTGACTGGTATAGAGGTAAAATTATGTTCTCCTCATGAGCATCTATGCCTCTTTTAATGCATCCCATTATTTTATTTGCCTTTGTAGCAGCTGCCTGACACTGGCCACTAAATGTGAGTTTGTCATCTACCCATACACCCAGGTCTTTTTCAGTGACAGTTTTGCCCAATGTTTTACAATTAAGCACATAATTATACCTTTTGTTTCCTCTGCCCAAGTGCATGACTTTACATTTATCCCCATTAAAGCTCATTTGCCATTTAGCAGCCCAAGCTTCTAGTTTACATAAATCCTCCTGTAATATAAAATTGTCCTCCTCTGTATTGATTACCCTGCAGAGTTTAGTGACATCTGCAAATATTGAGATTCTACTCTGTATGCCCCCTACAAGATCATTAATAAATATATTAAATAGAAGCGGGCCCAACACTGACCCCTGTGGTACCCCACTGTTAACTGTGACCCATTCTGAGTGTGTTCCATTAATAACCACCCTTTGTTTCCTATCACTAAGCCAGTTCTTAACCCACTTACACATATTTTCCCCTATCCCCATTGCTCTCATTTTATGTATCAACCTTTTGTGTGGCACCATATCAAAAGCTTTTGAAAAGTCCATATACACCACATCCACTGCATTTCTTTGGTCCAGTCCAGAACTTCTTCATAGAAGCTTATCAGATTAGTTTGACAGGAACGGTCCCTCGTAAAACCATATTGATAATGGGTCATGAGGTTATTTTTCTTCAGATACTCCAGTATAGCATCTCTTAGAAAACCCTCTAGGATTTTACCCACAGTAGAGGTTAAGCTTACTGGCCTATAATTTCCAAGTTCAGTTTTTGTCCCCTTTTTGAATATTGGCACCACATTTGCTATACGCCAGTCCTGTGGTACAGACCCTGTTATTATGGAATCTTTCAATATTAAAAATAATGGTCTATCTAAGACAGTACTTAATTCCTGCAGCACTCTGGGGTGTATCCCATCCGGGCCCGGGATTTGTCAATTTTAGTGATTTTTAGACGATGCCGTACTTCCTGTTGGGTTAAGCAGGTGACATTTAATTGAGAATTTTTGTTATCACTGATCATATTGTCTGTCATGGGATTTTCTTGTGTAAATACTGTTGAAAAAAGTCATTTAGCATATTGTCTTTTTCCTCATCCTCATCCACCATTTCACCCAGACTATTTTTAAAGGGGCCAACTCCATCATTTTTTAGTTTCTTACTATTTATGTAGTTAAAAAATATTTTGGGATAACTTTTACTTTCTCTGGCAATGAGTTTCTCTGTCTCAATCTTTGCTGCCTTGATTTGCTTTTTACAGATGTCATTTAATTTTCTGCATTTATTTAATGCTTCATCACTACCTACTTGCTTTAATTCCCTAAATGCTTTCTTTTTGTCACTTATTGCACCTTTTACTGCTTTATTTAGCCATAGTGGTTTCCTCCTATTTCTAGCATGCTTATTCCCATAGGGTATATATTGTGCACAGGTCCTATTCAGGATGCTAATAAACATCTCCCATTTGCTTTGTGTACTTTTATGTCTCAGGACATCGTCCCAGTTTATTGCACTAAGATCATCTCTCAACTGTTGGAAATTTGCCTTCCTTAAGTTTAGTGTCCTTGTAGCCCCTCTACTACACATCTTAGTAAAGGATACTTGAAAACTTATCATGTTATGATCACTATTACCCAAGTGACCTCCAACCCGTATATTTGATATGCGGTCCGGCCTGTTGGTTAATATTAGGTCCAGCAGTGCCCCCCTTCTTGTTGGGTCCTGAACCAGTTGTGAAAGGTAGTTGTCTCTCATAGTTTTCAAAAACTTATTACCTTTGCTGGAACTGCAGGTTTCTGATCCCCAATGTATTTCGGGGTAGTTGAAGTCCCCCTTAATAATGACTTCTCCCTGAGTCGCTGCTTCATCTAATTGCTTTATGAGGATATTCTCCTCCACTTCCATTATTGTTGGGGACTTATAACAAACCCCTATCAGTAATTTATTATTTTTTCCCCTCCCCTTATCCTCCACCCACAGAGACTCTACATTTCCATTAGATTCACCTATATTATCACGCAGGATGGGTTTTAAGGATGATTTTACGTATAAACATACAACTCCTCCTTGCTTATTTGTACGGTCATTTCTGAACATACAATAGCCCTGTAAATTAACAGCCCAGTCATGGCTCTCATCCAGCCAAGTCTCCGAAATCCCCACCATGTCATAATTATTTTCCAACAAAATCAATTCTAATTCCTCCATTTTGTTGGTGAGACTTCTGGCATTAGTGTACATGCACTTTATGCATCTCTCTTTACCTCTATTCCTTCCTACTATATTGACTGTTCTAACCCCACCCCCTATTACTTGTGCCCAGGTTACTATTTACACTTTCTTCCCTCCTATACAATGAATACCCTCCCCCCCAATCCCTAGTTTAAACACTCCTCCAACCTTCTAGCCATTTTCTCCCCCAGCACAGCTGCACCCTCCCCATTGAGGTGCAGCCCGTCCCTAGCATAGAACCTGTAGCCAACAGAGAAGTCGGACCAGTTCTCCAGGAACCCAAACTCCTCCTTCCTACACCAATTCCTGAGCCACTTATTTATCTCCCTAATCTCCCATTGCCTCTCTGGTGTGGCACGTGGTACAGGCAGTATTTCAGAGAATACTACCTTGGAGGTCCTTGCCTTAAGCTTGCAGCCTAATTCCCTGAAATCATCTTTAAGGACCTTCCATCTACCTCTAACTTTGTCATTTGTGCCAATGTGCACCATGACCGCTGGGTCCTCACCAGCCCCTCCCAGTAATCTGTCAACCCGATCAGCGATGTGCCGGACTCAAGTGCCAGGTAGGCAGCACACTGTTCGATGATCCCTGTCTTTGTGACAGATTGCCCTATCTATTCCCCTAATAATTGAGTCCCCCACTACCAGCACCTGTCTCGCCTGCCCTTCTCTCCTGTTTTCCCCCTTACTGGAGCAGACACTCCTCTGGCTTTCAGAGGTCATGCCCTGCTGCAGCAGTGCTGTACCTGAACTCACACCCCCCTCATCTGCCAACATAGCAAATTTATTGGGGTGTGCCAGATCAGGGCTAGCCTCCCTGGCACCCTTCCCTCTACCCCACCTTCTAACTGTCACCCAGCTAGCTACCTCACGGTCCTGCAGCTCCATACTACCATCCTCCCCCACATCTATCCCATTAAGCAGCTGTTCAGTGAGCAGCAGACTCCTTTCCATATTGTCTACGGATCTCAGCGTTGTCAGTTGTTCATTTAGATGCAGTATCTGGGCTTCCAAATGCACAACATACTCACGTCACACAGCAGTATGCACCCTCGACCGGCTGATCAAGGATTGCATACATGTGGCAAGATGTACACCGGATGGCATTGTCAATTATGGAGCTCATTTCCTAATGGGGATTGCACCAGACAGAAATGATAAGTAAAAAGAAATGCAAAGTATTAATTAAATACAACCTGCAATTCAGTAAGTCCTCCCTTCCAAACTCCCTGAATCCAAAGTCACTGAATCACAAGACACACACTTACTTCCGTCCGCACTTACGCTCCGTCACACTCGCTAGGAAATCATATTTAAATTTTTTTTTTTGCCTTAGCAGAAAATCAGCCTACAGCTCAGTGTACTTCCAAAGCTTGGAAATTTACCACTGAGTATATT
This sequence comes from Allobates femoralis, assembly GCA_033576535.1. NCBI lineage: Eukaryota > Metazoa > Chordata > Amphibia > Anura > Aromobatidae > Allobates > Allobates femoralis. The sequence continues at coordinate 154,927,437 of JARQOC010000005.1, read as the reverse complement.
AAGAAGCAGATAAAAATCCCTTGAAAAAAAAACAGTATTATAAAAGAAAATTCACATGAAAATATCCTAATGTGCCACAATAGATTTTCATTTAAAAGTGGTATATGCAGCACAACACAAGCACATGTGGATGTCTGGTATGCTCCGCTGTGGGGAGTTATTACCTTGAGCCTTGTGTTGGTGGTCGAGATCACCAGCATTTGTATATTTTCTTTGTTTCCAAAAATGTGGTAGAGGCTGAAGTTCTTTAACCCATCACATGTAAACTATCTCAATAATGGATGCAGCAGCTCATTACACATTAACCCTATATTTACTTCTGTATAAGGTAGAAAATATTATTTTCTGTAGACAACTCATAATATAATAATAATAATATTTATTCATTTATATAGAGCTATTAATTCCATAGCTCTTTACATTCATTTACAAGACTGTCCCCATTGTGGCTCACAAGCAAAACATCCTATCAGTATGTCTTTGGAGTGTGGGAGTATCCAGAGGAAACCACCTAAAGATGGGGAGAACATACAAACTCTTTGCAGATGTTGTCCTTGGTGGGAATTGAATCCAGGACCCCAGTGCTTCAAGGCTGCAGTGCTACCACTGAGAAAATAATACAATGTATAAGCCTCCTATCTTGCTACAAAAAGTTCTCAGATTGCAGATTGTAAATACTCCTCTAAGGCTGCCTTCACACTTGCAGATGCATCTGCAGCGTTTTGCAGATGCATCTGCAAGTATCAGCATGCAGACCGCGGCCCCTATGTTTATAATAGGGCGCACCGCGGTCTGAATGCTCTCATTCATTCCTATATGTGAGCCGTAAGCAGGCGTATGCCTGCTGACAGATCACACACTCCCGCCCCGCACCTTGGACGCAACATCTCGCGTCCATAGTGCGGGCGGGAGTGTGTGATCTGTAAGCAGGCATACGCCTGCTTACGGCTCACATATAGGAATGAATGAGAGCATTCACACCACGGCCGCGGTCTGCATGCTGATACTTGCAGATGCATCTGCAAAACGCTGCAGATGCATCTGCAAGTGTGAAGCCAGCCTAAAGGCCACTTTACACACACCAACTTATCTGTCCAACTTCTAACCAACTTGCTGGTTGCAGTGAAATCATGGAAACATTGCTCCATTGTACACAGTCACAAAATGGAACAATGTGTCCATGATTTCACTGCAACCAGCAAGTTGGTCAGAAGTTGGACAGATAAGTTGGTGTGTGTAAAGTGGCCCTGAAGGTACCTTCACACACAGCAATATTGCTAGGCAATTTCACTGGCAATTTGCTGGTTGCAGTGAAATCATGGACACATTGTTCCATTTGTACACAGCAACAAAATAGAACAATGTGTCCATGATTTCACTGCAATCAGTAAGTTGCAAGTGAAATTGAATGCAATGTTGCGATGTGTAAAGGTACCCTTAGGCTCTGTGCCGACCAGAAAATAGTGGTGCAGATTTCTTGCTGTCAGAGATCTGCTCCTGCAGAAAAATAAACATCCAGAAGATTGCTGTGCCAACAGTGCAGTTTTTTTGCTGTGGAAAGTGTGCATTTTTCAATGTATGCTTATCATGCTACTTTATTATCCAGAGCACAGCATTACTTTGGTCAGTCGACCATTGCACTCATGCAAGTTGCAGCTTTGCCTTGATTAAAAAGGGAAGGCATTACTAGTGCAGGACACCAACCTCCAATCACTAAACACCTCCTTAATCTTGGAGGGCAGTGAACCACTGGCTGTCCTGCACAATGAATAGGATTCACATAGGACGCTGTTCACACAGGTTACTGCAGTGTGTGCCCAGTCTCTTACATTAGCCCCTATCTCAGTAGGCGGGCTGTTATAGCACTACAACACTGCTACCTGCCAGAACAAACGTCCCATATGGCCTAGCTGCACCCTGCAATATAAAGAGTGCAAAAAAAACACAATAACAATTCATGAAATTGTGGGGTATTAGTTTGTCTTTTGGTCCAAAACATGTAAGCTTGTGACCCACTTCACGGATCCCCACTTCTCACGAGTCCTAGCCACTAAATCCTAGCCACTAAATCTGTGTCTAAAAACAACAAAGGACAAATTTATAGTCAATCTCTTTTTATTAGGAAAGAAAAAAAAACAAACAAAAAACATAATGCAAAATACCGAGTAAATGGATAGCAATGCTATCTCTGGGTCGCCCTCTATCTGACTACTCGTAATGAGGTTGTAGATATCAAATATTTGTGACCAGAAGTCCTGAATCTTAGGACAATTCCACCATATATGTAGAAGGGTGCCCCTGGCCAATTCGCACCTCCAACATGTCTCTGAGGCCAACGGGGAGATGGCGTGTAGGTTCACAGGGCACAAAATACCATCTGTAGTGGTGTGGGGCTGGAATGATGGACACACACACAAAAGTCTCTTTCGGTACCTTTACTGATGGAAACCGGTAGACGTCCAGGGATGAAGGATGCCCTCTGGGACTTCCACGTTGGGTGAGGTGTAGGCCTCCCTTGTCCTGTGCTTTGTCCTGAAGCCTGGCGTGAAACCGGTCCTGACCTCCCGTGTCTCCACACCCGTGTTGCTGCACTGAGGGCTCTCTCTCTGGGCTACCGCTATCCCTATTGCGGTCCCTGTCTCTCAAATGTGGGTGCTTCGGGTGTCCGGGAAGCTAAACCTCCACGGTGTTCTAGATTCTCTGCTGGGATGGTCTCTCTCTCCCTGTGTGCAGACTCGGTCTTCAATGACTGGTGTTCTGGTGGGGTGAGCCGCTATAGCTTCTCTGCTCTTGTCTGGAGTATTCCTCGCCTCTGCCTGTTGTCCTCACTCTCTGGACCTCACACTGGCTCTGGTGGTGCACTGGTTTTGGGCCTAGCACGGCTCTGGTAACCAGCTTTAGCTCACTAGCTCTGAGCTGAACTTCACAGTTTTCTTGTGACTGCACACTCTGGCTAATTCTACCCCCAGAACCTGTATTTATAGGGGATCTGGCTTAACAGCAACCAGTGGGTTTCCCCCTACATGCCTGGAGTGGAAGGTGTTGTGTGTATGTGTGGGTCTCAGCTGTGGAAATCCCATTATGAACTAGTTGGTTCTGTGGCTTACCTGGCACACGGCGCCACACAATCACTAAACACCTCCTTAATCTTGCGAACCACTGGTTGTCCTGCATAATGAATAGGATTCACATAGAACGCTGTTCACACAGGTTAGTGCAATGTGTGCAATGTGTGCCCAGCCTCTTACAATAGCTCCTATCGCAGTAGGTGGGCTGTTTCTGGCACACTTTACTATCCAGAGGGTTCAACACTCGTGTCTGCGTGGCGCCCTGCTCACGCAGGTAACCACAGATCTCTCTGCTGCACAACTGGGTTTCCACAGCAGGTACTTACTACGAACAACACCTTCCACCCCGGCACAGTAGGGGGAGCTCAACTTGCTGCCATTAGGCAAGATCCCCTATATATACTGCTGCTGGGTAGGAGTTAGTCAGAGTGTGTGCAGACGCTAGAAGAGCTGCAGGTGAGTCCAGGTGTTCGGTGCTGCGTATAGGCCCGAGCCAGTGACCCGGAGTGGCCCTTCAGCGTCGCACAAGCCTAAGTGGGACTGAAGGGAGGGAGCTCAGAGCAGGAATAGAAGCAAGGAACAAGTAGCTCAAGGCGAGAGTTCGTTCCAGGAGAAGCCGGATATTGGGGATCCGCACCTGTGGGGAACTATAGGCCCACAGAAAACCCCATTGCACCGTTGAAGCTCCAGCTACCCGGTCTCCCAGGAGGGTCAAGAGAGGGAGCCAGGAACAGCAGGTCGCTGCAGTGTCCACAGAAGGTCATCCCGGAGACCGCACAGGAGGAGAAAGTGACAGGCAAAGGAAGAGAGTGGAGGCAAGTCAGGCTATAACAGCCTGTGCTTCAGCAACTTCACAAGGAGAGGAGGCCTTATACGCACTTGCTGTGGGAGCCACTGTGCATCCCAGTCACCCGTCAGTGCCCTGGATCATTTACCTGCTTAAACATCAGTAAAAAGGTAAAAGAGACTTCTTCTGTGTATGTGCATCCTTCCCTCTCACTCACCGTGCCCCTCTACAGACTATTCTTACTCTCCCTCCACAATCTCAGCTCATTACAACCTGCTCACCCTCGCTACGCTGCCCGGAATTCCCAGTCTAACCCTAACCCTAACCCTGCCTGCGGAGGACTATGCCATCACTGCCGCAATCCCACCGACCTCCGGAGGACTGTGGCGGCGCTGGTGACATCTCACCAGGTACTGCAGGTGGTGTCACGACTAACTTGTATATAATCCCTGTAAATACCCCTTTTCAAGAGCATCGCCCCCAGGATACGGTATCAGGCGCGGCCGCCATTCCCCGTGACAAAGTTAACCCCCTCACTGCCGCCTGATACCCGAGTACCCTATGCCCTGGGGCTCAACATCTGCACGAGAGAGGGACTCAGAAATGAATTTGTGTTCTGCATTTGGAAGTGCTGTGTTTTGGTGGGAAAATACACAGCAATAATTGACATGCTGCAGATTTTGCTGCCCTGAAAAATGCAGAGTTTCCGCTGCGGAAAGAAACGCAGCGTTGTCACAGGTCAGAATTCACATAATTCGCATCGTCGGTACATGCACAGGTGCAACATGTCAATTTATTCTTACGGAGATGCTAATGTTCTGAGCTGGAGAACACAGCGAAAATATGCGGCGCCCATGATCCTGATGGTGTGCCTTAATAGTGGGCATCATCATCATCTATGTGATACTGACACAGTCTACCACATCATTCCCAGATTCCTTGGCTTTTGGCTGCACTGGATGAAGTCAGGATACAGCATAATCCCAACAGCCTAAATCCATTACTTCTATAAAGCATCACAGGCAGCTTCCTAAACAGGGGAGGTGGGAGCAGCCTGTGCCCAGAGCTCCAGCATGGCCCTACATGGAGAGGACCTACAATCCATCAATGAGCAGAGAACAACTGCTACAGGCTGCAACCACACATCTCAGAGGACTCCTAGGAGTGAGGAGGAGAAGGCAGCTAATCTAGGAGATATGACGTCAGGAGGACCTCAAAGGGAGGAGGAGGAGGAGGAGGTGTGGAGGGAAGGATGAAGCAGAACAGGGTCTACACAGCGGGACACAGAGGAGGCAGAGCCCATCACTGCTGAGGAGTCACACACAAGTCTTCTCCTGCCTCTGCTCTGTGGACTGTGGAGCCCCAGTCACATCACAAGTTTCCTCCTGACAACTAGGTGATCTCCGAGCTGATGAGGCCATCGGGGTGGGCGGCAGGACCCTCCACTCTGTGGACTGTGCTTCTGGTGGGCTCTGGATGTCTCCTGATAGAAGCCTCTCCACAGCTCACAGCCCACCGCCCTGCTCAGAGGGGAAAGTAAGTGCTGTCACTGCGATGTGTGTCATGTCTGTCCTGCAGGGATCAGTCCTGGATGGGTCTTGGATCAGTCCTGGATGGCTCCTGGATCAGTCCTGGATCAGTCCTGGATGGCTCCTGGATCAGTCCTGGATGGCTCCTGGATCAGTCCTGGATCAGTCCTGGCTCAGTCCTGGATGGCTCCTGGATCAGTCCTGGATCAGTCCTGGATCAGTCCTGGATGGCTCCTGGATCAGTCCTGGATCAGTCCTGGATGGCTCCTGGATCAGTCCTGGATGGGTCCTGGATCAGTCCTGGATCAGTCCTGGCTCAGTCCTGGATGGCTCCTGGATCAGTCCTGGATCAGTCCTGGATCAGTCCTGGATGGCTCCTGGATCAGTCCTGGATCAGTCCTGGATCAGTCCTGGATGGCTCCTGGGATGGCTCCTGGATCAGTCCTGGATGGCTCCTGGATCAGTCCTGGATCAGTCCTGGATGGCTCCTGGATGGGTCCTGGATTAGTCCTGGATGGCTCCTGGATGGCTCCTGGATCAGTCCTGGATCAGTCCTGGATGGCTCCTGGATCAGTCCTGGATGGCTCCTGGATGGGTCCTGGATTAGTCCTGGATGGGTCCTGGATCAGTCCTGGATGGGTCCTGGATCAGTCCTGGATCCGTCCTGGATGGGTCGTGGATCAGTCGTGGATCAGTCCTAGATCAGTCCTGGATGGGTCCTGGATCAGTCCTGGATGGGTCCTGGATCAGTCCTGGATGGATTCTGGCTCAGTCCTGGATGGCTCCTGTATCAGTCCTGGATGGATTCTGGCTCAGTCCTGGATGGCTCCTGTATCAGTCCTGGATGGATTCTGGCTCAGTCCTGGATGGGTCCTGGATCAGTCCTGGATGGGTCCTGGATCAGTCCTGGATGGATTCTGGCTCAGTCCTGGATGGCTCCTAGATCAGTCCTGGATGGATTCTGGCTCAGTCCTGGATGGCTCCTGGATCAGTCCTGGATGGCTCCTGGATCAGTCCTGGATGGGTCCTGGATTAGTCCTGGATGGGTCCTGGATCAGTCCTGGATGGCTCCTGGATCAGTCCTGGATGGGTCCTGGATCAGTCCTGGATGGATTCTGGCTCAGTCCTGGATGGCTCCTGGATCAGTCCTGGATGGCTCCTGGATCAGTCCTGGATGGGTCCTGGATCAGTCCTGGATGGGTCCTGGATCAGTCCTGGATGGGTCCTGGATCAGTCCTGGATCGGTCCTGGATCAGTCCTGGATGGGTCCTAGCTCAGTCCTGGATGGCTCCTGGATCAGTCCTGGATGGGTCCTGGATCAGTCCTGGATGGCTCCTGGATCAGTCCTGGATGGCTCCTGGATCAGTCCTGGATGGGTCCTGGATCAGTCCTGGATGGATTCTGGCTCAGTCCTGGATCAGTCCTGGATGGCTCCTGGATCAGTCCTGAATGGGTCCTGGATCAGTCCTGGATCAGTCCTGGATGGGTCCTAGCTCAGTCCTGGATGGCTCCTGGATCAGTCCTGGATGGGTCCTGGATCAGTCCTGGATGGATTCTGGCTCAGTCCTGGATGGCTCCTGGATCAGTCCTGGATGGGTCCTGGATCAGTCCTGGATGAGTCCTGGATCAGTCCTGGATGGGTCCTGGATCAGTCCTGGATGGCTCCTGGATCAGTCCTGGATGGGTCCTAGCTCAGTCCTGGATGGGTCCTGGATCAGTCCTGGATCAGTCCTGGATGGATTCTGGCTCAGTCCTGGATCAGTCCTGGATGGGTCCTGGATGGGTCCTAGCTCAGTCCTGGATGGGTCCTGGATCAGTCCTAGCTCAGTCCTGGATCAGTCCTGGATGGCTCCTGGATCAGTCCTGGATGGGTCCTAGCTCAGTCCTGGATGGGTCCTGGATCAGTCCTGGATCAGTCCTGGATGGATTCTGGCTCAGTCCTGGATCAGTCCTGGATGGGTCCTGGATGGGTCCTAGCTCAGTCCTGGATGGGTCCTGGATCAGTCCTAGCTCAGTCCTGGATCAGTCCTAGCTCAGTCCTGGATCAGTCCTAGCTCAGTCCTGGATCAGTCCTGCTCCTGAATGTCCCTGGAGCTCAGACCTGGACAACTTTCTGTCTCTGCCGCCCACATAATCTCTGGATGCAGCTGCAGAGAAATCACAAGAAGGTCCCTGTATGGGAAGAACCCAAATGGGCTGTGATACCTCTCCTCGGCATGTTGGGAACATCCTTGTCTTGTGGACTCTTTAGTGATTGTTAACTTTTTGTTAAAGTTTACTGACAAATGTGGGAGATATCTCTGTCTGTCTGTCTATCTATGTATCTATCTATGTATCTGTCTGTCTATGTATCTATCTATGTATCTGTCTATCTATGTATCTATCTATGTATCTGTCTGTCTATATCAAATATACGTTGATGTTCCCCTAGTTTCACCAGAGGTCCTCACATTACCTTTGCTTGAGGTGGGACAGGTTCTGTTAGATAGCTGTCTACACAATGGGGTTTCATTATGTACATGATGTTTGTTCATTTCTATACCACAGTTAGTTCTACTTCTATGTTCATAGCCTGGGCTGGTATTCCTGCTCTGGACATGTGTAGACTGTGCACAGGTGGGGTGCTCACCTCTGTTCTACAAGCCAAGGTTGTCATTGACAGTCAAACTGGAGCAGATGATTGTTGAAGTTCATGGCTCTTTCTATTAAAGTCTATACAATTTGCAAAAAAGCCTAGAACACTCCCTGTGTGCCTCTTTCTTCTATGGTAGCCAGTCAGGCAATGGACCTCACCTGGGGATGTGCCAGAAATGTCTGGGATGCATTTGTAAATTGATAAAGACAGCCGGTATCCTTGTGCTGATCTCTAAAGACTAATGATACCTTTTGGAGACATTGAACAGAAGAGGCAGTTCCATGCAACCATGGACAGATGTGCTGACAGATATATATATATATAGGATTATTGGGCTGTACAAAGTAGATTGTACTGTCTGACCACCCTGGAGAATGAACATGTCTGGAGGGTGCTATCACATGTCCAGTTTGTGACCTCCCTGCTCGGATCTTCTTCACACTGTGATAATAGTTGTTCATATTGTCTTGGTGAGGAGTTACATTATTCCTCCAGACCTGCCTCTTATGGAAGGTTCACCATATCTATTAAGAAGGGCAGCACATTTGACTGTAGAATGTGTGGGAGGTTAGGAGAACAATGGACTTGGTAATGGACTGCTCTTCAATAGTCTTATTTGACAATGACTTTACAATGTAAGAATGTAGGAATGACGTCTATTGTTCACTGGCCCATCTCCTGCTTATTCTTGATCCTTTTCCATAGGAACTGGTGCGCTTACATCGTGAACAAGAATGTCAGCTGCACTGTCATGGACGGGAGTGAGAGCTTCATCCAGACTCAGTACAGATGTAACTGGAATCAGATCCACTGTCAACCAACACTCGCGTAAGTCACCAGATTGTGGAATGGCTAATGACCAGGCCGGCTGATGTACAAAGTCTACAATGATGACACAAAGTAGTCACAAATAATAAGTGTGCAAATAAACATGTAGAGGATAGCGAATGTTACCTGGAGAGTAATTCTCCTGTCCAAAGTAATGGGATCATGACAAGGTCCTGCTGCTAAGGTGGTCATTGACCACAGAAGCTTCACGTACACAGGAAATAATCCTTACATTTCCCATGACTGTAACATTAAACATTATATTAGTTTATCTTCCTAATTCATGAATGACATTTTGGTTACAAGACTATTCCAACAAAGGACCAATGTAATGTCGACACTTTTAGAAGCTATTAAACAAGGAGGTTCTTATATTCTGGGTGAAGTGCTCTGATCATGGGTACAGAGACTCCTAGCCCCTTATCTCTGGTAGTAAGAAGGCGGTGAAATTCGGCCATAATAGATTTGTGCTGAGATCTAGAGATATTCCCCTGAGGAAGCTGCAGCGTAACGCGTGGGGCCTTCATACCTCCAGGTTGCAGCCAAGCTATAGGTAACATGATGTGAATGGTGTGTGCAGATTGTCTCTGCCCTTACATTATTTTCCCCTTGAATATTATGGATGGTATCCTTGCACTGATTGATATATAAGATCCTTGCACTGATTGATATATAAGATCCTTGCACTGATTGATATATAAGATCCTTGCACTGATTGATATATAAGATCCTTGCACTGATTGATATATAGGATAATACAGGGTTATCATGACTGAACGTCTCTATGCTATATTGGGGTGAGCATTTCATTGAGGGCTTGCACTCTGCCTCTGCTATTTATAATTGATTTATTCTGGCAAATTGTATGATCTTGCAACAGAGGATATGGGACCTGCATTGTTTTAGATGTTTTTAACTTCTTGTTTTGCAACAATTTTTCGTAAGTTTTGTAATAAAGATCATGTAAAAAACATATGTGGTGTGCACAAAGTATTATGTATGACCTTTTTATATAATAAGTTCTCCGCTCTCATACATAGTGTAGCACCCCTGTCAACTATAATTTTCTACGTATTGGCTGTGCAGCACCTCTTACATATATATCTAGAGATATAGAAGAGGGAATACCACATAATATTCTCCAGGAGATCTTGGGGATCATCAGGATGTTTTCTGGCAAACCTGAGACGAGCCTTTATGTTCCTTTTGCTCAGCAGTGGTTTTCGTCTTGGATCACTGTCATTGAAGCCATTTTGCCCAGTTTCTTAATGTGGAGTCATGAACACAAACGATAACTGAGGCAAGTGATGCCTGCAGATCTTTGGTTGTTGTTGTGGGGTCTTTTGTGATTACTTGGATGAGTCGTCTCTGCACTCTTGGGGTCATTTTTGTCGGCCAGCCACTCAGGGGAAGGTTCACCACTGTTCCATGTTTACTCCATTTGTACATAATGGCTCTCACTGTGGTTCACTTGAGTACCAAATGACTTTAGAACCTTTTCCAGACTGATAGATGACAATTACGGTACTTTGAGTCTCATTTGTTCCTGAATTTGTTTTGATTGCGGCATGAGTATCTTTTGGTCTACTTCACTTTGTCAGGCAGGTCTCATTTACGTGATTTCTTGATTGATAACAGGTGTGTCAGTAATCAGCCCTGGTTGTGACTAGGAAAATTGAACTCCGCTTCAGGCTGAAATTTCATAGCAGTTTTCTTTTCGTGCTTTGGTACTGTTGTACGGGGTCAGTAGCTTTTGGTATTGTTTTACTAAAGTTTTTTCTGTACTCTAGAAAAAATGGTCTCAAAAACACTTGTAGAAAATACAAATGTATTGGTGGTTCATCTTCATCAGAGACGAGGCCAATATAGAAATGTCTGATTATACTATTACACTGTTTCACATACGATGACTGTTCGGGGAGTCCAGTTTCTACGTTTGCGGGGGAGAAAATGCTCATTCATCAAAAATTCTTCAACCTCCCAAAATACATTTAACAACTGGATATGAAGGCCTGCGGTTCACTCCGGTCTGTTGTACTGCTATCAGCGATATTATTTCCCAAGTTCAGGAAATGATTAACATGAGATGTAAATGTATCCTCACCACTGTGACATGCTACCAGATACGTCTTCTGTGCTATGGATCTGAAGGGCACATGTTTCATATGGTCCTTTTTAACCACTCTTACGACATACTTAAAGGAGAAGAGCCTGGGAGTCTTGTGAACGCTCTGATTACTGGCTTTGCTGGGTTGAGCAATGTGATCATTCACAGCCGGCTATGCATTAACCTACTTTCATGCTCATACAAATTCAACTTCATGAAAGCCCCTCTCTATGGTAATTAGTGGGGCTGGTCTGTGTTTACCATAGACAGGGAAGTAAATTAGCAAACACTTACCAGCCCTCATCATGCCACCACCATAAACCATTGCTGAACTGCTATACAAGCCCTGTATGTAATCCACATATTGCCCAAACAAGATCCCCCATTAATTACCAGCGTTTCCTTTATTGTTTCTTACCTCTTTTTTTCACTGTTTCCATCTGGAGGAAATTAAAGCCATCTCCCATACCTACACACGCTGTTAGGAGCTATATCCCATACCTACACACGCTGTTAGGAGCTATATCTCATACCTACACACACTGTTAGGAGCTATATCTCATACCTACACACGCTGTTAGGAGCTATATCCCATACCTACACACGCTGTTAGGAGCTATATCCCATACCTACACACGCTGTTAGGAGCTATATCTCATACCTACACACGCTGTTAGGAGCTATATCCCATACCTACACACGCTGTTAGGAGCTATATCTCATACCTACACACACTGTTAGGAGCTATATCCCATACCTACACACGCTGTTAGGAGCTATATCTCATACCTACACACACTGTTAGGAGCTATATCTCATACCTACACACACTGTTAGGAGCTATATCCCATACCTACACACGCTGTTAGGAGCTATATCCCATACCTACACACACTGTTAGTAGCTATATCCCATACCTACACACACTGTTAGGAGCTATATCCCATACCTACACACACTGTTAGGAGCTATATACCATACCTACACACACTGTTAGGAGCTATATCCCATACCTACACACACTGTTAGGAGCTATATCCCATACCTACACACACTGTTAGGAGCTATATCCCATACCTACACACACTGTTAGGAGCTATATCCCATACCTACACACACTGTTAGGAGCTATATCTCATACCTACACACGCTGTTAGGAGCTATATCCCATACCTACACACGCTGTTAGGAGCTATATCCCATACCTACACACGCTGTTAGGAGCTATATCCCATACCTACACACACTGTTAGGAGCTATATTTCATACCTACACACACTGTTAGGAGCTATATCTCATACCTACACACACTGTTAGAAGCTATATCCCATACCTACACACGCTGTTAGGAGCTATATCCCATACCTACACACGCTGTTAGGAGCTATATCCCATACCTACACACACTGTTAGGAGCTATATCCCATACCTACACACACTGTTAGGAGCTATATCCCATACCTACACACACTGTTAGGAGCTATATCCCATACCTACACACACTGTTAGGAGCTATATCCCATACCTACACACGCTGTTAGTAGCTATATCCCATACCTACACACACTGTTAGGAGCTATATCCCATACCTACACACACTGTTAGGAGCTATATCCCATACCTACACACGCTGTAAGTAGCTATATCCCATACCTACACACACTGTTAGGAGCTATATCCCATACCTACACACACTGTTAGGAGCTATATCCCATACCTACACACACTGTTAGGAGCTATATCCCATACCTACACACGCTGTTAGGAGCTATATCCCATACCTACACACGCTGTTAGGAGCTATATCCCATACCTACACACACTGTTAGGAGCTATATCCCATACCTACACACACTGTTAGGAGCTATATCCCATACCTACACACACTGTTAGGAGCTATATCCCATACCTACACACGCTGTTAGTAGCTATATCCCATACCTACACACGCTGTTAGGAGCTATATCCCATACCTACACACACTGTTAGGAGCTATATCCCATACCTACACACACTGTTAGGAGCTATATCCCATACCTACACACACTGTTAGGAGCTATATCCCATACCTACACACACTGTTAGGAGCTATATCCCATACATACACACACTGTTAGGAGCTATATCCCATACCTACACACACTGTTAGGAGCTATATCCCATACCTACACACGCTGTTAGTAGCTATATCCCATACCTACACACACTGTTAGGAGCTATATCCCATACCTACACACACTGTTAGGAGCTATATCCCATACCTACACACACTGTTAGGAGCTATATCCCATACCTACACACACTGTTAGGAGCTATATCCCATACATACACACACTGTTAGGAGCTATATTCCATACCTACACACACTGTTAGGAGCTATATCCCATACCTACACACGCTGTTAGTAGCTATATCCCATACCTACACACACTGTTAGGAGCTATATCCCATACCTACACACACTGTTAGGAGCTATATCCCATACATACACACGCTGTTAGTAGCTATATCCCATACCTACACACGCTGTTAGTAGCTATATCCCATACCTACACACGCTGTTAGGAGCTATATCCCATACCTACACACACTGTTAGGAGCTATATCCCATACCTACACACACTGTTAGGAGCTATATCCCATACATACACACGCGCTCAGTCAGCAGGAAGAGTCGATACACAGTTTTCCTTTGTTCACTCATCTATTCTGAATCATTATAGCTATAACTGTTACGAGACACCAACTTTATTATCTTTGTTATTTTTCTTGTTTGTTTTTTACTTTGTTACAATGTGTTCCTGGTTTCTAAACCTGTTTGTTACATTTATGGTGCAAAATCACCAGTTCTTCATTCGTAGTTCACACTGACCTATGCAATAAGACTCAATTAAAGGCCCTTTTACACTCGACAATTGTCATCCTGGTTCACTCTTTTAAGAGCAATCATTATCACTGGTCGTCAGTCTTACGAATGGAGAACATCTTCAATAAAATTGTGGTTCATCATTGATCATCCATTGTGAAATCATTAAAATCATTGTTAGTGATGGCATGCTGGGTTCACACACAAAGTAATTGTGATCCTCACAATTTGCAGCGTTCTGTGTGTGAACGCCACTGCTCTTTTACTTACTTCGCTGCACTCACTTATTGACTGCTGGTGTCCTCTCATCCCGGCCGGGCCGCAGCGAGCACTACTATTCTGCCACCGATATATGTGGGTGAGATGTGTCTGAGGGATGTGATCACGATCTCTATATAAACAATGGCGGATAGCGTTACTCACTAATCGGTGCTCCTAGGTCTTACCAGCTACATGGATGTCCAGAAGGATGATGCAGTGATAAGTTAACAGTCTTTATTTACAATACCTTGAATAGATGAGATGCCAGGGAAGATGAAGGGATGAAGATGAGGCAGGAGTTAGCACTGTAGATTAGAGCTGTTATAGAAGCACCAGATTACAGGTAACAAGAGAATCCTTCCTCCAGTCCTGAGCATGAGGTCAGAATGGTGGAGAAGGAACAAAGGCAGGAAGAGAACATTCCGAAGGAGGAGTTACAGACAGAAAAGAATTATGGGAGGTAAGACATGCAGTGGATGCACAATGACCAGTAGATGGCAGCAAGGATAGCAGATGCATAGATTAAAGCACAACATTACAAATGTTCATGTATGGCTGAAAGTCAATAGATAAACTGGGAACAGCACACTCCCCGTCTGAAATCCTTGGATTTCACTGAATAAACAGTTCCGAATTTGGGGTAATTACCGGAATGCGCGAAGGAATACCTCAACCTGTAAGATAAAAGAAACAACGTACGCATGCAACAATAACCAAAAATAGAACAAGGTAGACGAATGTCTGTAACAAGTTTCTGAAGTAGTCCAAAGGATAACCCATCTTCGGATTGGAGAAGCCGCGCTAGGCCAAACTGTCTCCAACCCAATTGTAATCCAAAGGCTAAGTTACTAGGAAGAGTTCCTTTGGTTGGACGGAATTAATCCTCAACCGGTATGAGCAGGATAATCTCCGATATAGGTCTAATGAAGGATTTGGGGTCACCTTGCTTGGCAACTGTCACTTCGACCTTGCGCACTTTGCCATCGTCACTTGGAAAAGTTTTCGATATAAGTCCCATAGGCCATGCGTTTCTTTCCTCCTTCTGGTCTTTCATGAGGACAACATCTCCTAGTTGTAAATTTGGTTTCACTTGTTGCCACTTTCTTCGTGTTTGGAGGAGTGTTAGGTACTCCTTCTTCCATCTATTCCAGAAACAGTTCGCCAGATGTTGCACATGTTTCCATCGTCTTTGATAATTGTTACCGGACACAGAGTCTTCAGGCGGGTTAGGAACAATACCAAGTTTCTGAGTGAGGAGAGTTGCTGGAGTGAGAATGACAGGAGATTCTGGGTCCATAGATATGGGAACAAGAGGTCTTGAGTTTACTATAGCAGATACCTCTGCTAAGAAGGTGGTCAAGGTCTCATGAGTCAATCTTGAAAGATTTGAGTCCTTGAGCATAGACTCCAGTATCCGCCGAGTAATGCCTATCATTCTTTCCCATGATCCGCCCATATGAGAGGCGTGAGGAGGGTTGAAAACCCAGGAACAGCCATTGGTTGTCAAGAAGTCCTGCACCGGTGTTGAATTCAGTTGTAGTTCTCGACAGGCACCTACGAAGTTCGTTCCACAGTCGGATCTTAATTGTTTCACCGGTCCTCTGATGGCGAAGAATCGTCTCAAGGCGTTAATGAAACTGGAGGAATCCATAGATTCTATCACTTCTATGTGTATTGCTCGCACACTCAAGCAAGTGAATAACACTGCCCAACGTTTACTCTCCGCATGTCCGCCTCTGGTCCGACGTGCAGCGACTGCCCATGGGCCAAAAACGTCCAAGCCAACATAGGTAAATGGTGGCTCTGTACTCGTCCTATCAGCAGGCAAATCAGACATCTGTTGTTGTTGCAGTTTTCCTCTTGTCTTACGACACTGAACACAATGATGAATTAAATGGGAAACTTGTCTCTTTGTTCCTACAATCCAGAGGCCTGCTGCTCTTAAGGCACCTTCGGTGAAGTGTCTGCCTTGATGTTTGATTTTTTCATGATAATGTCGTATTAGTAGAGTGGTGATATGGTGACGGCCAGGAATAATCAGAGGATTCCTTTCTGACTCGTATAACTTAGCCTTGTTTAAACGTCCACCGACTCTCAGTAAACCCTTCTCGTCAGTTACTGGGTTTAAGTTGACAATGGGGCTGTTTTTAGGAATGTCTTGTTTGTTGCGTATACATTCCAGTTCCTTGTGAAAAACATTCTGCTGCACATTGCGTATCACAAACAGTTCACTCGAAGCGATGTCTTCTGCAGAGAGAGGCTTATGGCAGATATGCCAACCACGGCAATCAGTGTTACTGTCCTTATTGCGATAGCATTGCACGATGTGGACTAACCTTGAAATGGCGCGAACCAACCTCGTCCATCTTGAGAACCGCTCAAATCGCCCACAGTCCAAGCCAACCTTTTCCTTGGATTTGGTGATGAAGGTGTTGACATCAGGACGAATCTCTGGGTCGACATCTGGATCCTGAATGCTGAAGATGTCTTCAACAGCGATCTCTTCGCACTGGTTGTGAAGGAACTTTGGTCCAGTTAACCAAGAAGAGTTTGCGAAAGCACCAACAGACATTGGTCTGGTAGCAAGGTCCGCAGGGTTCAGATGGGATGGAATGTGCTGCCATTGCTGCGGTTTAGAGGATCTCCTTATCCTTTCAACGCGGTTACTGACGTAGACATAAAAGCGTTTCGTCTGGTTGTATATGTAGCCCAGAACTACCTTACTGTCTGTGTAGAATCTTGTGTCATCCACGTGAATAGCCAGTTCACCTTGTATGAAGTCTGCAATTTCTACGGCTAGTACAGCCCCACAGAGCTCGAGTCTGGGTATGGTGTGCTTGGGTTTAGGTGCTAGTTTGGCCTTTCCAAACAGAAATCCAACATGGGCTTCATCATTAGAGTCCGTAACCTTCAAATAAGCAACGGCTGCAATAGCTTCAGTGGAGGCATCAGCAAATACATGAATCTCTTTCCTACGACTCGTAGAAAGGGATGTCGGGATGAAACAACGTGGTATGTCGACCTTATCCAAGGCACAAAGAGATTCTCTCCACGACTTCCACCTTAACTGTTTGTCCGCAGGGAGTGGTACATCCCAGTCCTTGATGGATTCTGAGAGTTGTCTCAGCAGAAGCTTGCCTTGTATAGTCAGGGGTGCGACAAATCCAAGTGGATCATATAGACTGTTCACCTCCGACAGAACCCCACGCTTAGTAAATGGTTTTTCAGCACCGTTAATCTGAAAGCTGAAGGAGTCCTTTAACAAGTTCCACCTCAGGCCCAGACTTCTTTGTATTGGAGGATTGTTTGAGCCTAGGTTCAAGTCCCTGAATTCTGTGGCATGATCATTAGGGTGAAAGGCCTTCATGACGACAGCACTATTGGAGGCAATTTTATGCAACCTTAAATGAGCTTTAGACAGCATACCTTGTGTCCGTTTAAGCAGATCTATGGCTTCTTCCGTTGTGGGCAGGGATTTAAGTCCGTCGTCCACATAGAAGTCTTTTTCAACGAACTGTTGGGCATCCTTCCCGAACTCTGCTTCGCCATCGGAAGCAGTCCTACGTAGGCCGAACGTAGCGACTGCGGGAGAAGGACTGTTTCCAAACACATGCACCTTCATGCGGTATTCGACCATTTCCTTGTTGGTGTCGTTGTCTCGGTACCATAGGAAACGGAGATAATTTCTGTGGTCTTGCCGTACGATGAAACAATGGAACATTTGTTCGATGTCAGCGGTAATGGCGACCGGTTCCTTCCTGAATCTCATGAGCACTCCCACTAGGTTATTAGTCAGGTTGGGACCAGTGAGGAGAACGTCATTCAGGGATACACCATCGTGTTTGGCGCTTGAATCAAACACCACTCTGATTTGTTTCGGCTTTCTTGGTGATATACTCCAAAGGAAGGTAGATACCAGCATTCTTCATCAGCTTGCAATGGTGGAGCTGGCTCTGCGTGTCATTGCGAAATATTTTGCCCATAAAGGCTATGAAATGTTCCTTCATTTCGGGCTTGTTCTTTAATGCTCTCTGCAATGAGATGAACCTAGAGAAGGCCTGTTCTCGATTGTTAGGAAGCTTGGTCCTTGTAGTCTTGAAGGGTAAGGGAGCAACCCAGCGGCCAGATTCATTTTTGAAGAATCCAATGTCCATGATTTTAAGAAACTCCTTGTCTTCTATGGATAAGGCGACCTTGTTGTCATCCTTTGATGTGTGAAACACTGTCCTCCCTAAGCCGTCGCCGTAGGGGGTGGGAATGAGGTCAGGTTCCTGGATGCATTCTGAGAACCTTTCTTTTATTTCGTAGTGATGAGGGCATGGCTTAAAGTGAGTTGCGCGACCATTTTGGAGCACATACGTTTTGCAGGTGTTTACTTCGGATGCCTCATGACGTCTTTCCAGACATACGTCGCCCACGATTACCCAGCCTAGATCGAGTCTTTGGGCATATGGAGCATCATCTGGACCGTTGCATTGTTGGCGCACCTTGTGGACCTTCAGAATGTCCCTTCCGAGTAGGATTAGGATTTCAGCATTCGTGTCCAAAGGAGGAATTTCATTAGCTAGGTGCCTCAAGTGACGATGATGAAGGGCGGCTTCCGGAGTGGGAATCTCCTCCCTGTTATCAGGTATCTGGTCACATTCGATTAGGGTTGGCAAGGGTATATGCACGTTTCCTTTGACTGAAGAGATTATGTACCCAGAGGCTCTCCTACCAGAAGTCTCGACCCGACCAGAGCAGGTATTGAGGGTATATGGGGTCGTTTGTCCCTTTATGTTGAAGATCTCAAAGAGTTTGGGCCTTGCTAGAGACCGGTTACTTTGTTCATCCATTATGGCATACATTTTGGAGGCCTTGTCAGGTTGTCCTTCTGGATAGACCTTTACCAGACATACCTTGGCACAGCATTTAGGTCCAGTCCCTTTTCCACAAACCTGAATGCATGAGGAGGTAACGGCAGTTGCAGTTGGGTTAGGAAGATCCTGTGGCTCCCCGCCATGCTTTTGAGCAGGGTCGGATGTGGAAGGTTGTGGGTTGTGTGGAGCTGGCGTGGGATGCATAGACGCAACGTGTTTGTCACTACTGCATTCAGTGCACTTAATGACGGCCTTGCAGTCCTTAGCGCGGTGGTCTGTAGAGGCGCAACACTTATAACAAATCCCAAGCTCCTTGAGGGTATCTTTACGCTCCTGCAAAGTCTTTGCCCTGAATCCACGGCATTCCTTTAGTGGGTGAGGCCTTTTGTGGATAGGGCACATACGGTTATTGTCCATAACTGTAGGTGTAACATAATTTGTTTTAGTGGAGGCTGGATCAATAGGTGGAACGTCGGTCTTTCTCACAGACACTGTGTTCCTTGACTCTCTTCGTTTGGCGATATTGTCATACCTTGTAGAAGATGATGATGCTGGTGGAGTAGGTTCAGTGAAGTCGAAGCTGGGGTCGTTCTTCTTCCGAGCTTGGTCACTGATGAACCTGGAGAAATGCGAAAAGGGGGGAAAGGACACATTATGCTGCCTTTTATACCGTGAGCCATGGTCTATCCATTTATCTTGCATGCCGTGTGGTAACTTGGACACTATTGGATTAACACCATGAGCAGTATCTAGGTAGCTCAGTCCTGAAAGACGTGGGTCTAATTTTGCCAATTCTATTTCCTTTAGCAAGTCGCTCAGATCTTGAAGTTTTCTATTGTCCTTGTTTGTTATCCTTGGGAAGGTTTGCAGTCTCTTGAATAAGGCACATTCTATGGCTTCTGAGCTGCCGTAGGTTTCTTCCAGTCTCTCCCAGGCTGCAATAAGGCCTGCATCTGAATAGTCCACATGAACTGCCCTTATTGTCTTGATGCGCTCTGCTGATTCCGGGCCTAACCAGTTAACAAGCAAATCCAGTTGTTCCTTCCCAGTGAGGTTAAGATCTTGGATCACTGCTTGAAAGGTCGATTTCCAGGCTCTATAATTCTCGGCACGATCATCAAACTTAGAGAGACTGATGTTTATTAATTCCCGGCGAATCATGTATCTGACGAAGTCAGACATGTCCGATCTCCCGGCCATTGCTGCAGGATGAACTTGTGATATCCGTGGGGGATGTAAGTTCTCTGGCTCATATGACTGCGACAAATCAGGACAAAATGATGCGACATAAGGGTTAAGCTGCGGTTTAGTCTCTATTGGTTCCGCTGGCTGCGGCCTAAATCGTGAATTAGTGCCGGAAGTTACCTTGTCAGCAGTAGGTGGCGACATCTCTTGGCTTGTCGGTGCATCCGTGTTAGGAAATGGAGGTGGTGCTGGTGCAGATGTTAAATGTCGTAGCACGTAGTCAGTAGTGCGTTCAACTGAGTCCTCCATTTCTCCTGGAATAAGACAGTCCGAAATATGATCTTGTCCCAGTGCTTGTTCAAGAACCTTCAGTTTAGCAAAGGCTGTTGCTTCTTCCTTTTCTGCTTTGAGTATTTTTAATTTCCTTTGAGCTTCCATCTCATTTTTCTGAGTTTCTAGTTCCACTTCAGCCTCCTTCTTAGCAAAGGAGCTTTTTACTCTAGCTTCCTCTGCAGCCACACGGATCTCCAGTAACTTGTCGGACAATATCGACTTCCTGGAGTGAGATGATCTGGAAGACCGAGACGTGAGTTCGGTCGACGTTGTACGATATGACCTAGCCTCTTGGAGGTAAGCGATGCGGAGCTCTGCCTTATCCTGAGCGTCTCGCACTAATGAGGCCCTTTCTTGGAGGAGAGCTTCCCTTTCATCTTGTTCTGCTGGGGCATTTTCCATGTCATAGGTACTCAAGAACGTGACGTACTTTGCAGACAGTCTCTGGTAGCGATCATAGGCGGCAGATAAACGATTCAATGTGGCGGTTAACTTTGCGGCGTCACTGTTAGAGCGTGGAAGAGCTGCTAAATAGTGATTGACTTTGCCCCATAAATGTTCTAGGTTATCATGGAACTCGTCTCTAGTGGTTTCAAGGTTCTCTCTGACCTTTTGTGTCGGCTTGGTTACACGTTTGGATCGTACGTCCTGCTGTGCAGTATGTGTGGACTCTGCTCCTGCAGCGTCCTGCTGTGCAGTATGTGTGGACTCTGTTCCTGCAGCATCATGGTGCGCTTCACTTGCCAATGGGTCCGCGGTGCTTTTCGTGGACATGCTTTAGCTGGGATGGCAGCAGTGAAGACTTGCTAGCAGACAATGTATATGCATACGGACACTGAAGGCTTAGGTCTCTTGTTACTATTCTGCCACCGATATATGTGGGTGAGATGTGTCTGAGGGATGTGATCACGATCTCTATATAAACAATGGCGGATAGCGTTACTCACTAATCGGTGCTCCTAGGTCTTACCAGCTACATGGATGTCCAGAAGGATGATGCAGTGATAAGTTAACAGTCTTTATTTACAATACCTTGAATAGATGAGATGCCAGGGAAGATGAAGGGATGAAGATGAGGCAGGAGTTAGCACTGTAGATTAGAGCTGTTATAGAAGCACCAGATTACAGGTAACAAGAGAATCCTTCCTCCAGTCCTGAGCATGAGGTCAGAATGGTGGAGAAGGAACAAAGGCAGGAAGAGAACATTCCGAAGGAGGAGTTACAGACAGAAAAGAATTATGGGAGGTAAGACATGCAGTGGATGCACAATGACCAGTAGATGGCAGCAAGGATAGCAGATGCATAGATTAAAGCACAACATTACAAATGTTCATGTATGGCTGAAAGTCAATAGATAAACTGGGAACAGCACAACTACATATAGGAACCCACAGCACCGTGTGACTGGGTTACATCGCGCGGTCACATGGTGCTGTCTAAGGTCCTGCCCTGGTCCTACGGTCTCGGGATGAAGAGAGATCCCAGTGTGAGTGCAGCGAGGTGAGGAAAAGCGCAAAATTAAATAACATGTTCATTCTTTTTACACATGTGCTTTTCAGCCCAAAAGCGGATGCGTAAAAAGCGCAGTGTGTGAACGGAAAACAGTGAAATGCATTGACTTGGCTGGGACAGGTAACGTCAGTGCATCTCACTGCATTAGCGGATCTGCAAAATAGCGCTGCATAAAAGCTAAAATACACTGTGCGTGAATTCAGCTTAACGAATGTAAATGCCGCTCGGTGTATAGATCACAAAGCATTGCTGCCTAATATCCTGTCCTGGTGATCAGTGGTGTGGAGGTTGCAATACTCGAGGCGGGAGATGATGAGGTCATGCACGAGTGATTTAGCAGTTTCTTGATCAAGGAATGTACGGATCTGGGAAATATTTTTGAGTTGGAGTCGGCAGGAGGTGGCAAGGGCTTGGATATGTGGCTTGAAAAAGAGGGCAGAGTCGAGGATTACCCCGAGGTACCAAGCATGCGGGACTGGGAAAAGTGAGTAACCATTGACTTTGATGTGTAGGTTCGGTGGTGTGGTAGAGTGAGATGGGGTAAAGATGATGAATTCTGTTTTGTCCATGTTCAATTTTAGAAAGCGAGCAGAGAAGAAAGATGAAATAGCTGACACACATTGTGGGATTTTGGTTAGTAAGGAGGTAATATCAGGTCCAAAGAGATATATCTGCATGTCATCAGTGTAGAGATGATACTGAAAGCAGTGGGACTGTCCCAGGCCAAAGGTGTAGTTGGAGAAGAGCAGGGGTTCTTGAAGTGAGCTTTGGGGAACACCGACACTGGGCAAGATGAGGAGGTGGTGTGGGAGAGAGAGACGCTGAATGTCCTTTCTGTTTGATGTGAAGAGATCCAGGAAAGGGCCAAATCTGCGATACCAAGAGATGAGAGAATCTGTAGCAAGAGGGAATGGTCTACAGTGTCAAAGGCAGAAGACAGGTCCAGGAGAAGGAGGACAGAGTAGTGTAGCTTGCTCTTGGTTGTTAGTAGGTCATTGGTGACTTTAGTTAGAGCATTTAGAGTTGAGTGATGTGGTCAGAAGCCATATTGTAACTGGTCAAAGAGGGACCTGGAGAAGAGGTCTATCGACAGTTCAAGATAGACATGCTGTTCTGGCAGTTTTGAGGCATAAGGAAGAAGTGATATGGGGTAATAGCTAGACACAGAGGATGGGTCATGGGTCAAGGGAGGGTTTTTTGAAAATGAGTGTGATCGAGCCATGTTTGAAGGATGCGGGGAAGACACCATTTATTAGTGAAAGGTTGAAGAGATGTGTTTGAGTTGGGTTGAAAACTGTAGCGAGCTAAGGGATGAGGTGGGACGGGAGGGGGTCAAGTGTGCAGGTGGTGAGATGTGATCTTGACAAAAGAGTGGAGAACTGATATTCTGTCATGGTGGAGAAGCTGGCTTTGGAAGAAGAGGGCTGAGCAGTTATGAGGAGGGCTCTAGGGGCTGCAGACAAAAGCTTTCTCTGATCTTATCAATTTTCTGCTTGAAGAAAGAGGCTAAGTCTTCAGCTGAGATGAGAGGAGAAGGAAGAGGTGCTGGGGGATGGCAGAGAGAATTGAAAGTGTTGAATAGCTGTTTAGGGTTGTGAGACAGAGAGGATATGAGGGATGAGAAGCAAGTTTGTTTTGCGGCACTGAGGGTTGATTTGAAGTTGTTGATAGACTGCTTGTATGCAACGAAGTGCTTGGCGGAATAGAATCTCTTCACTCTCCACTCAGCTACCCTGGCAGCCAAATCAAGATATGTTGTTATTGTGGTGTGATATAAAGTGGCAGCAGCATCTGTGTCATGTAAGGAAGCTATGTCTGTGAGAGGGAGAAGGAACTCAGAGAATGAGTGTAAATCAGGATGTTTGAGATTGCTGTGAGGATGAGTGAGTTTGTGGAGTGGGAGTTGCGCGCTAGGAGAGGATAGGGAAGAGAATGTAAGTAGCGTGTGGTCAGACAGTGGGAGGATTGAGTTTGAGAGGTTAATAAGGAAACAGAGGTGGGTGAAGATAAGGTCCAGCGTGTGGCAATCTTTGTGAGTGGCCGTGGAGGACTATTGAGAGAGCCCAAAGGAGTTAGTTAGTGATAAAAGTTTAGAGTCAGCTGAGTTGGAAGTGTCAATGGGGATGTTGAAGTCTCCCTTGATGATAGTGGAGATGTCAGCAAAAAGGAAATGAAGTAGCCAGGTGGTGAAGTGGTCGAGAGAGGTGGTGATGGCTACTTCTGGGGGACGGTAGGTGACAGCCAGCTGGTGGTTGGAAGGGGAGTAGATGCGGATGGAGTGTACCTCAAACTGAGAAAGAGTAGTGGAGGATGGTAGTGGGGTTGGGGTAAAGGAGCATTTATTGGACAAGAGCAAGCCAACTCCTCCACCACATTTGTTGCTGGGGTGAGGGGTGTGAGAAAGATTGAATCTACCATAGGAAAGTGCAGCTGGAGAGGTTGTGACAGAGGGGGTGAGCCAGGTTTCCGTGATGCCAAGGAAGGAGAGCTGGTTAGTGATAAAGAGGTTGTGGATGTATGAAGGTTTGTTGCACACACAGCGTGCGTTCCATAGGGCTCCAAGTAGGGGGACTGTGTGGTTAAATGGGTATAAGGTTATTATGGTTGTGAAAACTTATGAAAGATTGTAGGAGCGACTTAGAAATGAGTGTGGGGATGTGATGGGGAGGGCCAGGATTTGGAGATACGTCTCCAGCAATGAGGAGCAGCAGACAGAGTGTTAGAAGGTGGGAGCATGATAGGGCATGAGATGGCTGTGTGTGTCTGGAGACAAAGGATTGTATGTAGAGCAACAGTTTTGAGAAGGAGGTGAGATGGCTGGGTAGAATGGAGGTAGAAATTATAAGTTCCTTACTAGGTGGAGGGATTTGAGGAGTTAGAAAGAAATGAAGTAGTATGGGGGTGAAATTGAAAAGACACAGAAACATTGTTTGCTGGTCTAATTCAATGTAATGTACTTAGAAAGCTGCACTTTGGAAGATGCATAGTGCAGATATATATATATATATATATATATATATATATATATATATACTAGATGTGGGTCTGATGCTATTGCATTGGGAGGGCAGTGATGTTTCGATGGGGGTGGACTTTGTGGTGCTGGGAGCAGCGGCTGTCTTCTCCCTGTGCTATCTTTCTTCTCCCCTTGAGTGCTATCTCTCTCCCCCATTGCTGTCTTCTTTTCTCATGTGCACTGTCTTTTGAGCAGTCTTCACCCTGTGTGCTGTCTCTCTCCCCATGTGTGCTGTTTTCTCCCCTCATCTGCTCTCCATTGTGCTGTCTCCCAGTGTGCTGTTCTCCGTATGTGGTCTCTCTCCCCCTGTGCTGCCTTCTCCCCTCTGTGCTGTCTCCTTTGAGCTGTTATCCTGTGTGCCCTCTCTCCCACCGTGCACCCTCTCTACCCCTCCATGCGCCCTCTCTCCCATCGTGCACCCTCTCTCCCACTGTGCACTCTCTGCCCCCCCTTTGCATTCTCTATCCCACCATGTGCTCTCTGCCACCCCTTGCACTCTCTCCCACCGCATGCTCTCTTTCACCTGCATGCTCTCTTTCTTCCCTTGCACTCTCTCTCCCACCATGTGCTCTCTCTTTCTCTGTGGGCTCTCTCTGCCCCCCTAGCACACTCTCTCCAACCATGTGCTCTCTTTGCCCACTGTTGCACTCTCCTGTGCTCCCTTTCGGCTCCACTGTGCGCTCTCTGCTCCCTGTGCTCTCCTTCTTCCCCCTCTCTGCGCTCTCTTTCTGCCCCACTGTGCATTCTCTCCCACCCCCCTGTGCGCTCTCTTTCTGCTTCCCACCCCCCTGTGCGCTCTCTTTCTGCTTCCCATGCTCTCTTTCTGCCCCTTCTGTTCTATTTCTGCTCCTTCTGTGCTCACTCTCTGCCCCCTGTGCTCTCCTTCTGCACCCCTGTGCTCTCACTCTGCCCCCCTGTGCTCTCATCCTGCCCCCTTTCTGCCCCGTGTTATTTTTCTCACCCCTGTGTTCTTTCTGCTCCCCATGTGCTTTCTTTCTGCCCACTGTGCGCTCTCTGCCCCGTGCTCTCTCTCTGTTCCGTCTGCGCTCTCTTTCCATCCCACTGTGCACTCTGCCCCGTGCTCTCTTTCTGCTCCATCTGCGCTCTCTTTCCGCCCCATTTTGCGCTCTCTGCCCCCCGTGCTCTCTCTCCCACCGCGCTCTCTTTCTCCCCATGCGCTCTCTCTTCCACTTTGTGCTCTCTCTTTCTCTATGCACTCTCTCTGCACCCCCTGCGGATGTCAGTACCGGCGCCATTTTACCATATCCATCACTTGGGTATGCTAATGTGGCACGGCTTCTGGTTGGCGCGGTGCATTGTGAGATTTGTGGAAATCGCGCTGGAGGTGGATGACACACAGCACTAGGTAATTCTATAATAGATATATGTATATTTTTTTTAGCTATTTATTGGTATTAATTATGTGCTTTCTTTTAATTTTCCCACTGGGAGTTATACCTATATTCATTTTTTTATACTTTATATATATGTAATTTTTTTACATCTCACTTGGGAGTTTTTTTTTATATATTTTTTCTTTGTATATATTTTTAAGATCAGTTCTTTATTGCTGGTAAATCATGTAATTTACTCCCTTTTTCACTTTGGAGATATTTGTATATTGATAGATTGATTCATTGC
The DNA here is from genome assembly GCA_033576535.1 of Allobates femoralis. Classification (NCBI taxonomy): domain Eukaryota; kingdom Metazoa; phylum Chordata; class Amphibia; order Anura; family Aromobatidae; genus Allobates; species Allobates femoralis. Next base: position 154,900,810 of record JARQOC010000005.1, on the reverse strand, counting down.
TTTTTTTAATCAAACCCTTTTTCATATTTATTAGTCCATATGTTTTAATTATTTGTTCCTGCTATATGGATTAGGATTTCATTTTTGCATTGTAATATTATTATTGGGACACTGTACGTTAATCGTGTATATATCTTTTAGGGAGTTGTCTAATTACCAATTTACTAATCTTGGGACCAATGGAAATGTTATGTTGTTTGCCTCTACTTTTTTATGTTTTTTATATTTTTAGTCATGTAATTAATAGATGGGAGTATTTCACTATTCAAATACGAACCTCAAAGTCCTGACTGACCATAGGTCTCCAGACCCAAACTTACAGCCTCGTATGTGTCTGTATGGACATTATAGGGACAGTGAAATACACACCCTTCTAAACCCGGCCAAAGGCAAAACCTTTTATATCTAGTGACTCATAATTCATGTTTTCTGAGACATTCACATTCCACCACTTCTTCGTCTGGCCCAGACCTATATAACAACTTCTTTCAGCTATCACTTAGGTCTGAAATGTTACAAAAATGCCAATTGATGAAGTGCATAAAGAAGAATGCAACATTTCCAAGTAGGGTTGTTGTGTATGGGTGCCGGACCACACCCTTATGACATACACAATATTCTATAAATTACACCAGGATATAATGTATATAAACTACTCACTAAAAATTAGGGTGAAATTTAAGGATGAACCTAAAATGCCCTCTAACCTTTTTGGGTGAACTTAATGTGACCTTCTCTACACTCTTGACTGCACGTGTCCAACTGTTCAATGTTTCACTACTTTTAGCACAACGTTTCTGTTCTCTAGCAAGAAGCTTAATGGCAAAATCCATAACAGCTGTTTGACCCATGAATCGCCCAATAAAGGTCGTGGTTCAATTAGAATTTGTATATTACCAGTCCTCCTCATCATTCTGTTGACATTTTGACCAATATGCACATAATTGATCAGCAGCACCTCGCCATTGCAAGGCTTCAAACAGCGGGTTCTCAGACCGAAGTGGGCACTGAGCTTAGAGTGTCTCAGCCTGTGCCCACGATGTGCGTTCAAGGCAAGGCGGCTTTTTCCTGCATTCACACGATGGTGGCCGCTTCCGACGCCGCAGCATGAAATGAACATGATGAGGAAGTCCGGCAACCCACACCGCAGCTGAAAACACACCATGGGGGGAGAAGCACACTGAGCACGGGATTTCTACAAATCCCATCCACTATGCTGCTAGTGTACAACACAACGTTTTGGACTCGGTGGACACAAGGTGTCCAAAATATTGCAAGTACGGATCATGAGTATGCACCCTAATAGTCTGATATTGGCTTGTGTAAATACACCCTGAAGTGTATTTGTGATGGTGCAATATGTGAGGTGTTTATAGTTGGAGCCCACTTTCACTTTTTTCCCAGGGACACACCTCGTCTAAAACCGGCCCTGCCCAGTGCCATCATTGCAGCAATCCTACGGAATCAGGAATCACAGTGTACTATTTTCCAACTCTTGCTAGAATCATTTTGTGAGTATACTGAGGGGGAATCCAAAGAAATTTATGTAGATAAACATTCAATTACTATTAGATACAGGGCATTGCTCATATTCACGACATGTACTTTATTTGCTATATTCACTCTTCAACATTGAAATTGCAAGAAGGCAAATGGTGAAAAAAAATTAAAAATAATGTTCAAATTCTCTTGATTACCGTAATTGAAGGATTAGTCTGAAGCCAAGAATTGTTTCCTAACTTCCTATTTGATTCATTCCTATAATCTAAGCTTTTTTTTTCTAATAGACTTGCTTTAAAAATTCCCTACCATTCCCTCTCTACACTAGCTGACATCTGTGTTTTTTTTTCTTCTATTTCCTGGTCTGATGACGTATCATGTGAGTGCCAAAATACATGCTGGGATACTCACACAGAACGTCATCAAGGAAAGAGGCAGCAGTTACTTCCTCAGCCTCTGCTCCTCTCTGATACAAAGGGTCACATTAGTGATGCTGGTTTCAGGGGCAGGACTGTCAATGTTGTATCCCAAGTGTCTTCTGCACCCACTTTTCCATCCCCGCAGTGTGTTCCCTCCTCCCCACAGTGTGTTATCTCATCCCCCTTCCCTCCTCCCCGCAGTGTACCATCTCAGTCCCCTCCTTTCCCCCTCCCAGCACTGCCCTGCCTTCCCCCTTCCCTCTCCACACAATGCACTGTCTCTGCCCCATTTCCCTCCCCACACAGTGTGCTGTCTCAGCCCCCTTCCCTCCTCCCTGCAGTGTACCATCTCAGCCCCCTCCTTTCCACCTCCCAGCCAGCAGTGCACTGTGTCTGTCCCTCTTCCCTCTCCCCACAGTGTGCTGTCTCAGCCCCCTTCCCTCCTCCCCACAGTGTACCATCTCAGCCCCCTCCTTTCCACCTCCCAGCCAGCAGGTCGCTTTCTCTGCCCCCCTTCCCTCTCCCACAGTGTGCTGTCTCAGCCCCCTTCCCTCCTCCCCGCAGTGTACACTCTCTGTCTCCTTTACCCCTCCTCGCAGTGTGCTGTCTCAGCCCCTCTTCCCCCTCCCTGTATTGTACCATCTCAGCCCCCCCTTCCCTCCTCCACATTGTGTACCATCTCAGCCCCCCTTTCCTCTCCCCACAGTGCGGTGTCTCTTCCCCCCCTCCCACTGCCCACAGTGCATTGTCTCAGGCTCCCCTTCCCCCCTCCCCGCAGTGTACCATCTCAGTCCCCTCCTTTCCCCCTCCCCGCAATGCTCTGTCTCAGCCCACCCCATGCAATGTATCGCTCCCTGTGCAATCAGCGCACTGTCCTACAATATGCCAATAATTATAAGCCGACATCACAGAAGTGCTAGTATGTCTGAAGTGCAGGAGATATAATAATAATAATAATAATATTTATATAGCACTATTATTTCCATAGCACATTGCATACATCAGTAATCCTGTCCCCATTGGGCTCACAATTTAAACATCCTATCAGTATGTCTTTGCAATGTGGGAGGAAACTCGAGTAGCCGGAGGACACCTATGCAAACACTGGGAGATTATACACACTCATTGCAGATGTTGTCCTTGGTGGGAATTGAACCAGGACCTCAGCGCTGCAAGCCTGCAGTACTAACCACTGAGCTACCGTGCTGCCCACAGATTAAGGATTAGGAACAGAGCAGTGAATTTCTTCTGAGCATGCGCAGTACACTAACACCGGATCTGGGAAACGATCCTGTTGTTTCCTGGACCTGGCACCATGTTAAGTGCTCCGGACTGCGCCGGATTCATTTCTGTCTTGTTTAGTCCCGCTTTTTTCACTGGAGCCCAATAATGTTGCAGTCTTCGATTCTGTGGACGGTAAAAAACAGGACAGAAATGAATCCCGGACTGACTTCACAGAAATGGATGGTCATTTATAAGCAATCCGGCACCATAGGGCTACATGGAAGCAAAACAGACAGAACAGGATGCCAAAAAAGTGGTGTGAAGCCAGCTTGAGACAAGGGAGTGTCCTTTCTTTTTTCTACCCTCCTGCCTCTGCAAAATGCTGGCCAGTCACTAATTTGCTGAATTCATCTTTAGAGGTCATCACCTTTCCTTTGGATAGATTAAAATTGCTGCCCAGCACAGGTCTGAATGCTGGAGCCGCACCAATGAAGAGAATAGAGCTCTCCAGAGCGCCATCTGAATGGAGCCAAGGCTGGTCATGTCCACTAGCGCTCTAGTCATCCTCTTTGGTACTGCTGGAAATGCTGAACACTGCACTCAGCAACTTATCTGGCAGTCCCATAGAAAAAAAAAGTGGAGCGATGGTACACATGACCGGCCACTGCTTCATTTAGATAGGGCTCTGCACAGCCCTGTTCTTTATCCTATGGAAGGGTAGTAACTTCTAAAGACAGGAGTAATCCTTGAAATCAGCTTCTTTATATTGCACATTCTTGATTTTTTTAAACCTGGTTTAATAATGTTCTATTTAGAGGAACTAATGTTGCAGCCAATTTCCTCTGCTTCGAGAAACAGCTAAGAAGGGAGGGGCGGTGTATACGCATGTGGTTATCATAAGACGCCAACATCTGTCTGTTCGGACACTCACAGTAGACCATGTGTAGTCTTCTCTGTATTAATACATTTTATGCAGTAGTAATTTTTCACTGTAATTATAATAGGTGCTTTGTTTTACTCATGTATCAGATTCTTAGAAGAAAAGACATTGGAAATTCTATAGGTGACTAGTAATCAATAGGATGGTAAGTGGAGAGCTATTTTCTTCTGAATGCCATGGATGCCCAGTCGTCCAATGTCTTATGCACACAGGAACCATTTATACAGTGCATGTCCCTACAATAGTAAATCAGAACTCCAAGATCTCTTTGACGCACCACTTATCTAATGATGTGACATATTAGCTTTCTGTCCTTCTTGTAATGATATTTAGCTCCCCATACATTGTCTTCATGCTGGGCTCCTGTTTTTACTCAGAAGCCAATCTTGCCAAGCAGACCAAGGGTTTAGAAATACAGTTCTTTAATATGTAGCTACCTTTTTTCAAGGGACCAAAAACAATTGGACATTTATCTCACAAGCTCTGTAATGGGCTGCATTAGCTATTCCCTGCCTAATCCATCTTCAATTAAGCAGCTAAAAGGTCTGGAGCTCATTACAGATGTGGCATTTGCATTTGGAAGTTGTTGTACATGATGCTGTCGTACATGAGAAGTTCTATATGGAAGAGAAATAGACCATCATTAGGCTGAAAAATAAGAAATCCATCAGAGGGAGAGCAGATATTTTAGACATGGCCAAATCGACAGTTTGGAGAATTCTGCAAAGAAAAAAAAAGAGCATGCTGGTGAATTTGGGAACATAAAAAGGACTGGACAACCATTAAAGACAACACTGGTGAATGGTCACAGAATGCTTTCCATGGTGAAGAGATACCGCTTCGCAACATCCACCCAAGGGGAGAACACTCTCCAGGACGTAGGTGTTTGCATAACTAAGTCTACCATAAAGAAAAGACTTCATGAGATCAAATGCAGAGAGTTCACCACAAGGTGCAAACCATTAATCAGCCTTAAAAATAGAAAGGAGAGGTTGGACTTTGAAAAAAAAGACATGTAAAAAAGCCAGCCGAGTTCTGGAAAAACATTATTTGAAAAAAATAAAGTAAGATCAACCTGTACCATTTAATAGGAAGAAAAAAGTATGGAGAAGGCTTGGAACAGCTCATGATCCAAAGCACACCACATCCTCCTATATAAAACATAATGGAGGCCAGGTGATGGCCTGGAATGCATGGCTTCCAATGACCCTGGGTCACTAGTGTTTATTGGTGATGTGATTGAAGACAGAAGCAGCCGAATGAATTCGGGAGTGTACAGGGCTATACTACTGCTCAGATTCAATAAATTGCAGCAAGGTTGATTGGATGGTGTTTCACAGTAACAGTGTACAATAATCCTAAACTTAGCTTCTAACATTTAAGAAGGGCCTGGATGCCTTTCTTGAAAACTATAATATTACCAGTTATATATACTAGATTCTTTGATAGGGCGTTGATCCAGGGAATTAGTCTGATTGCCATATCTGGAGTCAGGAAGGAATTTTTTCCCCCAATGTGGAGCTTAGTGTTGCCACATGTTTTTTTTTTGCCTTCCTCTGGATCAACATGTTAGGCTATGGGTTGAACTAGATGGACTTAAAGTCTTCCTTCAACTTTAAATACTATGTTACTATGTTACTATATAATGGAGCCAAGGAGTTGTTTTAGGACAAAGAAGTGGAATATTCTGCAGTGTGCAAGTCCATTACCAGATCTCAACTCTATCGGCCATGCAGTTAACATGCTAAGGACAAAACGTAAGGCAGGAAGATCCACACATAAGCAACAACTGAAGTCAGCTGCAATAAAAGCCCGGCAAAGAATCACAAAGGAGGAAATCCAGCGTCTGTGACACCTGGTGGAGAGAAGTGGAACTATTTCTAGGCTGAGGGAGTGGAGATCAGAATGCAGAGACACACTCCTCCACCTGAATGCTATGACACACCCCTCCACCTGAACGCTATGACACACTCCTCCACCTGAATACTATGACACACCCCTCCACCTGAACGCTATGACACACCCCTCCACCTGAACGCTATGACACCCCCCTCCACCTGAACGCTGTGACACACCCCTCCACCTGAATGGTATGACACACCGCTCCACCTGAACCCTATGACACACCCCTCCACCTGAACGCTATGACACACCCCTCCACCTGAACACTATGACACACCCCTCCACCTGAATACTATGACACACTCCTCCACCTGAATACTATGACACACCCCTCCACCTGAATACTATGACACACCCCTCCACCTGAACGCTATGACACACTCCTCCACCTGAATGCTATGACACACCCCTCCACCTGAACGCTATGACACACCCCTCCACCTGAACGCTATGACACCCCCCTCCACCTGAACGCTATGACACACCCCTCCACCTGAATGGTATGACACACCGCTCCACCTGAACCCTATGACACACCCCTCCACCTGAACGCTATGACACACCCCTCCACCTGAACACTATGACACACCCCTCCACCTGAATACTATGACACACTCCTCCACCTGAACGCTGACACACCCCTCCACCTGAACGCTATGACACACCCCTCCACCTGAACGCTATGACACACCCCTCCACCTGAACGCTATGACACACCCCTCCACCTGAACGCTATGACACACTCCTCCAACCTGCACAGCAGCACCCAGCAAGACTAAGGGAAAAAAACCCTCAGATTTAAATTCCCAGCAGCAGCACTCAAGAACTGCTCTTCAAACAATATCTTTTTGTTTCTCTCTATATTAATATTTTCCACTTTCCATGGCGTTCTTTTTGAGCTCCAGGCACTGCATTTGATTTACATATTATTTTCAAGGGAGTGAACTTTGTTTACTGGAATCCATTTCTTTACTATACAAGACATGAAATCCAAGCCTTCGATATACAAAGGTCTATTGTTTGTATCATTTCTCCTTTCCATTACTCTTCCTTTTACATATTCACCAAGTAGTTGTAATAAACGTGTTTGTGTTTTATAACTGTTTTTTATTCACTTTTTTGTATTCTTGGATTTCTTCTTCAGGTTTTGGCGCTGCTTGCTGTATATGTTGGCACTTTTATATACTGGCATTTGCAATATATTGGGTAAGGTTTGGCCACTAATTCCTTGTAGAAGGTTTTCTCATTGCTCCAGCTATTTTATAGTGCCCTGGCATTCCTATCGGAGAGAGCTTTCTGGAATTCTCTCAGGAAACCAGAGAAAATCTAATACACTCTCCATTTTCAACTAAGCTATTTGGTTACTAAATTGATTATTTTGTTGAGCAAGCTTCTTGCATAAAATAACAGAAGAGGAGCGTTGAGCTCTAGACCATAACTAATAACTTGGGATACAATAATGCACAGTTTCCATAGTAGTACCAACAATGGAAAGCATTATAAAAATGTGTTAAATGTAAAAAAAAAATGAAAGTGTACCTCAACTTTCAAGACAAAAAATATCATTGTGCACCACTGTGGAACATAATCTTTTTTTCTACATAATCTGTTAACCCGTAGCATGGACTGCTGGTGGTCTGTATTGCACTAAACTAATGTTTTTAAAGCATAACAGATGTTTACATTTTTATTTAATTATGTAGAGCAAGTGATTTTAATAAACTTTCAAATATACTTCTTTAGAAAATTCTGGTTGAAAATCATTCATAAACCTTCCACAAGGTGTCCCCATTACACTGTGTGTGAAGCAGACATATGTCCATTCTCAGTCAGATCCATTTTCACACTGAATACGGGGCATGTAACCATATAAGGGAGGGGGGGCGTGACACACTCCTTCCTGCAGCTGGTGAGGAAACAATGTATTTGATTAGCTCAATTTAAAGCACAGTTGCTGAGCAATGTCAGAATGTCAGGATCAGTGTTAACTCCTCTGCATAAGCTTCTCATCTGTCATCTGGCTCCTTCTCTGCTCACTCAGATTTGTTAACCCCTTCACTTCTGGCTCCCCACACAGCTCATGATCTCTCTTGCTCATGCTCTATCACATCACACTGCTCCCGATCAGATGCTGGCCACACCCTCATGGCCATAAAATGCAGTTTTTAAAAGAGCACAGACAAACGTGAGAAAACAAGTCACACAAAAGCATTATCTTAGCTGCTATCATTAACAACCAGTGCAGTATTGTTGTTTTTTTCAACTAAATGACATTTACACTTAAAGCATCTGATGGGGCCGATACACAGGAACTTACTACCGGTACTGTATGTTAGGACAACACATGGTGCAATAGAGGCTTGATAGGGACCATTAATTAGGATTTTGTACTAGGGTCTCCTCGCAAGGCAGTGGTAACTGAATTTAGGACATATGGCAATTGCAATCTCCCTATTAGGGCATAATAGGAATAGGAGACGATCTGTAACCCGAAGGATCACTCAGCACAGGCCCCTCTTTTAATTTATACTGGACCCCTACTTGACATCACATGACAAGAGCGGTAAGACAGACCCAATTAACTCATTTGCCATTCAGCTGTGCTTTTGTTGTTCTTCTGATAGACCATAGGTACGACCATGTTCAATGCAGTTACTGTGGTTTTTAGTTAAGTGTTTACTGCATGTGTATGTGAGAGACTAATTCTGGTCTTTCGAAGGGTGATAATGATGGCTAGTGTTCTCCTCCTGTATCATTATGGATACAAATGTCTACTGGTATTATAACCAAGAAAAAAAGTAATCTCACCACTGTCTTTGCTCTCCACTCATGTGGGAATAGAGTCCTCAGTCAAAACCACCCTGGTGCAGGTTGAAGCAATTACCATGAGACTGTCTGTCTGTCCTTACCCCTGTGATATGTCAGTCACAATTTTTTAAATCAATTCAATTAAAGTGACATTTTATATTTACCGTACCTTCTCATTCCGGGAGCATTTCGATTTCCTGTACTGGTATTGTAGGTGCAATTCTACACACTTGGTATTGTGGGTATGGAGATATATTTGTCTGACTAAAGGTACTTTCACACTAGCGTTTTTTTAAATTGCGGCAGATGCGGAGAAAAAAACGCATCTGCCGCGATTACCGCATACCGGCTTCACTTGCGGCACAGTTGCGGCAAGCCCCATACAATGTATATGCGGGCTTGCGGCAGGTGCGGCAAGTAAGGTTTTGGCACTTGCCGCAGGTGCGGCCGCGAAAAAAACCGCGATCAGTCGCTTTTTTTCCGCGACCGCACCTGCCCCAAGTGCCAAAACTGCACTTGCCGCACCTGCCGCAAGCCCGCATATACATTGTATGGGGCTTGCCGCAACTGTGCCGCAAGTGAAGCCGTATGCGGTAATCGCGGCAGATGCGGTTTTTTTCACCGCATCTGCCGCGATTTAAAAAAAATGCTGGTGTGAAAGTACCCTAAGGCCCCTTTCACACTGGTATTTTTGAAAAAATGCGGCAGAATTACCGCATCTGCTGCATCTTCCGCCGTAACGGCCGCACTTGCGACACACTTGCTGCAAGCCCCATGCATTGTCTATGGGGCTTGCGGCATGAGCGGTTTTGCCGGTTGAGGCAGATGCGGCAGTTGCAGCTGTGAAAAAAAATGCTGCTGACGGCAGTTTTTTTTAGCGGCCGCAACCGGCAAAACCACACTTGCCGCACCCAACTGCAAGCCCCATAGACAATGCATGGGGCTTGCCGGATCGGTGCCACAAGTGCGGCTGTTAGGCGGAAGGTGCAGCAGATGCGGTAATTCTGCCACATCTGCTGCATTTTTTCAAAAACGCCAGTGTGAAAGGGGCCTTACTGATGCTACATTATTTTATGCAAATTTAATTAAAGGGTAAGTTTTAGGTTCAGCATGTTTGAGTTCTGTGATATTTGGCTGACTCATTGAGTTGCGACTACTCAGGCTGCCGATATTATTAATGCTATATTTGCATTTTCTAAAACTAAGTCCTCTCAGTAGATCCTATCTGTCATTCTCAGGTTGTGGGCACGTGTTGTAAGATGCTCTCTCAGACTGTGAGGCTGGGAATCTAGCAAGGGGAAACTCATCGCCAGATTCCCAGCCCTGCAGTGTGCATACAGCATAACACACCACAGGGCGGAATCTGATGCTGCGTTATACCATGTGACATCAGCTCTCGGCCAGAGCTCATGGAGATGCCGGAGAGCTGAGAGAACGTGCAAACGCCACTCACAAGGATGAGAGAAGGAGGGACCTGGACAGCACAGGATGGTACCTTTACATGCCGCTACTGGATGGTAGCAACAACCGGCTACTTCACGTGCACCAGCACGCACAAACGGTTGCAAACGGTAATCACACCACCTTTACACGCCGCAACAAGATGCGCTACGGTAGGTTACATCTATCTCTGGATACACCGCCGGGTGTCTCAAGTTTCCTTCTGCAGAGCACCTTACCTCATTTACACACCGCTACAACAAGCTAATATGGGCGGACCTGGTGCAGCAGGGACAACACATAGGCGTGCCACAATTGTGGATTACGAGACGTCCGTACGCTGATAGGACAAAGCAATAACATCATGATTGGCCAGGCAGCGCAGGAGGCTGATTAATACATGACGCTCGAGCAATTGTGTAGTGTGACTGGTCAGCTCCTTAAATATGCCGCTCTATGCAGCAACAACCAATCGTAACGCAGGAGCTTCCTCCAATGATCGCTGAAGGGGGGTGGTTTCCCAGAGGCTGTGTCACGCCCCAGGTACATACCAGGTACATAGCATGGTGTAGAAACAACCCTTCTGTTCTCTCTTTACACGCCGATACAGGTCGCTACCATCGGCTGGGTAACCACCTGTTTTAGGGCAGTGCTCTGAAACAGGTGCCGCCACTGGCGGGTGGCTACAACCGTCTTCACACGCCGCTACCTCGGGTTGAATTGGCGGTGCAAGATACATTTCTCTCATGTACCCGGTTGTTGCCACCATCCAGTAGCGGCGTGTAAAGCTACCATTAGTGTTTGGGCACTTTTTTTTGTGTTTTTGTAGTAAATATCCTGGATACCTCCTGTAACATGGGGGAAAAAAAAGCTTTAAAAAGATGCAAAAAACTTAATTTATATCTGCAGACAAATTTTGAGACTTTGTTATTTTTACGCCCTTTTTAGCTAGCTCCACCGAAATGAGTGTATCTGGGACAGGACAACGGTGCAACGGGGGTGTAACACCACAGCTCATCCAACTTATGGCAAACTGTGGCATTCCTTATGCCAGAAGTCTTACTCCAGTCCCTAAAAGGAGTAAGATTAGTGGCGAGGTCTATGGAGGCAAACAACACTCATCAGATGCTTTTGATTCATTAAGAAGCGTGCAACTCTTAATGAATTAAGAGCATCTGACTCTACCCTGCCCCTCTTCAAGACTGCCATGAAAATTGCCGTTCATGATGTATCGGGGCCAGTGTCTTCTTCAGGCCGGTTCTCCCGTAGTCCCCCTCCGCCTCTCCTCCCTCCCCGCACAACTGTAACCCTATTCCTGGATGGAATAAAAACTGCACATTGAAGAACTTTGATGGGTGAGTGCCGTCATTTTTTCTCTTTCCATATGTATATTTTTATATACCCGCTTTATCAGCTAATGGAATATGTTAGATTTTTCTATATGCAATAAGTACATATATGTTCCGCACTACCAGACTCCAGAAATGGACAGCGAGTATCTTGTGATGTCATTTCGGCTTGTGTTTGGCAGCGCCGGCTGCTTCCTGAGGTTTTGTTGTAAGTTGTTCAATTTAAGGGAATAAAAGCAACTGCTTGTTCTGTATTACCAAAGAAGGATTTGGAGTTTTGTAATCAATCAGGAAATAAAGCAGAAGAATTGTTCTACGGAAAACCAGAAAATCCGTTCTCAGTTACTAACTGATGAGAATGCTTGGAAAATGCTATAGCAGAGCAAATTATGTCTTTTTAGTGTTAACATCAATCACAGCTAATAGATCATAGAAAAACAGGAATGAAAGTTACGTACACCAAAAAATGTGTGTAAATATCTGGATCTTTTCCAAGGTCACCTATATTCCAAGGCCATAATTTGTAGTGTCCTATCCACATCGAGCCAGCACTACAATCTACTTACATAATTGCCTTGTGGCTTCCGCTTCTGTCCAGTTGTAATGCTATGTCACTTCCGCCGGAAGCCACGAGGAAATTATATAGCATGTAACAATATGGCGTCCGCTGGCGGTACTGCTGCCTGCCACACACTACCTCCAGCGAAACCCCTGCCACCGGCACCCCCAACCAACCACGTACTCCCCCTTTGCCCCCCCTCCGTTCTCACCCCTGCCTGGCGAGACACAGGAGGACAAAGGGGGAGAGGCACAGAGATGCAGGGGGACATAGGGGCAGAGGCACAGAGATGCAGGGGGACACAAGGGGAGAGGCACAGAGATGCAGGGGACACAGGGGGAGAGGCACAAAGACGCAGGGGTACACAGGGGGAGAGGCACAGAGATGTAGGGGGACACAGGGGGAGAGGCACAAAGACGCAGGGGTACACAGGGGGAGAAGCAGAGAGATGCAGGGGGACACAGGGGGAGACTTTAGTGTAGCTTCGGCACACGAAAAAATTAGTTGTGAAAACCGTTATGATGCAAGCAATGTCCTTTATTTTTATTATCAGTCCAAAAGCAAAGGTTTCGGCAAGCGCCTTTATCAATGCGGCTGATACTGTTTGTTTCTTATGACTTATGGGCTAGGTCGCCCGTTCTTTATGTTAGCCTGGGGTTCTGGGTATCCCCTTAGTGTTTGATGTCCTTGTTTCAGGAGCTCACAGTGTGTTCTGGATGCGTCCCGGGTGAGCAGCGTGGGTCACAGAAGAAGAGGCACAAAGACGCAGGGGGACACAGGAGGAGAGGCACAGAGACGTAGGGGGACACGGGGAGAGAGGCACAGAGACGCAGAGGGACATGGGGGATTAGCACAGATGCAGGGGGACACGGGGAGAGGCACAGAGATGCAGGTGGACACAGGGTGAGAGGCACAGAGATGCAGGGGGACACGGGGAGAGGCACAGAGACGCAGGGGGACACGGGAGAGAGGCACAGAGACGCAGGGAGACATGGGGGATTAGCTCAGATGCAGGGTGACACGGGGAGAGGCACAGAGATGCAGGTAGACACAGGGTGAGCGGCACAGAGACGCAGGGGGACACGGGGAGAGGCACAGAGACACAGGGGGATACAGGGTGAGAGGCACAGAGACGCAGGGGATACAGGGTGAGAAGCAGTGACACAAGGGGACACAGGTGGAGAGGCAGTGACACAGGGGAAGAGTCACAGAGACACAGGGGGACACAGGGGAAGAGGCAATGACACAGGGTAAGAGGGAGTGACACAAGGGGACACAGGAGAAGAGGCAGTAACAAAGGGGGACACGGGAAGAGGCAGTAACACGGGGACACAGGAGAAGAGGCAGTGACACAGGGGAAGAGACACAGGGGGAGAGGCAGTGACACAGGGGAAGAGACACAGGGGGAGAGGCAGTGACACAGGGGGACACATAGGGGAGATGGCGCATATGGCAGAGACGGCGCACACTGGTGAGACTGGGACAGCGCATACGGGGAAACAGCACACATGGGAAAGACAGAGACAGCGCACATGGGGGAGACCACACAGACGGGAGATACGGAACAGAGAGGAGACATCACACAGAGGGAGACCGCGCACAGACACCACCCTCTCTCGGGCCCACATCTAGTGATCATATAAAGATGTAGACATTAGGCCTATCAAATGTAGGATGATGTTGGACAAGGAAATTGATTTCTTATAGTGTAAAGTTACACAAGCATTTCCAAAATCATTTGCTTTTTATCCAGAGAAAAAGTGTGATTTTACATCTGTATCATCATCAATTTCCCATCTGTATGTCTGTATATGCATTATTTAGACATTTATAGCATTCAGTTTCAATGTATTTGTGAAAATCTGATGTGTCAACGTTGTGACCAAACCCTCATGGTGATTTGACTGTAGTATAAAATAGAAGTTCATCATAGACAGGTTAAAGGAGTTTTTTCCCACAAAATTAATTTTTAAAGTGAACCTGTCACCTCCTAAAAGCAACCTAACTATCAATACATGTCCCTGCACCTTCCTATTACCATTATAACTATCCCTCTCTCTGCTAAATGCTCGCTTTCAATGTTCTGTAGTGCAGCGGTGTTCACACTGTGCGGTAATGAGGCAGTGACCCAGGGAATGTTCAACTTAAACATCTTTATTTGCAGAACTCACAACTTAAATGCAAAAGATGTCCTCCGGATCGCAGCCGGTTGATCTACACAGTCCATGTACACCTGTTTCTATGGCAGACGGCCGCTCCGTTTCACTCTGTGGAGCGCCTGATACTTCGTCCTCACAGGCCTGTGTTGTGACTTCACACAGACCTGCCATGCACACAGCTTCCAGCTCTGCAGTCTGCAAACAAACCACTGACCCACCCAAACCTTTGCTGAGGGATTTTAAATGGAATTTGTGGCCATGAGCCACATGCAAGACCCGGGCTGGAGGAAATGGACTGTCCCCCTATCCTGCCCTCTCAGGCTTGCCTGTGATTGCAATGCACTCCAGTGGATTCAATATGTTTCAGTGCGCATTCTGGGGGATACATATCGTCCCTCGCATATGATTCCCCTCACTGCCTCACATACCCCCCCCCCTGTTCAAACTTGTGGGGTTGAACACCTGACACCATACAGGGTGCCTGTGACAGGGCATCCGCATTACCCTGCGACTTCCCAGCCCGATGTTCCACCGAAAAACTAACATTTTGGAGGGACAGGAACCATCGGGTGACCCGAGCATTCCTTTCTTTAGCAGTCCTCATTCAGATGAGGGGAGAATGGTCCGTTACCAACCGAAACTGTCGCCTGAGCAAATAGTAACGTAGGGACTCCAAGGCCCATTTAATAGCCAAGCACTCCTCCACTACGCTATAATTTTTCTCCGCCGGGATAAGTTTCCTGCTTAAGTAGGTGACCGGATGTTCCTCACTGTTCACCTCTTGCGATAGTACAGCACGTAGACCTACCTCTTAGGCATCCGTTTGCACAATGAAGGTCTTGAAGTTGGGGCTGATGAGGACCGGCTGTCCACATAACACCAACTTCATGGACTGAAACGCTTCCTGAGCTTGAGGATGCCAGCGCATCATAACTGACTTCTTACCCCTCAACAGATCGGTCAAGGCAACTGTTCTCCTAGCAAAGTTAGGTATAAATCATCCGTAGTACCCAACGATGCCGAGGAATGCTCTCACCTGTTTGGTAGACACAGGCCTGGGCCAATTTTGAATGGCCTCGATCTTGTTTATTTGGGGTTTGATAACGCCTCAGCCAATCACGTACCCCAGGTACCAGACTTCCCCAAGACCTAGTGCACATTTTTTTGGATTCGCTGTCAATCCCGCTGCTCTGAGTGAATCCATTACTGCCTGTACCTGGGTCAAGTGGGTCTGCCAATCAGTACTAAAGATGATAATATCATCCAATTAAGCGGACACGTACTTCTGATGGGGCTCCAACACTATGTCCATCAGCCTCTGGAATGTTGCCGGGGCCCCATGTAACTCAAAAGGCAAGAGGACATAGTGATAGAGGCCCTCCGTGTAATAAAGGCAGTCTTCTCCTTGGCCGATTCAGTCAAAGGCACCTGCCAGTAACCCTTGGTTAGATCGAGCGTCGTGAAGTACTGGGCCTACCGCAGTCTCTCAATTAGCTCGTCCACCCGGGGCATTGGATAAAGGTCAAATTTTGATACCTCATTCAATTTCCAGAAATCGTTACAGAATCGTAGCGATCCGTCTGGCTTTGGAATCAGCACAATGGGCTAGCCCATTCACTCTTGGATTCCTCGATTACTCCTAGTTTGAGCATTTGTTTCATTTCGGCCACGATGGCTTGCCTTCGGGCCTCGGGTACACGGGTACGGGTTCATTTGCACCTTTACCTGAGGCTCAGTGACAATGTCATGTTGTATGGCAGAAGTACGACCTGGCAGTTCGGAGAATACTTCCGGATTCTACTGCACTAATTTTCGAGCCTCCCGCCGCTGATGCTTAGTGAGGGCTTCACTTATTTTTACCTCTTCGGCCGATGTTGGAGGGTACCCAGGCGACACGTCCGGGGTTGCCTCCGTAATCATACATTCTTGGTCTTTCCAGGCTTTAAGCAAATTGACATGATACAGCTGTTTGGTTTTTCTCTTCCCGGGCTGGTATACTCTGTAATTTACCTCCCCCACCTTTTCCCGGATTTCATATGGCCCCTGCCATTTGGCCAAGAGTTTACTCTCCGCAGTGGGCACTAGGACCAATACACGATCCCCAACTTTAAAGGACCTCATGGTGGCCCTTTTATTATATGTGCGACTTTGTGCTCCCTGGGCATCCATTAGATGCTCTTTTACTATAGGCATGACCGCTGTGATCCGATCCTGCATTTTAGCCACGTGTTCAATTACACTTTTATGCGGAGTTGGTTCCTGTTCCCACGTCTCTTTGGCTACGTCCAGCAACCCCCTAGGATGCCTGCCATACAATAGCTCAAAGGGTGAAAATCACGTAGACGTCTGTGGTACCTCACGGATGGCAAGCATCAAATAGGGCAGTAACATGTCCCAATCCCTCCCATCCTTGGAAACCACCTTTTTAAGCATGGACTTAAGGGTTTTATTAAACTGCTCGACTAACCCGTCGGTCTGTGGATGTACTTTGACGTACGCAACTGGATTATTTTCAGCAGCTTACACAGTTCCTTGGGTCACTTTGGACATAAAAGGAGTCCCCTGATTTGTAAGGATCTCCTTAGGCAGCCCAAGGTGACAGAACATGGCAAACAGCTCCCGTGCAATAAGCTTAGCCGAGGTGTGGCGTAGTGGAATAGCCTTTGGGTATCGGTGGCGTAATCGACGACCACAAGTATGTGTTGGTGGCCACGCGCAGACTTTACAATAGGCCCCACCAAATCCATCGCAATCCGTTCAAAAGGCTCCTCTATAACTGGAAGAGGTACCAATGGGCTACGGAAGCTTGTGATGGGTGTGGTCAGCTGACATTCCGGGTAGGATTCACAGTACCTCTGGACATCTGCGTAAATCCCAGGCCAAAAGAACCGCTGCAAGATGCGCTCTTGCGTTTTTTAAATCCCAAGATGGCCCCCCAGCAGGTGGGAGTGGGCCATCTCGAGGACTGTGGCACTACTTGTTGTTCCATGACCTCGTCCCGGATCTTGTCAACCCTATAGAGTAACTCATGGTTGACCACCATGCGTGGAAAGACAGTCTTTGCCCCCGATTGCTGAGCCACCCCATTTACCTCTACTACCCTTTCCCGTGCCTGGGTCAGGGTGGGATCCTGTAGCTGAGCTGTCCCAAACGCTCCCCGGGACACTTCCAGGTCTGGAATCGATGGGGTCTCCTTGATCTCTCCTGCCAATACCTCTAAGGGAAACCTATCGGGGTTAACCTCTATCGCTAGGTTGGTGACACCTACAGCAGGTATCCCTGACTGGGGATCTTCGGGTTCTGCACCCGGACACATTTTTATCCACAGAGGGTTAATCTTCCTCTCCCATAAGGACCAGAACAATGGCAAGTCTCTTCCCAGCACAGTCCCATAAGGTAGAGTCTTTACCACTCCGACCACATGTTATATCTCTCCACACGGAGTGGAAGCGGTCACCTCCACTGTCGGATACTCTTGTAGTTTGCCATGAATACAAATGACCCCCCGACCTTCCCACCAGTGGGTTCCAACCCAGGGATCAATGACCCATGAACGAAAGTCACCAAGCTCCCGGAGTCTAAGAGAGCCTCCGCTCTATGACCATTGACGTGCACAAGGCACAGATGGGGTTCAGTTGTTGGAACAGTGTCTGCGGCGAAAATGGTGCTAGCATACATAGACAACCGGCGTGTCAACCTGCAGTCCATGGGTTCAGCGGTCAGAGGGCAATAGGCAGCCACATGTTCTGGCCCTTGGCACCGCCAGCACCTCATAGCAGTGACACCGCCAGTCCTTGAGCCTAATATAGGGGAAACTGGTCTCCTGCCAGCCTCACTCCCGGTTACCCCCTCAGTGTGAACTTGGTTGCTACTGTCCCCAGCAGAGGAACGTGCGCCTTTTCCATGCTCCAGGGCCCGTCGTGCCAGATGCATTGGGGCAGAGTCCCGTACAAAATCCTGGGTGGCTGTATACCGCTCAATCAGGCTAACCACCTGGTTCAGGTTACCCGGGTTCCCTTGCCCCACACAATGCTATATAGCGGCTGGCAGAGTTCGCACCAGCCGGTCGACCACCACCCTCTACACCATCTGAGCTGGAGACAAGATCTCAGGCTGGAGCCACCTTTTTACTAGCTGCAGCAAGTCATATGCCTGAGACCTGGCGGGTTTGGTCTCCACAAAGGTCCATGCAAACACCCATTGGGCTCTCACATAGGTATTAACCTCCTGTCGAGCAAGGATCTCACCTTTTAGCTTCCCGTAGTCCTGAGCATCCTCCCGACTGAAAGCATGCCTTTTATGCGTAGCCCATTCAGCCCACTGGTTGGCTGGTAGGTTTTACCGCTCCGCCGTGCGCTCATAGACGGTGAGAAAAGCTTCCACATTTTCCTCCCAACTCAGCTTCCTCAATGCAGGGTGGACCCTGTCCCGAGCCTCACGACGTTCCGGGGTAGACGCTGGTGGCGTGTATCGCACTGCCACAATCTGCTGTAGAAGCAACTCATTGGTTTTCTGCTTCTGTTGGAACTGCTCCTGTTGTTGCCGCAGAGTAATCACCAACTGCTTCAGTAGTTCCTCCATGTTGTCGGCAGGCCTGAACTATGGTTATTGCCTCTTCTGCTCCAGCTTTGTGTGATGTCAGGAGCAGAAGAGGAGGGCATCATTGCAAGCAGCATTTTTGTTTTTTTTTGCGGCCGCAAGTGCCGGATCTGCCGTATCTGGCAGAACCGCACTTGCTGCACCGGGCCGCAAACCCCATAGACAATGCATGGGGCTTGCCGGATCTGGGCCGCAAGTGCAGCCGATTCGGTAGATGTGGCACCACCTGCCGGATCGGCCGCACATCAGCGAAAACACTTACTTGTCACCACTCCTGTCAAGTACAATTTATTAAATACAGTGATACTTCTTTGAAAAATTGCATTGAAACTGCTGGGTGGACTTCTCCGAGAAGATGGTCAGTATACATGTTATAGGGTGTAATTAAATGTGGTCTCATCTAGATCGGTGGGGTGTCAGGCAGCACATGAACTAAAACACTAAACTTTTACCTATTCGAGGTTTCAGCTCCTGTGAGCTTCTCTCTGATCTGTCGGTCTAGATAAGTGTGGCTTCACATTAGCGTTCCCCTCCGCAGCGTTCTGCGGAGGGGATCACCATGTGTGCGCAGCGGCCGCCAGCTCCTATCTTTATAACATGTTGCGACATGTTGCATTCCTGGTGCGGACGAGAGTGTGTGATCTGTGCGCAGGCATCCGCCCTGCACACAGATCACATATGGGAGTGAATGGGTGCGCACGGTCATGCGCTGTCAAGCGCAGCACCGTGCGCTCCCATTATAAAGATAGGAGCTGGCGGCCGCTGCGGTCACATTGCGGATCCCCTCCGCAGAACGCTGCGGAGGGGTCCGCAAATGTGAACCTAGCCTAAGTGGGTGGTCTTCTTAAAATGGTCTAGATGTGTGGTGTTTTTTTTTTTTTTAAAGCGGTTGTCTTTTCGACAAGTTGTACTGTACTTGAATACCACACAAAATCACTTTTTGGCGCATCTTTTCTTGGATCGCTTCCTAGTATTGATAGTGTTGCCTTCCTTTTCCTCATGGAAATATACATATAAATTGACACTTCATTTTTTGTCTTCTCACAGGAATACCTTCAGTTTCTATCTACTGCCAGTTGTATTTGGTGTTCCCTTTTCCTTGGTAAGGTATATAAAGTGAAAACACGACAGGCAATGACTTCAAAGTTTCTTCAGGAAAACTATCCCCATAAATCCTCAGCTACTGCCTGTGTTCTTGCATTTTATGTCTACCTAACACCCCGCTGTGTTTACTATGTGTTTTCACAATGGAGCAGTAACGCTGTCTTATTTATTGTTAATGATGTGTCTTTGATGGTCTGGACTCATTATCGTATGTTCTGGATCTTCTCAGTTTTTTTCTAATATTTTATTCATATGTTTGTTATATGCAGTAGCGATTCTGTGAACAATATAAAGTTTCATTAATACTTGTAATAGAAGCCTCCACTGGGAGGATCCATCACAGGTTCCATCATTTTAACGTAAAGACAAAGTGCTGAGCTATTTTGTCAACCTGTGTCTATTAGGGTATATGTATGTTATACACCCACTCTAAATGCCTTCCGTTTGCCGCTAGTGTAATCCGTCCCGAGGGAACAGGCTCATTCATACAATTGTATCACGGTGGGTTCAACTGCCGGGAACCTCTGCCATCCTGAGATTGGGGATCTACAACCCCGAGAATGAGGCTCTGTTGCCCATGCTTGACTTCTTCATTCATTGTCTATGGGATGGTCACTACCAGAAAAAGATGGGCACTGTTTTCGGCAGTCGAATAGACAATGAATTTAGTAGAGTCTTCTCATGTGTACCACCACTTCATTCAGACCCAGGGCTATATAGCCCTGTGCTCAGCGTTTCAGAGCCCTGATATTGGGATCCTATGCATAGGAGATAACTTAATTTTTTGGTGAATAACCTTTCAATGTATAAAAGTTTTAATCTTAAAATGAAATGTGTTTCTATTACGTATACCATATATACAGAATTCAGCTCTTTTATACTGCGTTCCCACAATCGGAGACAATGCGTCCTGGACCTTCAGAGACCCAAAGTGTTCTCCGCTGCAGATCAGTGTTCAGGGCACCATTGATATTTACTGTGTTCTCCTGGTGAGAACATTTGCATCTCCGCAGGATAAATTGACATGCTGTGGCTCAGGAAGCCGCGCGACTTGTGAGTTTACTCAATGGAGAAAACAAGCACAGTGGACACTGGCTTCTGTAAATACATCCAATGTTCTTGTACTGTACAACGCAGCGTCTTGGACACAGTAAAAACACACTAAGTCCAATTTTCTGCAAACACTGATCATGGGAACGTGTCCTTATGGTTTCAGTTTTCCATGTATGTAGAACACAGTGACTGAATTCCTGTGGTGATGTTTGCTCAGTAGACATTCTTCCAGTTACTTCTATGATTGTAGGGGTCGGTAATCATGATCCAGTAATCTGGTATCACAGTTTAACAGCCGTTTAGTAACAGTTCATCAGTTCCGGAATAGGATATGTGATACCTGCACTCAGCCTTGCAGAACATATTGTGTTTTTCTTAACTTAGTTGAGGGTGAAGCTTTAAGTGCAGTGAATTCAGCCCATAGTGATGGATGGGATGCTTGACATTCACCCCTTTCATCAGTCTGGGATCTGCAGAGGTATACTGTTATATTTGTATAAATATCTGGATTAACATCTAAAAAGCTTTAATTGTGAAGGGATTAGCCTAGTGGGCCAATGTGTATGTTTTTGAGTGACATGGAATTAACTTTTTTCAGTTAATTCCTCACAGATAATGGGCCAAGCAGGGCGATGAGGGCATGTGCTTGAGGTGTGAAGAATTGGTAAAATATATGTAGATATGTAATGTGTTCTTCTGACTTTCTCCAGATGTTGGGGTAGAGAAGGATCCGGCCCCTAGAGTATGAATGGACAATCTTTATGTCTAGTGTGCAGATAAGCTTTTTGTCCATGTATGGGGGAGTCGGGAGAGGTAGCTATCGGAAGACCGATATTTTGGCTGACTATCTATCTAACATACATGGCCAACTTAAAGAGGACCTGTCACCCCCACCTGGTGCTTTTCAAACTGAAAATAACCACTGAATGAAGTGTGTATGCCGAATTCAGGAAAGGGGTCTCCAATGTTTCTACGTCCCCTGTAAGCTGTAAAAACACTATATAAAGTTTAGAGATTACGAGTCCGGAGGGACTTACTGGTTATGGAGTCCTCCCTGCCCCCTGCCTCTCTGTGCCGCCTCCTGCTTATGATGTCAGTGCCGGGGCCCGTCCTATTGTATGCATATACAGTGCCTACAAGTAGTATTCAACCCCCTGCAGATTTAGCTGGTTGACACATGCGGAATTAACTTTGCATTGTGACATTTGGACTGGAGATCAGCCTGGAAGTGGGAAATGCACTGCAGCCAAAAAGATTTTTTAATTTTTATTTTTTTTTAAAGCGTTAAAAGTTAATTCAGAGGGTCATTTATTATTCAACCCCTCAAACCACCAGCATTCTGTTTGGTCCCCCTAAAGTATTAAGAAGTAGTTCAGCCACAAAGAACAATGAGCTTCACATGTGTGGATTAATTAACTCTTTTGCCAGCCTTTTCTGACTATTTAAGACCCTCCCCAAACTTGTGAACAGCACTCATACATGGTCAACATGGGAAAGACAAAGGAGCATTCCAAGGCCATCAGAAACAAGATCGTGGAGGGTCACAAGGCTGGCAAGGGGTACAAAACCCTTTCCAAGGAGTTGGACCTACCTGTCTCCACTGTTGGGAGCATAATCCGGAAGTGGAAGGCTTATGGAACTACTGTTAGCCTTCCACGGCCTGGACAGCCTTTGAAAGTTTCCTCCCGTGCCGAGGCCAGGCTTGTCCGAAGAGTCAAGGCTAACCCAAGGACAACAAGGAAGGAGCTCCGGGAAGATCTCATGGTAGTGGGGACATTGGTTTCAGTCAATACCATAAGTAACGTACTCCACCGCAATGGTCTCCGTTCCAGACGAGCCCGTAAGGTACCTTTACTTTCAAAGCGTCATGTCAAGGCTCGTCTACAGTTTGCTCATGATCACTTGGAGGACTCTGAGACAGACTGGTTCAAGGTTCTATGGTCTGATGAGACCAAGATCGAGATCATTGGTGCCAACCACACACGTGACGTTTGGAGACTGGATGGCACTGCATACGACCCCAAGAATACCATCCCTACAGTCAAGCATGGTGGTGGCAGCATCATGCTGTGGGGCTGTTTCTCAGCCAAGGGGCCTGGCCATCTGGTCCGCATCCATGGGAAGATGGATAGCACGGCCTACCTGTAGTATTTGGCCAAGAACCTCCGCTCCTCCATCAAGGATCTTAGGATGGGTCGTAATTTCATCTTCCAACAAGACAACGACCCAAAGCACACAGCCAAGAAAACCAAGGCCTGGTTCAAGAGGGAAAAAATCAAGGTGATGGAGTGGCCTAGTCAGTCTCCTGACCTTAACCCAATTGAAAACTTGTAGAAGGAGCTCAAGATTAAAGTCCACATGAGACACCCAAAGAACCTAGATAACTTGTAGAAGATCTGCATGGAGGAGTGGGCCAAGATAACTCCAGAGACCTGTGCCGGCCTGATCAGGTCTTATAAAAGACGATTATTAGCTGTAATTGCAAACAAGGGTTATTCCACAAAATATTAAACCTAGGGGTTGAATAAAAATTGACCCACACTTTTATGTTTAAAATTTATTAAAATTCGACTGAGCAACATAACTTTTTGGTTTGTAAGATTTATGATTCTGTTAATAAATCCTACTCTCGTATGCAGTTTGAAGGCTCTAACTTATTTGCATCTTATCAAACCACCTAAATCTGCAGGGGGTTGAAGACTACTTGTAGGCACTGTAGCATAATCTGGAGCACGGTGGGCACGCTGCATTCAGTGGTGCTTTCAGTTTGGAAAGCACCAGGGGGATGACAGGTCCTCTTTAAAAGTCAATGTCTCTTGTGCTAGAAGTACCAAAGATCTTTATAACAGTTGTGGAGAGTTTGAAAGTCCTTCATCCATTTTTGCCATATGAAGTATTCCCAGACCTGTAGCTAGGCTTTCATTTACCTGGTGTAAAATAGTTCTATGTCATGCTCTCATCCTGTATCCAAATATCCCTGAAATCTAACACCTCAGTCTAATGCCCCAGTTGTCCACCATGGTTACTCATCAGAGTAAGCCAGGTGAAGTATTCAGGTTTAATCATCTATGCAGGGGCGGACATATCATTGGTGCAGCCACAAAGGTAAGGGGGCTAATTTCTACCCCCAAAGCAGGTAAAATTGTGTATTCTATTGAGCTATTGGGCTACAAAGGGCCCATCTCCTGTTCTTGCACCGGGCCCTTTTACCGTCTATGTCCGCCAGTGCTTCAATGGTAATGAAATATGTTGAGGAGTCTTTTCTACGATATATTTTATGGAGGGCGATTTAGGAGTTTCTGTTTGTGAGGTAATTGAGTTGCACAGGATTCCTACGGTACATGCCTTATGTTGGGAAGAAATGGAGGAAGTGAAGGTTTACTAATAAAGCTCTAAATTTATTTTTTGGTTTATTGCCATACTGTTGTTAGTTCGTAATGAAAATGTACTCGACACATCTGGCGAATCATCACTATTGTTAATGGGACATTTTTTTGTGTGGGGGTGGGGGTGGGGTCCAATTACCTATTATTAAGGCTGAATGTTTTTAGATTCTTTTAGAAAAAAGACATTGGGATGATGAATGGAAAAGCTGACAGACTGGATTGGATAATGTGGACCTGTGTGTAATGAGAAAATAAACGTAATGCTTAATTGAAAGATAAAGTACAGTTATTACAGTTAGGTTTACTACATAATCCAAATCATATGAAGACATCAGAACCTAAAATGGGATCATTTATGTATTAAAGGGTGGAAATAGCCATATTACTGATGTCATAAAATAACATCTGTAATCTTCAAAGTAATGATGGCTTCAGTTGTCAGCTAATGTCAAAATTGTAAAACTTATCTGTGCCAGCAGCAAGGAGAGGAGATTTGTTCTTGTATCACAGCATGGCCTGTCCTGGAGTTTATGAGGCGCGATGCTCCATGAACATCTGAGATAAGATCTTAGAGCTGGTAAGGTTTTATTGTTGTTTTGTTTGTTTAGGTTTTTTTTTTTAACATACATAGAGGCATTGCTCAGTTCAAAAGCTGTTAGGGTCTCGTCACGCTTGGCGACGTCCCAGCGATCCCGACAAGGATACGACCTGGTAAGGATTGCTGGAACGTCGCTATGTGGTCACTGGTGAGATGTCAAACAGTCAGATCTACTGAACGAAGCAGCAACAATACGACGACCCGTATAATGACCTCGGCGGTCGTTGGGACCCTGTCACACAGCAGCTAGTCTGACAACTCAGACCAACGTGGCTAAGTTCTGAGTCGCCAATGAGGTCGTTGTTAAGGCGTCAAACACACCGATGCATGCTGCCCAGCGGGAACCCGACAATCAAAAAATGGTCCAGGCCATTCCGACACTATCGGCGATGTCACCGCGGGGGCCTGGTCACTGCTACGTGTCGAACATAGCGAGATCGCTGGCGAGGTCACTGTTGCATCACAGAACCTGTGACACAACAGTGATCTTGCTAGCGATCTCGCTATGTGTAACGGGGGCTTTACCTTTATATTTTTTTCTTATTTGACGGTATGGATAAGGATGAACTTCTGTTTTTGAGGTTATTTTAGATGTACTGTTTTTATCGGACTATAAGATGCACAGGACCATAAGACGTCACTAGGTTTTAGAGGAGGAAAATAGGAAAAAAATTTGCAGCATAAAATGTAGTTATGCCATACTGTTGTGAGGGATCTGCTGCTGACACTATTATGGGCGTAATGTTCCCTAATTCTGTACTAATTTCCCCCATCTTTGGCTATTTCCTGGTATATATGTCCTTTATCCTGGTGTATATGTCATTCATTCTGGTGTATTTGACATCCATCCTGGTATATATGTTCCCCATCCTTGTCCTATCCTGGTATATATGATCCCATTCCTTGGCCCATCCTGGTATATATTGCTCATCCTAGTGCATATGTATTCCATCCTGGTATATATGTTCCCCATCCTTGTCCCATCCTGGTATATTTGATCACAGTCCTGAGCCCATCCTGGTATACATGTTCCCCATTCTTGTCCCATCCTGGTATATACAGTACATATTATTATTATATGTGCCTCCTATCACGCCGCATACTTAAAAAAAAAAAAGAAAGGATTCTACTCACCTTCCCTCCGTTCCCCTGGTGTGCGGTGTTCTCTTCTAATGTCAGAAATGTGATAGTTAATTTTGCATTTCTTTCTTTCTTTCCTCTTTCTTCTTTACCTCTGAGACCAGACCTAATCATGATGGTCTCCCTCAATTATATTCATTGTGAAACCAAGGTTACAATGTCATCTTGGACTCTCTGAGTCTTTGAAGTGATCTGAGTTCCTTGTAATAGACATGACTGTACAAGTAGAGCATGGTTTTTTATTTTAGATAAGTTAGTAAAGAACTGGACTCTTTCCCAAAATCCATTGGAATAAAGCACACTTTGGTTATGTAATGTGATCTGTAGCTGCTCCCCTGTGAGTGGGTATAGCTGATATAAAAGCTGCTATATGCGCATTCTTTTACTATACTGTAACAGGAGTGTCAAGTTGATTTTTGGAACAGATGACATACAAAGGAAGTAACATGGGAAGGCAATGAATAACAGCCCACATCCATTTCGTATTCTGACACTTCAGCTCCAACATAATGCGTCTTGTGTAACAGTGAATTGAAGTCTCTAAAATAGGATATTTCTTTTACTGTAAGTCTGACCTGGAAGTGCTATATTAGTCTATCAGACTCCGCAAGCCCAGACCCATTCACCATCTGACGTAAACA
Organism: Allobates femoralis; assembly: GCA_033576535.1. Lineage (NCBI taxonomy): Eukaryota > Metazoa > Chordata > Amphibia > Anura > Aromobatidae > Allobates > Allobates femoralis. Next base: position 154,873,989 of record JARQOC010000005.1, on the reverse strand, counting down.
CGTCCAGTACAGGTGTTACTGCTCACTTCATTACAAGTCTATGACCCAACTAACAATACTGTAAAATCTGATTATGGTTGATCCAAGGGGTTGGGACTGTCACCATTTGTACAAAATGTCATCTGAAAGGATGCGAGTTGGCTGCGCCTATATTACTTTTGTTTGTGTGGCGCCTTGCTCACTGAGCGAGCTGGGGGACACTCACATGGTAGTGGGATTGAGGTAAACAGGCACGTTTTTCTGTAAAATAAAGTTCAGCAATTTATTTACACATGGTAAACTGCATACAGTGCACAGTTAATTTACATCAACTATTACATAAATCATTAGTGACATACCAGTCTGTTCCAATGGCAGATACGCCCGCCTGGCATTTACCTTTATAGTTTGCTACAGTGTATCAGTGCAGGCATCACAATATACACATAGACCTTGCAGTCCCCCATCCAGGAAACTGCCTCACTGGGATTACCAACTCCTGTTGGTTCCAGACCCTCAAGACATTCCATGCTTCCCCATGATCTCCTCATCCAGGACGCCAGCCACTTTTAAGTATTCCATCCCAGGTGCCTTCCTGGACAGTAGCTGCTTAAAACACCCAGAGCGAGCCTTCACAGGTTCTGCCAGTCTCTCCAGACATCCATGGTCTCTCTGTCAGCCCACATGTGCTCACACAAACACACATTATAAGGTATGAGCGACACCCACATCTCGGCAACTAGAAAACATAACTCTTATGGCACTACAAGTCCCATAGTGATCTTTCTGGCATTCTATTGCAGAGCATAACTTGCTGAACTACAAGTCCCAGCATACATATTTGCAATGCAGTAAACCACTGCATCGCAGTTGGTATTGGATTAATTCAACAACTTGTCAGCAGAAACCTATCAATGACAATATCTGAGCTGGTATTCCAGTGCTTTACAGTCAGACAGTGGTTTTTATTCCTTGTACTTTTGTGTTCCTTCTTAACTGAGCTACTTTAATACATTGGAACAATAAGTGCTTCTCTATTCATCAAATCTGTAAAGTCTGCTTTTCTAGAATGCAAATCTCCAAACAGGCAGACATTGAGTAGGCTGGGAATAAAGGGATTCAGCTTAGGCTACTTTCACATAACGATTTTGTAAAATCCGATGCTGTCCGATATAAATTGGACAGCACCGGATTCCTCTGATGCCTGGAATCGGGTGCCAAATAGGCACCCGATTCCGACAGAAAATAGAATGCCCGCCCTCCTGTCAGATCGCTCCCTGAAAGCTGTCAGTCTCTCCCCCGGTCCTCTTCTTTATCCCCTGTGTCTCCCCTCTTGGCCCCCGGTCCTCCCCTCTTGGCCCCCGGTCCTCCCCTCTTGGCCCCCGGTCCTCTCCTCTTATCCCCTGTGTCTCCCCTCTTATCCCCTGTGTCTCCCCTCTGCACCCCCGGTCCTCCCCTCTTGGCCCCCGGTCCTCTCATCCCCTGTGTCTCCCCTCTTGGCTCCCGGTCCTCCCCTCTTGGCCCCCGGTCCTCCTATGAGTCCATCCCCAGTCCTTCAATGTGCTGCCCCCATGTGTCCTCCGGCCCCCCCATGTGTCCCCCTCCTCTCCTCTTGTCCTCCCCCTCTCCTTTTGTCCTCCTCCTCCTCTCCTTTCTCACCTGTCCACGACTCCTGCACGGTCCCGCGCGTCTCCGGTGTCTGGCTGTTCTGTCTTCAGTGCTGCCAGGACCTCTCGTGATGTCACAATCACATGACTGCCGGCTATTGGTTCCTGGCAGTCATGTGATTGTGACATCACGGCAGGTCTTATCAGCACAGACGGCAAGATACCTGGAGATACCGGAGACGCCGGGAGACGACGTGGGCCTCGTGGACAGGTGAGCATAGTTTTTTATTTTTTTAATTAACCCATTCATTCACTTTTGGAGCGATTTTAGTGTGCTGAGCATGCTCAGTACACTAAAATCGGTCCGAGGAGACATAACATGTTTCCTCGGACCCTGCTCCATAGGGCCCCATGTCAAATTGATCGGGTCGGATCGGATGTGCACTAAATGCCATCCGATCTGGTCCGATCCGAATCTGTCAGATTTTATTTTCGGTGCAAAAATCGGAGCAAGCTCCGATTTTTGCACCGAAAAAAAAATCGGACAGATTCGGATCGGACCAAATCGGATGGCATTTAGTGCACATCCGATTCGGTCCGATGCCCATAGGGTTGCATGGGGTCCGAAAATCGGTCCGATGCTGTCCGATTTTTATCGGACAGCATCGGAACTGATAAAATCGTTATGTGAAAGCAGCCTTAGAAGTCCGAAGAGTGCAGATGTGGGTAAATGCCATAATGCCGCTTTGTTTTTCATGGAGCCATAATATACTTGCCATAGAGGTGTATATATATATACAAGACCTTTACTGTACCACAGTATGTTATTGGTATTATGCCTATAAATCTGAAATGTTTTGTGTTTTTTTTTTTTTTAAGTGTGGCATATACAATTTGTCTCCATTAATTCCAATGCGGCTAAGGGGCAATATTACTATCTTGTCACCTGATAAAGCCACATAGGCTCACTTCCTAGGGTTCTGCTGTGTAAATGAAATATTTTGTAACAATAGCTTATTACTAGATGTGTGAAGCAAAATAGCTGAAAAGCTTCTCATCCTCAAGAATGATATCTGACGGTGATGAAAGTCCCTTTTTCCCCCTTGAGGCCAACATTTGCTGCCTCATCTCAATGTATAATTTGCTGCAATGGCAAATATCGAAAGAAAGCTAGCTAGAGAAAATCTGTCAGCAGGTTTTTGCTATCGAATCTGAGAGCAGCATGATGTAGGGACAGAAGCTCAATTCCAGTGATGCCACTTACTTGGCGGTTTGGTGTAGTTTTGATAGAATCAGGGCTGTGGAGTCGATAAGTCAAACATCTGACTCCGACTCTGATTCCGATTCTTCAGTTTCCCTGAATCCGACACCAACTCCATCAAAATGGACACCGACTCCACGACTCCAACTCCATAACCATGGAAGTCAATAAGTCAACATCCATAAAAACAATAGTACAGCGGTCTCAGGGAGCGCCAAAGGAATACTGGACAAATTAGTGAATAAGAACCGACCTTTATTCTTCCTCCAATACCACTGCCACAACGCGTTTCAACGGTCTAAGCCGTCTTCATCAGGTGGGGTAAAGGAGAATGTTACAATGACAGCTTTATAAAGGGGTGGTATTTTACATAGACCACATGTTGTAATCAATTAACCCTTTCATTGCAAAACTCTATGTAATGCATTTTTTACCAATCAACCTCTTATTTTCCCTTAAAGCAGCATTGTGTACTCATATTTAAAAACTTTATACCTGAATTCATAAACTCACAATTCTTAATAAAAAACGTCCTATCTAGATTTAAAAATGGTTAATAAAATTTTTTTTTTTTAAATTTATAAAAAATTAGATATATACTTAAAACTACGTAAAACTATGGAGATTTTGTAATCAATTCAGTTGGCAACTCTTCACCTTTTCAGATTTGATGGTTTGATGTATTTTCCATCGTGAGGTTCAAAACCTCTAAGGTGCAGGGTGCCTCTTTTTTGTGAATCCAAAAAAACTTCCTATAGACTGGGAGTATATAATGCCGCATTGCTATAGATTGTAGGACTGAAAACCCCCACAAATTATTAAAGTCACCCAGGGAACCCTCTCAGGGTGTCCTCACAATGCTATACTGTGATTTCCAGCCCCCAATACAAAAGTTACATTTCTTAAAGAGACAGTACCCTTTTATAAAAATAACGTTGTAGAATTGCCTACTACTATTATAAACTCCACAAATTGTTCAAATCACCCTGGGGATCTTCTCATGATGTGCTGACAACGATTTCCAGCTCCCGATTCAAGCGTTAAATTTCTTAAAAAGACAGAACACGTTCATAAAAATGGCCGAAAATAACCTTGTACAATTACCCACTATTATTATAAACCCCACAAATTGTTAAAATCACCCTGAGAACCTTGTTAGTATGTCTTGACAATACTATACTGTGATTTTTAGCCCCCAAGTCAAACCTTAAATTTATTAAAGAGACAGTACACTTTCATATAAAATGTCTGAAAAGTTGCCAACTGAATTGATTACAAAATCTCCATAGTTTTACGTAGTTTTAAGTATATATCTAATTTTTATAAATTTAAAAAAAAAAAAAAAAATTTTTATTAACCATTTTTAAATCTAGATAGGACGTTTTTATTAAGAACTGTGAGTTTATGAATTCAGGTATAAAGTTTTTAAATATGAGTACACAATGCTGGTTTAAGGGAAAATAAGAGGTTGATTGGTAAAAAATGCATTACATAGAGTTTTGCAATGAAAGGGTTAATTGATTACAACATGTGGTCTAAATTATGTAAAATACCACCCCTTTATAAAGCTGTCATTGTAACATTCTCCTTTACCCCACCTGATGAAGACGGCTTAGACCGTTGAAACGCGTTGTGGCAGTGGTATTGGAGGAAGAATAAAGGTCGGTTCTTATCCACTAATTTGTCCAGTATTCCTTTGGCGCTCCCTGAGACCGCTGTACTATTGTTTTTATGGGAGTTCTCTCTCTACGGAGCCAAAGCGGCAGGAGCAGCCTGGAATATCTGGAGTGTTGAGGACCTGCGGTTACCTAATTACCGGGATAAACATACTGAGGACCTGCGGTGACGCGGTATCCGGTCCGGTAGGATTACGTGAAAATCGCGGAGCACAGATTTGTGAACGCAAACACCGGCAGGACGGCAGCACTAATAGAAAGAGGCGACCCGGAGCCCCATCACCCACACGTTTAATCTTGGTTGTGTAGACGTACACAACCATTATAGGTGAGTGCACTGGCACTTTTTATTTATACAAATAGCCCTGTGTGTCTACACATGCGCCCTTTTCTTTTTCTTTCTGAATAAGTCAACATCCGACTCAATTTTCCTGAATCCAACTCCACCCAAAATGGGCATGGACTCCAACTTCATGACTCCGACTCTACAGCCCAGGATAGAATCCTTGTTTTTCCTACAAACTAATGCTAACTTGTGTATATAGTCCAATCCACACTCATATTGGCAACTTTCTGTGTACCCTGTGCATCTTCAGCAAACTGTCAATCGGTGGTGGGGGTGGAGTAATACAGATTAGCTTGACTGGCATGCCCAGGGCACTTAGTCCCGTAGGGATAATCTCATGCTGATAATACATTGATTGTAACAAAACTACAGCAAACTACTGAGCAAGTGTCAGAATCCTGTGCATAGGCTCTCTGCCCCTAGATTATGCTGCTTTCAGATTAAATAGCAAAAATCTGCTGACAGATCCCCTTTGAACACTTATTAGATATAATGAAAGGGCGAGGCGTCGACTGGAAACATACATGCATAGAAAATGGTGACTTTCCTATTTGTAGGTTTATGTCACACACAGCTGTGAAAATACAATTATTGTGGAAAGGAAAGTGATCAAAGTTATATAAGCATTGAAATATCCATGGTGTGTAAAGTATGTATAAACATATCCAGCATTGTAGGGTGCTAAAAAGCGCATCCATGGATGTTACAGTGCACGCAACTGTGAAAACAAAGGAGCACTTTACAACCACCAACAGAAATAGAATTGCAGTCAGCTCCCGGGATGGTCAGTCCTGCTGCTGTCATCGGTGTGCTGTCGCTGTCCGTTAGGCCATGTGCACACGTTCAGTATTTGATGAGTTTTTTACCTCAGGATTTGTAGCCAAAACCAGCAGTGGATGATTAAATACAGAAGAGGTGCAGGTGTTTCTATTAGACTTTTCCTCTGATTGCTCCACTTCTGGTTTTCTCTACAAATCCTGAGGTAAAAAACTCATCAAATACTCAGCGTGTGCACGTGGCCTAATAGAAACATATCACCACTTCTGTATTTAATTATCCACTCCTGGTTTTGTCTACAAATCCTGAGGTAAAAAACTCATCAAATACTCAGCGTGTGCACATAGCCATATTCTGCATATGGTGTTACCGTATATTTGTCTATCATTTCTTGTCTTTGCTTGGCCAGAGGTTGAAGAAAATGAATTAAATTTCTCTAAAACCAAAGCCAACTGCCCAGTATTATCATTGAACCATACATCAGGGCTTCTCCTGCCTTAAAGGCTGGATACCCAAGTCTCAAACACGTAACTCGGTGATCGCCCACGTTTCTTTCTACCACCATTAATCTCAGCACATAACATGATCTGCAATAGTTTACACCATTCCCTTTTCAAGTCTTCCTTTTTTTTCTAGACACTGGGGTCATCTTACATTGGTGTTCCAAGTGATCATCATAAAGCCGCCAAGTATGGGAGGGATTCCAGCGCAGATCTGAAGGCTAGTGCTGATTAATTGGATAGATTTTTTTTCCAAAAGCTGAAGACTTAAAATCTAAGACATGAAATATATTCCAGATGTTCGGCATTATATAGGAAGCGTGGTGTACAGCTACATGTCCCTGACAGAATACTTTAGAGTCCAGGAAACTTGTGCTGAAACTGTCTATTCACTACTTCTTCTCCTCCATCAGTAATTGATGGGGGTTTACTGTTGCTAATTTAGTTGACTGCATTTTTATTTTGTTTTTTGTTTTTTTTGTAAGATTTCTTTAATATGCATTTTTTTCACATTTTTTCAGCTGTGATCTTAGATCATGTTTAATATAAACCCACTTTGTATTGGGATCTTCCTGTTGGCTTTAACTTTGCTTTGCTAAAACTCTTATGTTTCTCATTCAAGTCTATGAGAAATTCCACAAACAAAATGCATTTTACCCCCAAGAGTAGTTGACTGCAAAATTAAGGTTAATTTTTTACCACTAAGGCTGTGTTCACACTGGGCGTTTTTGGGCTGTTTTTGCTCAACAGTTTTTGTAGCCAAAACCAGCAGTGGGTGATTAAATCCAGAAGTGGTGACGTGTTTCTATTAGACTTTTCCTCTGATTGCTCTACTCCTGGTTTTGGCTACAAAAACTGATGAGCAAAAACAGCCCAAAAACGCCCAGTGTGAACACAGCCTAAAAAAACAGCACATTGGGCATGGCACTTACATAAGTATCATCCTTTTTGTTGGAAATGTTATATGCTCCTCATGGGAAGTGAGGCTGAAGGATCTGGGCAGCTTCCCCTCTGGCTTCAGTTCGAAACAGGAGAATTTCCTATGCTGAATCGGGAGCGGTGTTGTGTAGGAGGATTACTAAGCCAACTACCTTATCACCTAAAATACATAGACAGAGAATGAGGCAGGCTTAGCTTTTTAAATGAGCAGTCCTCCTTCACACATTATTATTGTTATTATTATTATTATTTATTTATATAGCACCATTAATTCCATGGTGCTGTACATGAGAAGGGGTTTCATGCAAAATACAGATGTAGGTTTCAGTGAACAAATTAACAATGACAGACTGGTACAGAGGGGAGAGGACCCTGCCCTCACAGGCTTACATTCTATAGGATGATACGGTTGCTACAGGGGCTTCTTCGGTTTTGGTGGTGAGGTGGTGTCTCCAGTGGTGGTGGTGAGATGGCCGCTCCGGTGGTGGTGGTGAGGTGGCATCTCCAGTGTTGGTGGTGGTGGTGATGTTGCCGTTCCATTGGTGGTGGTGAGGTGGCCTCTCCAGTGGTGGTAGTCGTGAGGTAGCCGCTACGGTGGTGGTGGTGAGGTGGGGTTTCCAGTGGTGGTAGTGGTGAGGTAGCTGCTCCGGTGGTGGTGGTGAGGTGGCCGCTCCGGTGCTGGTGAGGTGGCT
>JARQOC010000005.1:154740258-154853692 GCA_033576535.1 Allobates femoralis | reverse complement strand
TTATTTTAGACACTTCATATATATTAACAATCATATCTTATTGCTTCTTATTAAGGGTCTGAGCCGAAACATACAATACATGTTGAGGTTATACCACAACTGCCACCAAGAGCCACTGAAATACCAAAACACCCTAAAGTCCCACAAGAACCAATATACCCCCAAGTTCCTATAGTTCCTTTACTTCCTGAACAGAATGGAAAACCACAGGAACCTCAGTATCCAACCAAGCCACAATCCCCATCCCAGCCAGGACAACCAAAACTACCTCTACATCCTACCGGTACAATCCCAAGGGAACCACCATTGGAACCAGAGCCACCAACCTCCACAGGGTCTATTGTTATACCACTAAATCCTCATCACAATGGAGTTATTTTAGAGCATGGTCAAGCTGGTCCTCCTGGAAGACTGGTAAAGACTGGATCAGCAAGGCCACAAGGTGCTGATGGAGAGCAAGATATGGAGATGTCAAAAGGATTTGCTGGAGCACCAGGCAAGTTAGATAGCTTTTAATGGATTTTCTCTTTTTCAGGAATGTTCTGTCCCCAATGCATTTTGTTGTAAAATTTAACAAACTGTACATTACTCACTCTCCCCTCATCTCCACCACGGCCCCAGGGTCTGTTCTTGTCTGCAGAGCTGACATGAAGTCAATAGCTCTGGAGCCAATCTCTGACCAAAGTGGCTTTGTCTGTGTTGTCTATGTATTTATCTGATCATGTCTCCTGTTCCGAAATCTGTCATTGCAAATATTCTGACTCTATATTACTTTTTTTTCAATGTTCACATCTTCACTTACAAATAGCAGATCAACAACTGAAATGCATGTACAATGTGATGGCCACATGTCTCAGATTCTCTACGTTGTTTGTTGAAACAGTCCTCAATGAGTCTATTTACACAGATACTTTGGTAACATGGAGAACATTGAGCGGTTAATGCAGAAAATGATTGAAAGACTCGTAACTGGAACTCAAGGAATTACTCAATGGTGTTATTGTGTAATGACCTCCATTTTCATTAACTGTTCATTGTCAGATATAAAGTCAATGTTAGGCAGAGGTCTTCTCAATCACCCAATTACTTGACTCATAGCTGTAAACTGTCTTACCAGAGCAATAAAATTTAATTAGATCATAATTAAATGTATTAAAAAGTAAATGATAGAGATTAGATTGATTTGGTGCAAATCGATTTTGCGTCAGTTTTTTTTAAATTAGCAGGTTCCAGAAAATATGATCGTGAGTCGCCCAAAATATGCCCATCACCATTTTACACATTGCAGAAGATTGCATCGTCCACAGAAGATTTACATGATTCAAGTGTGACCAAGCCGGCTTCCACATAATACTTTGCAGCTATATCTTCACATGGTATAGTGCAATCAATTGAAAGAGGACTGTCATAGCCTGTATAAAGGCTGAGGCATTTTAGGGTGACTTATGATAGGGATAGGGCATCAGAGGTCACAGCTTAGCAATAGAAATAGGAAGAGAAAGCCCTAAAGCATTGGAAAAATACTCCAGTAAGTAATGTGTTGTACAACTGCAGCATAAAGATGTAAAAAGTTGTAGTCTGCGAATAATACAGTTAGATTTAATTGATAGTGGGAGAGATAGCGAGATAGGAGAGTTTCCAGTAACAATGCCAGACTCGTCATTGATCAGTGCTGACATCTGACTGTGATACTTTGAATTACAGCCTTAATGCAATAGAAAGCGGGAGCATGACAGCAAAATATTTTGTACAGAAATTATTATATTGCATTATTTTTCAACTATCTAATGTTACACCGGCACACACCGCCCTATTGCAGGTGCCGATCTTTTGCATGTGCGCTCACCTTGTATTTCTAATATTGTTGAATTTTGTTTCAAAATAAATATGTCCTTATATCCTTCTTAGCTAGTATAGAATATTTATGGGTGAAAAGATTGTCAGAAGCTAAAAAACCATGACTAAGATTGTGGAAGACACTAACATCAGAGAGAAGCGGCACCACTGGCGCCGGCCATCCATGCAGTAGTATTATGCAATCCTCCTTTGTCTTTGACAAACGTGTTAGGCTGCTTTCACGTCAGCGTTTTCTGCAGCTTTGCCGCATCTGCCGCGTAACAGCCGACTTGCAGCAAGCCCCATTATTTCTCTATGGGACTTGCGGCTGTACGAGAAAGCTGTTCCTAGCAGCATTTTTTTTTCCTTCGCCGCCAGTGCTGGGTTTGCCAGATTAGGCAAAACTACACTTGCCGCACCTGATCGCAAGTCCCATAGAGAGTGAATGGGGCTTGCCGCAAGTCGTATGCAAAGCTGCAGGATCTACCGCAAATCAGCAAAAACGCTGAAGTGAAAGGTCCTTAAGTGAGAAGGTAGTAGAGGGATTTACAGTTACAGAAGGATGATGTTACCTCTGTCAGTGATGCCATCAGTTTGAGTCAGTATTCTACACAGAATGATGTACCTGATTAAAAATAACTAAGAAGCATAATTTTTTTAAAATCTATTTCTTAAATTTCAAACCATAAAACTTTTGTCAGCGCACTGTGTTATTACATGGGCTCCTGGTTACCTGGCTACCATCAAATTCTATGGTGAGGTCATTGTGACATTACTAAGGCTCCATTTCTATGAAGGTGCTTGAAAGTGGTTGGATACAGTCCTAGAAGACCTCAGAGTGATACAGATCTCTTTTCAGGGTAGTTGGAGGCTTTGCAGTTCTGAAATTCCCGGCAAATCAATGGCTCATGTCTAGTAAATACGGTAATAGACAGCAAATGTACTCTTCTTACAAAAACCTACTTTCTCTTACAGGTTACCCCAAGCCAACTAAGGATACAAAAGGTAAAAATTCTAACTTACATGATTTCTTATTTATATGAAATACTCAGATCTAGAGGTCTACTTCATGGGGTGCCATTACTGTATTTTCTCCTTCATTTCTCTGTTTTGATATCTGTTAAATACATTTCTGAGCTTGTGTCAACATAGATATGTCCAATACGGCTGCACTGTAGAGGCTTATAAATAATTTGAACACAGGCTAAACTGACTTGGTTGATATTGCCAATAGGATCCTATTATATTTCGACAAAAAGCCAGTATATAAGGTTGATATGGGGAAATACTCCATTAAAAGAATACGTTTTCATGCGGTCTGTGATGTTTTCTAATTTCTAAGCTGGTCTTCTTTGAAATATAATATTTTTTGCTCATGTTTGTGGTCTTTAACTGTGATCCAAGAGTTGATTATCTTGCCTTGGATAAGGCAATTTGATAGGTTGGGTCTCCAATTTCCTTTTCCTTTTTTCTTATACACAATTTTTACAGCACTACATAAAAATTGTCATCCTTCTTCAGTCCATTTCCAATTGGGCACACAATCTTATTTCCCTGCCACAAACCGACAGACTGACATCCCATGAAATGTGTCCTGCTACTTTAGAGTGTGGGAAAAAACTCAAAAAACACAGAAAGAATACACAACCACCAAACAGATTTTGCTATTGATCAGACTTGAACCCAGGACTCCAGGACATCTAGACTTCAGTGCTGACTATTGTACCACTGTATTACTTACACTATATAATTGAAACAAAATAGAAAACAAAACTTATTTAATCTTTTTTTATGTAAAATAAAGGAAATCTTCAACAAGATAGTTAGGGTCCATCAAGAAAGAAAAGGGCACTCACCCATTTTTGTGCTAACAGTCTCCTTTATTCCAGTGCCACTGCCATGTTACAGGTAGTAGGGATGGGGTGGAAGATGGCAGACAACGGGCTGTTTTGTGCCTGTCTGGCACTTCAACTGGTCCTACTGGTTAGAACCAGTTAAAGGGAGCCTGTTACCTCCTAAAAGCCACCTAACTTATCAATAAATGTCCCTGTACCTTGCTATTACCATTATAACTATCCCTTTCTCTGCTAAATGCTTGTTTTCAATGTTGTAAAAAACATTTTTATACTTACTCATTAAGATGATATTGAAGCGGGAGCTATATGCAATAGTCCTCCTGGGCGTGTTGGTTTGCAGCCTCCATGATCTTTTATCACGCTCCGATGGGCGTGATATTGTAATAAGAATCATCTCTGGTCCAGCCACTCTGTGCTGCTTCTGCTGTGCTGGCTCTGCCCTCCTCCTCTCCTCCTCTCTGTCACTCACAGAATGCAAATCATTTGTCCTGTCGTCAGCTCCAGAGTCCTTCCCTGACATAGCATAAGCATCACAGCAGAAGCAACACAGAGAGGCAGAGGGGGAGGGAATGGCCACAGTCAATCAAACTCACTCCAGCCACAGTGACTGCCTCCATGGCTTCTAACTGTAAGTTTTACAAAGGCTATATCTCGGGGTACACAGCACACAGACACATGGGGGACCACTTCCCTGAATGCAGCAGACATGCAGCATTCAGTGCTGCATTTAGATTGACATGCAGCAGGGGGGTGACAGGTCCTCTTTAAAGTACCAGACAGGCACAAAACAGCCCGTTGTCCGCCGTCTTCCACCCCCCTCCCTGCTACCTGTAACATAGCACTGGCACTGGAATAAAGGAGACTGTTAGCACCAAAATGGGTGAGTGCCCTTTTCTTTCATAATGGACTTTGATTTGATGGAATACTATCTAAAGTGAACACACCTATGTGCACTCGCACATAGCCCGACTGAGCGGCATATAAAAAAAGAAGACGGTCCCGAGGTCTATGGTGGTGCCCAGCTTAATTTCTTATTTAGAGATAAGATTGTTGGGCCTAGTTTCATAGTTCCTTTAGACAAGCAAATTGCATTTAATGTACGCACAGAACAATTTTTAATCGGTTGTTCTGTGTGCTTACATTGTTTTCATCAGCACAGCTCCTGTTTCCACAAGTCAATATGCTGGCGAGAATTATGATCTTTTAAAGAGGTTGTTGACTACTAGGACAGCCCCTTCCTTTCACCTATACTCTCCTTCAGTTGTGGCACCATTTCAGCAGATTTTGGGCTTGTGTTCAAAAGGGTCATGTGAGGTTGTAACATCACATGAGCCCCATGAACAAGCACCACCGACGTCTCTCCCCGCCTCTGGACATAGGAGCAATCAGCAGGAAATGAGTGGCCACTGCAACTTCCACTTTCTGTTAATTAACTAATTTGTCTGAAGCTGATGGTGATTCATCACAGGTCTCACATGATGTCACAACCTCACAATGATGGAACGGGAAATGTTACAGCTTGGCAATGTTGGAACAGCGTTACCAGAGCGGAGTATAAACTTTTTTTATTTTCATAGGGGGAAACTTGTGGAATGAGAAAGGGGCTGTCCAAGTATTGGATAACCTCTTTAAGCAAACCAAAAAATTTCACCCAATTAAAAAGTGTTTTGCACAGTATTTGGGTGTTTGGAAGCCTGTTTATCTACATAATTATTGATTATGATAATCTTTCAGTTTATATGCACCCTTATTATCCAGATATTAAAGTTGCACATATGTGTACAGTAGATGTGTTGTCTCACCTGCTTCACCATTCACTTAACAACACATAAAATCAATATAATCATTCATCACCATCTAATCATAAAACTCTCTCTAAATGGTGAAACTTACACCCACTAAAAGAAAACAATTAATCTAGAAATGTTTAACACCGTTCACTTTTTCGGTGACCGCATGGTTGTATATTTATTTAACTTTAGCCTACCTCTGTGGTCACATTTGTACGCTGTCAGCCTATATTAAGCAGAGCATTTCTCAGTATAGCTGTGCAAGGTTTTTCCAGCATTTCTCCAAATTACAGCATTTACATATATCTGACTGCTGTTTTCACAATGACGGAGAACAATGCCGCCATTTGACTTTGTCTCATCCTGACATTTTTCTTCTTGGTCACTAATTGAAATTAGTTAATGGTGTTACAACAGAATCTGTTTGTTTTCTGTCTGTAGTTTAAGGCTTCATATAAATAACCCACCCATACCTGCAGATGCTCACTGACTGATTTCTTACCTCACATTCTGACTCCAGCTCACTGTAAGGTTTCATTCACACATCAGTATTTAATCGGTATTTGTATGCCAAGGCCAGGAGTGTGTCCAGCACACAGGACCGTTGCCAGTCTTTCAATGATAGTTTTTCTCCATATGTTCCATTACTGTATTTGGCATATAGATACTGAAGAAAAATACTGATGTGTGAATGAGGCTTTACTGTGTCTCGACTCAGTGTGAAGTGTGCGCTCCTTCAGTGATGCCAATGTGACCACTGTAAACTACAGTTCCCTCAAGCACCTTTTGTTCTTATCCTTAAGGGGGTGTCACACGCGTCAATATCGCCTGCACGATATCGACTGCACGTGACGTTGCAGCGATATTGACGTGTGTGACATACTGCATCAACCAGCGATAAATCGCTGGTTGATGATCGCCAGGTTTCAGAACCAGCTCTGAAACCTGGCGATTGTCGCCCGGTGGACACGCAGCATCACTGCGTGTGACACTGGGACTAGCGATATTCCAGCTCCCAGCGCCTGTCACAAGCGCTGGGAGCTGGTATCCAAGGTACACTGCGGGTAACTAGGCAGCGCGCGCTGCCTAGACACCCGACGTGTACCTTAGTTACCAGCCTCCTCCGCTCACTGGGTGAGCGGAGGAGGCTGGTAACTAAGGTACACGTCGGGTATCTAGGCAGCGCGCGCTGCCTAGTTACCCGCAGTGTACCTTGGAGACCAGGCTGCTCCCGCTTCCAGCAGGCTGGCAGCGGGAGCAGGACATCGTGGAAACGATATTTAAATCGTTTCCATGATGTCACTGGTCAATTGATCGCTGGTGAGTCTGTCTGTGTGACAGCTCACCAGCGATCAGCCGTCAATGTCGTCAGCGATCAGATCGCTGACGACATTGACGCGTGTGACACCCCCTTTACTCCTCCAACTATTCTGCAATCTGCTAGTGGCAAGGAGGGGAGAGCTGACAAGAGGAGACATGGTGCTGTGCCTAGTTATGTCACTAAATGCATATCTTATCTATCCATATCTCTCTATGTAAAGGTTTAAACTCTTCATAACTTGGCAATTTCCATTCTTTTCCTCCCCTTTTTTTAAGAAGTGCAATAAAAAGATGTATAAAACACATGTGGTATTGATCAGTGTTTTAGCCAAAATATGCAAGCTCGCAACCCAAGTCAAGGGTCCTCATTGTCTTGCGAGTCCCTAAACTAAATTAAATCAAAAATAATTCACAAAACAGACAAATATTAAGCAAAAACATCACAGAAGGATTTTGGACAAAATATAGACCAATACCATGTGTATTTTATATATCTATTGCATTTCTTTATTGCACATTTTTCCAGTTTTATACAGGATGTAGCAGGCCCTTGAGTATGGATCGGGTAAATTGTGGTGTCTGTCCTGTGGTGCACTTATATAGTGCCGGGCAGCTTGCACGAGTATGAGCATCATCAGTAGACTGTAAGCCAGACACTGTACATCACACTCATACAGTCATGGCCAAAATTGTTGGCACCCTTGAAAGTAATCCAGAAAATGAAGTATTTTTCTCAGAAAACGCTAGCAATTACACATAATTACACAAGTTTTGTCATACACATGTTTATTTCCTTTCTGTATAGTGCAAAAACACAAAAAAGGCAAATTGGACATAATTTTACACAAAATCCCCCAAATGGGGTGGGCAAACGTGTTGGCACCTTTCCAAAATTGTGGGTAAACCTCATTGCTTCAGGCATGTGATGCTCATTCAAACTCACCTGTAGCAAGTAACAGGTGTGGGCAATATGAAAATCACACCTGAAACCAAATGATAAGGGGAGAAGTTGACTCAGTCTGCTTTCTGTGTCTGTGTGTGTCACACTAAGCATGGAGAACAGAGAAGAAAACTGAGGATTGGAGAACCAAAATTGTTGAAAAATATGACCAATCTCAAGGATACAAGTCCATCTCCAGAGATCTTGATGTTCCGTTGACCACGATGTGTTTTTGCTGTCAGGAGATGCAGATTTGGGGCAGAAATTTCTACAACCAAATACTGAACGTGCGCACATACTTGTGACCTAATCGCTGCCTCTGTTCTGCACAGTGCTTACAAGTTATATTTTTTCCATGAGATTTCTGCAAAGTAAATGCTGTTTTAAAGTACCAGCAAAAGCTATGGGATTTCACAGATCTCATGAGCATGATTGGTTTTTTTTCTGACTGAAATGGAAAACTGCTGTGTTGTTGAATGAAGTAGCAGGTCAATTCTTTCAGTGTTTTGCATGGGGGGGGGGTTATCATTGAAAGCAATGACAAAGTGCAAAAATACACTGCATTTTTCCTGCTTTTTTAGTGAATGAAACTAACTTTTTTAAAGATGTACTGTAGACAAATAACACCAACACTGCCATAAAAAGCAGCAAAAACACCGCAAATCTGCTTTTTGGAAGTAGCTTTTTTTTTTACTACCAAGAGACCAGGTTTTGGCTGCAGAGAAAATATGGCAAAAACACAATTTGTGAACAGAGCCTAAATGTGAATAAGAGGCTCAGTGCACCCTTAATATGAGGCCGGAGTCAGACTGGCATATGACATCTGATGTGAGAGAACTGGATGCAATATGCTAATGACACTTGGCTGAGGCTCTGCTGCGAGCGTGACCTGAGTGTCCTAGACTGAGCCGGTGTCTGGATATCTGCTTCTGTACAAAGAAGAGAGCGCGTGACCACACCTTTCAGCAGAGACTGTCACAAAAGGACCTTCTGTGACATCATGCCCATATGATTGAATGAGGAAGCATCGAACGAGTTGAAGTTCACTGCGGGGGTGGGGGCGTCACAATCAGGCATGATGTATTGGCCCATGCAGGAGGTGACGGTAAGGAGCAGTTAGTGAATAAGTGATCTATTTGAGTTCTAAACATTACACAAGTGTAGCATGCAGCTCAGCATTATAGTATAGAGGATCTCCCTGGAGTTCCCCTTTAATGTGACCAAGAGGCTCGTTGCATGCCCCCTCCTTCCTATCTTTTGATTGTGAGTACTGATATCTCTGGAGAGAACAGTTTGCAGTTATTCATACACAATACTATAATCTGTGTACAGTTATATCTAGAAGAATTGAAGCATTTGGAAGGTAAAGTCACTTTGTATTTTGTCAATTGATAAAAATAAACCATTGACACTTCTATTTTTGAAAGCATTCTTACTGTGCGGCATTTTCCCACACTTTCCTAAAACATGTGCACACTACTATAGCGTCATGGATTTAAACATTTTCTTAGTCATATATTTATATTAGAGACATTATTGCAAAATAGAAAAATCTAAATATGTAACAAATATGTATTTTTTACTTTTCAGGTCAAGTATCTTTCAATACATTCTCAGAATCCAAAGGTAATTCAATTTTTTTTAATAACTAATAATAATATATATATAATATATATATATATATATATACACACACACAATATATATATATATATATATATATATATATATATGACATCATAATGAATTTGGTGGAATATTATGTAACTCTACTGTCTACAAATGGTGTACAATCCCTGGACTGTGCTCCTACGCCCCATAACCTTTGCAGCATTGTAATAGCGTTGGCTTTTATTCACGACATCCGTATCTGTGTACTGTATCTCGTGGTGAGTGAACATCACTCTACATGGAGATGTTTTGCTCTGGACCACAACAAGTCTTTGTATGGTCTTATTGAACCCAGCTGGGAGCCCTATGTGGGATTAATTATCCCAGATGATGGGAACTTCCTGTTTTTTCATAACACTTGCCAGGTCAAGAATCTGTCACAAACATATCACAATACCCACATATGTATTGCTTTCAGCCGGCCCGTGGTATGCTATCATTGTCGTACATCACACTTTGTTTTCTAATGGCTTTCACTGAGTTTTGGAATTGTGAATTCCTTTTAGGTCAGTAGTATACAGCTCCATAAAGAAATATTATATATAATCCTAGTCTGGATGATTCCATGTATTAATCTGTTCACCAATCCAAGCCTCTTCAAGAACTGTAAAATATATTAAAGACCATGTTCAGTCAAAGCTTCCCTCAATATACTATTATTATGTAGAATAGATTCATTTTTTTATACAGCTGCTTTTACACGGGCAAATTTTCAAATCCATGTCCATCTGTTTTGAAACTGACGGCCACGGAACCGTTATGGCCGCCCATGTTATCCTATGGACATGGATTGGTCCTAAGGCTGCTTTCACATCACGATTTTTGCATATCAGTGGTGATCCTTGAATTTCAAGGATTACACGGACAGGTGTGAATCTGTGCCAACAGATGCCACAGATGCCCACAGTTGGATCATACCACATGATCAGACCATGTCCCTGTACGGTCAGACACATCCATTACACAGTATATAGCAGGGACACATATATAAGATTATCTCAGCTCAGGAGATGTGGTATGATCAGATCATGTCCCTGTACGGTCAGAAACATCCATTACACAGTACATAGCAGGGACACATATATAAGATTATCTCCGCACAGAGATGTGGTATGATCAGACTATGTTCCGTACGGGCAGACACATCCATTACACATACATAGCAGGGACACATATATAAGATTATCTCAGTACAGAAATGTGGTATGATCAGACCATGTCCCTGTACGGTCAAACACAGCCATTACACAGTGCATAGCAGGGACACATATATAAGATTATCTCAGCACAGGAGATGTGGTATGGTCAGAGCATGTTCCTGTACAGTCAGACACATCCATTACACTGTACTTAACAGGGACATACAGTATATATATATATATATAATATATATAAGATTATCTCAGTACAGGAAATGTGGTATGATCAGACCATATCCCTGTACGGTCAGACACATCCATTAAACAGTGCATAGCAGGGACACATATATAAGATTATCTCAGCACAGGAGATGTGGTATGATCAGACCATGTCCCTGTACAGTCACACACATCCATTACACAGTACATAGCAGGGACACATATATAAGATTATCTCAGCACAGGAACATTTGTTTTAAACCAATTGTGGAATGATTATTATTACAAGTTCCATTGTTTAAAATCAACTTTGTTTGTGGGAAAACCCCTTTAAGTTGTCATATGTTGCTAGAGAAAATGTAAAGATAACATTGACTTGGTGATAGTTTTCCTTAATGCATGTCATATTGAAAGCAATATATGCCTCTGACTGTTTCTTATTTTTGCTTTGTCAAGGAGCAAGTGCTACAACTGTACAGATATCGTTTTCTGCTGGACTGACACAAAAATCAAGCACTTTTGAAGTCGGCTTCATTCCTTTTAATAACATACTGGTTAATGATGGCGAGCACTATAATCCTGAGACAGGTAAGATCCTTGAACAACACTGAGAAATAAGGTCATATGGAATCCATCTCAGAATTGTAGAACAATATTTTTCTACACAACTGACCTATATTCCCACATAAATACACAGAAGTGTGAAACAAGATGGTGAGGTTTGCAGACTTGTGTGTCTGAATTCAGAGCCATATATGTTAATGGAGCTATTTCTGCAAGCCCTATTCAGATGTGTGGAAGAGTCCTAGAAAATTATAATGATTATGATATGATGCCTTGTGTAAATGTCGCACACCAGGGCAGGGTACTCGGAACCGGTCTCTTGTCATTTGCAGAGGGATGTCACGGCGACGTGACCCGCTCCGTATGCCCATTCGCGGCAATGGAAAAGGGGAATATTCTAGTTTGTAAAAGTTATTTGTGACACCACCTGTGGTCGTGGCCATGTGGGCCACCCCTGCTGCTCAGACCGCTGGGATGAAGGTGGAGGTGGCAGTCGGTATGGTGAGCACTCCATGGGTAGCGCTTAGTTCCACAGGGCAGATGTAGGCGAGAAGTACTTAGTTGCAGTATTAGAAAACAAGTGTGCGGCTCCTCAGGCGAGCCGCTGCAGTCTCTGTACGAATAAGTCTCAGACACCGGGTACTTTACTCCTCTGCTCACTTGACAACATAGTCTCCACAACAGTTCTTTACAACTCTTTACAACACTTGTAGCAAATCGGACTCATACAGCAGCTATGGGCTTAGGTTCTCACTGCAGCCGGGATGGTCCCTCTGTGTCACTCCCCCTCAGTGCACCTTTTGGGCCCTCTGTTTCTCTCTCCCCTCCCTTGCGTATGGGTTCGGTCAGGCCGTCACGGGCTCTGCACTGATCTGTCCCACACTCTGGTCACTAGCCCTAGTACAATGGCTTTGTCCTACTCCGTACCGGTTGTTGGGTCTCGGGACATAGAGTTACCGCCACTCGCCAGGTGTCTCGTGGTAAGGGGCTTTAAGCCTTCCCGGCCACATCTACGGAGCCGAAACTCTGGTTCTCTGGCCCAGCCACCAGTGAACTGGGTTAGTTGGGCTCACCTGGCTCCTTCTGTCTCTCCACGGACTCAGCCTGGGTTCCGGGCTGGCCATCAGGGTACAGGCTGCCTGGCCCCGTTGCTCTTTCAGAGTCAGTACTCAGCTGAAGGATGTCTCGGCTTGGGGATGCTTCCCTACCCTCCCGGGAATCACTCGATCTCCTTGCCCAACTTAGTGTTCCTGTGTTTTACTACAGTTCCTCCACCTCTTTGTCCAGGTTCTCTCTCTACTTCCCACCCACACGTAGCTACTCCCGCCACCCCCTCACCTGGCATGCGACTTAGGCTCAGGGTCGTGTGTGTGTGTGTGTGTGTGTTTTTGTGGAGTGACCATCCTGACTATCCCAGCTGCAGTTCACCCTGTGGCCGCCTGGTCGTAGGGGCGCCACATAAATATCCACCGGGGCTTGGTTTCAGTCTGCATTGACTTTTGCATAAGTTTTGGGTCCTTACTGATATAATAGTGAAAGTTTTGTACTTTTGTACTTTATAGAACCTTCTTGATGGGAATAATGTTTTACAATCAATACCGACAGTCCCTGGGTTACAAATAAGATTTTTTTTTTATGTAAGTTGGAACAAAGTCTGCAAAAAACAAACAAACAAAACAAATACATCATCGGTGACCTCTCTAACTGCCCTGCTATTCAGTATTCATCTTTCCACCATAGCATGCCGTATTTTATAAAGTGTAATTAACTTCAAGGCCTGGACACAATCGGAAGCCTGTCCTACAGTGAAGAGGCCAGAGATGCGGTTTGCAATGGTGGAAAGAAAAGGACCGTAAGTGTAAGCTGGAGGCCAGAGAAGTGAGCAGTTAGGTATTTACTTTATTTTTTATTTTTTTTACATACATAACTTGACATCAAACATACTGTAAATTGGATGTTTGTAAGTTAGACTGCCTGCATGACATGATAAATGCCTGATATGGCTAGGTCTTACAAGTTCTGACCTTTTAGCTTTTTGGCCAAGATGTCTTGCAGTTTCTATATGTCATATGATCTTGCTGTTCCACTGATAGTGCTACAATTCCAAAACCTTCTAGCCCTGAAGCCCCTTCAATGGCCCTTCTCGGATCAGCTGTCGTCAATGTATCTTTGTAGCTTCTTGCAGGATAGACCTTGTTGGCTTAGGGCCTATAGTCGTATCTCAACTGTTTTCTCTAGATTTTTTCAAAGCTCTAAAATAAGTATTATGGAATGTACACTGTATGCACAATTATTAAGCAAGTAAGTATTTTGACCATATCATATTATTTTGCATATTTTGCAACTCCAAGTTGTATAAACGTTAATGCCTATTGGATGAAGCAGATCAGGGGATATGTACTTGTATAATGAGGGAGGGTGCGGCCTAAGCCTTTATTGAGGAGTGCTGAAGTATTGGCGGTTTGTTTTCCTTAGGCATACTAGGTCAAAAAAAGAGATATAGCTGACTCTGACAGTCAAAACTTGCTAAAAGTCTTACAAAGGGATGCAGCCCTCTTGAAATTGCTAAGATATTGGGACATCATCACAGAACCATCGACATTTTTGTTGCAAATAATCAACAGTATCACAAAAATATGTTCAGAAAAAAAAGATGCACATTAACTGGCAGAGATTACAGAAGGATCAAACGTGAAGTTACCAAGAACCCATTATTCTCCAGAGCTGTCATATTCCAGAGATGCAACATCCTTTGGAGGGCCCAGGAGTGCAAGATGTTCATTACTCAGAGACATGTCCAGGGAGGAGAAGGAGACACAGAATCAAATGTCAAGACTGGCAATAAATGTCTGGAAACAGACTTTTCAAAGGTTTTATGGACTGATGAAATGAGAGTGACTCTTAAAGCATCAGATGGTTAGGCCTGATGCGGATCAGTAAGTGTAGTACTCAGTGCGTATGTGGGCTTGGTGTTATTAAAGATGAGCTAGTTGGACCTTTTCAGGTTGAGGATGGACCTAAAATCAATTCCCAAATCTACTGCCAGTCGTTAGAAGACATTTTCTTCAAGCAGTAGTACAAGAATGTCTGCATCTGTCAAGAAAAAAAAAGATTTTTATGCATGACAATGCTCCGTCACTGCATTTGAAGTACTCCACTGCTTGGCTAGCCAGTAAAAACCTTAGGCTATGTGCCTAACCTAGCGGGGGGTTTTGGAGTTTTTTTCCTGAAATCTGCAAGGGAAAATGCATGCCAACAAAGTTAATGAAAATTCTG
Source organism: Allobates femoralis (assembly GCA_033576535.1). Classification (NCBI taxonomy): domain Eukaryota; kingdom Metazoa; phylum Chordata; class Amphibia; order Anura; family Aromobatidae; genus Allobates; species Allobates femoralis. Next base: position 154,839,081 of record JARQOC010000005.1, on the reverse strand, counting down.
AAGTGCTGAGCCTACTTTCAGGTTTTTTCCTTGCAGATTTTGGAGTAGATAAAGAAGCAACGTGTCAATTGTTTCTGCTTTTTTCCCTGCATATTTCTCGTAGACTATATGATAGAAGCAATTGGGAAAAATTTTATTAAAAATGCAGCTTTTTAAAAGTAGTGTTTTTCATGCCAGGAGATGCTAGATTTGTGCAAAAAATTCTACAACCAAATCTGCTAGGGACCTTAAAGGTGAAAGAATGACACAGCCCTCCCTCCTCACCTGACTTACGGGCCCTTCTTAAACTGGAGATATATGGAAGGAAAACAGTCACCTCTCTGATCAGTGTCTGGGAGTTTAAGGTTGGTGATGCCCAAAAAGTTGATCGTCAACAGATTAAGAAACTAAGGCCACGTGCACACATTCAGGAGTGGCTGATTAAATACAGAAGTGGTGCAGGTGTTTCTATTAGACTTTTCCTCTGATTGCTCCACTCTGGTTTTGTCTACAAATCCTGAGGTAAAAAAGCTCACCAAATACTGAATGTGTGCACGTGGCCTAACAGACTCCATGGATGGAAGATATTATTGAAAAGAAGGGTGGTCACTGATATTTTTGTGAGATGTCAGAAATTTATATTTGAACATCATGGAGGCAAATCATTAAGGCTGACATAGAGCACGTCAGACTTTAGCGCTCGCTGGAGTACACTGACCTGATTCATTAACCTGCGTGTGCCAGTTAATGAATCAACCGTGCCTGATACAATGGAGATGGTAAAATTTATGTTCATTTAACTGCATAATAATTCTACAAACTAATAGTTGTCCACTAATTATTCATTCTACATGATATTCTCCTAAGAAAAGCAAAACCTCAATTTTACTTTCTTAAATATTCAGGTTTATTAACCTTTTGGATTGACTGACAGCAATGTCGTTTGTTGAATAATAAAATGAATCATCAAAAATACAAATTTCCTAATACTTGTGCGTACAGTGCAGGTGCCATAGAGAAGGCCAGCACTACCTAAGTTGTCCTCCCTATTGAGCATGGTTAAAATGAGGACAAATGTCAGCATTGTAGAACTTATTGTGACTCTTTAATACATGCTCATCTTTTCATTAGATATTATATTTCTACTGCAGCTGTAACGAAAATATTTTTCACCTACAGCTTCCGGGACACATAAGTCCTCCTCTTTTCTGCTTGTATTACAATATGAGGTAGTGCTGCTTCTGTTCTGACCCTGAATTAATTTTAAAATTTCTTATCTTAAAACTGTAAGTTACTTATAGAAAGGGGACAAGATTTGTCTAAGGTCTGATATGCTGCTGGTATACTGTGCAAGCAGCTTGGCAGGCACACTTGGGCCCAGGGGGAGGCAGGGAAACACCACTCTGCAGTCATCCACAGGGGCTTTGGATGGGGACAGCCAGTGCAGGTAGAGCGGCACAGGGCGGGCACAGCTGGTGCGACTGTTGTGGGGCCGAATATTGCAGTAGTATTCCTGATCGAAGGTTTGGATGCCCACGCCTCGGCACGCCACATTCACCGGTTGTCAAAGATCACTTAATTTTTTCCATTGATGCAGTATTTCATAACTATAGACCCTCTTCTGCTCAGGGTTCCTTGTGTACAGTCATGAAGAATTAGTCGACCACAGCATAAAAATTTTAGTACTTTACTGGTAACAAGGTTGGTGGCAAAGTCCATAGTTCACAGGATGGGGCATATGCTTATGCGGTCCTCTGTACACTTCATTTGTTTTTCTGTCTCTATCATCTTTACAATGACCGGTCCCATCACTAGACTGCAGGCTGACCTCCATACTCCCCAAAGTATAGGTGGGCACGGCTCTATCCTTGACTGACTGTCCCTCTCATGTGTTTTTCTACGGTCGGGGTCGATTTACCAGGAAGTTTGACGGGGCTCATGGTTCTGGCTGTACAACCTGTTTGGCTAACCCATATATGAGAGTAGCTGTACCAGCTCCTCCTGTTCTCTTTTCCGTACTTGCCAGGTGAAGGATAGCCGCTAGTTACCTTACTGTTGCTCCTTCAACCTGTTCATGGTCACGACCCTGTCCTCTTCTGTCCTACATTATTTTCCTTTTTCCTTTCTACAACCACGGGAAACTCCCTGATCTCTTTCTCTGTGTATCCTACTCCAAAACAGAAGCCTTAAACCAGGAAACTCTCTACATTATATATAGGTGGGTCGGCTTAACCCCTGAAGCTCTATGAGCCATGCCCTTGGTTCCCTCTATACTAATGAGTGACCCCTGGAGGTATCAACACCCTTGTTCCAGGAAATAATACATATTATCTGAACTACAAACATAAATGTACATCACATACAAGGTCATGTAAGATATATATAAACACACTAACAGTCTTCAGGGGCAGGAATCGTTCTCTGGCATCAGTCACCTCCTTACGTGTATGTCAGCCGAAATACTGTTGGAAGAGCTTTATTAATGTAACTAGCTGTGACTACTACTCCTCAGTGTAACTTCATCTTGAAAAACGAAAATCAAAAGTATCTTTATAGGAAAAAAATTGCAACTGTATGGAGGAATCAGGTACAGATCTCTGGTGACCATTTCCAGGAGCTCCATACTCCAGATATGTACAGTATCAGTCCAGATGTGTCCAGGGCGCTTTTTGTGTATGGTATATTGTATAATAGAGAAAGAAGTGTTAGCTGCTTCTGGACTTCGTCATTTATTATAATCTATTCAAGTGTCAAAACCTCCTGACTTCTGCATTAATGCTTGTATTTTTGCTGGTTACATTATTTCATTTGCTTTCCCTGTTAAACTTCATGAACCAAATGTATTCAGACGTGCGACACTTTGTGTGAGGAAACAATATGCAAAAGACATACGGTTGCAATCTCTGTCCAAAACCCTGAAGGTTTAAATAGTTGAGGAAATATATTTTATTGGGTTTGAGTCTAGTTAAAAATGGTAACTTTCCTGCTAACAAGGTCCTTCATTTTGTCCGAAATGGGGTCATATTTCGTTAGTAGCAAAAGAACAGATGCCACCTCCTGCACTTCTTGTATGGATCGCATTAAGCCACAGCTTCGGCCACATGTCAATAATGGTTACAACGTGTAGCAGGCCTGTGGTTGGGGATCGTAAGTAAAGTCGACCGTAAATCATCCTGCAGTTCAGGTTTGTAGATCAGAGGGCATTCATGTGGGTCTGTTGGTGAGCAGTAGGACCCACATTGCCCATTTTATAGGAACATATTTGTGATAGAGAGATACAGTCTCCTATCTGATGGTCATATCATGCCTGACCAGGGTGATGGGAGTTGTAACGATGCAGGAATGGTATGTAAATGCCTCTAACCGGTCACTTGCATTACTTCTGAGGCCCATAAATAGGAGTTTCCTGTGGAGTCACTTAGCATCAGTCATTATTACTTCATCTGTGTGAAGTGGGAGTTTGCCATGCTGGAACACTTATCCAGACAGACGCCTGACTCACTGATTATTCCACTGCTTTCCCTCTGACTGTGGCCATATACAGTATATGATGCCTCTAACCTTTATTTGCTCATTATGCAGAGTAAATTTTTATGAGTCTTCATCAAGAGGCAATGTAAACAGCATGTATGGGTCATGGTTGACACAAACCATACCAGGGAAGATTTATCATTTATATTTATGCATTGCTGATTTACATCAGATGTAAGAGACTACTGAAAACATGCGTCTTGTTCCAGATTCCTGACCAAGTGATTGCCTCCTATTTGCAGAAGCTGCTAGACATGACTATTTGGTGGCTCAGCTGATTGCTAGAATGAAGAGTCAACAGCACAAGGGAACTGTCATGCAGTTGACATCTCGCCGTTCCCTGACTTTGGATAGTACGGTAGATCACCGCGTTATGACCTTGGCTTCTCTTTATAGTGCTGGCGGTGACATCACTTTGTGCATTATCTCTGTACTGTGACATCCCTCAGCAATGAAGGTGGTTATGGTGTAGCAGGGCCCTATAGAAAATTCTGCTATGGGGCTACATGGTTAATTGTTACTCCCCTGACCTATGGGTTTCATAGTGGCTAGATCATTAAGCTTCCAGACAGAATCCCCCTCAGTTGGACAATAGTTGCATAGCTTATCGATCTTCTCAGACAGGTCTAAGGCCATGTGCACACGCTGAGTATTTGATGAGTTTTTTTACCTCAGGATTTGTAGACAAAACCAGGAGTGGAGCAATCAGAGGAAAAGTCTAATAGAAACACATCACCACTTCTGTATTTAATCATCCACTCCATCCACTATACAGTAATAGCTGCTAAGAAAAATAACGCATTGCACACAGTCAGCACAGAGAAGTCACACAGACAGCACTTGGATGTTATCTGAGAAAAAAATCGCACTCAAAGCTGCTCTTAAAGCAGTTGCATGCCACACGGATCAAAAAATGGATGGCACTCGTCCAACTCACCTGGATGAGAACAGACCGATTTTTTTCACGCCAGTGTGTCCATGCCCTTACAGTGTAAGTCTACAGAGCTCAGAACCAAGCTCCATAGGATTACTTTGTAAAGGAGACTTCTAGCTCATGTATAGAGTGAGCCAAATAGTCGCAAATGCAGTGGCTTCACCGAGAAGAGAAACAGAATGGTGCTGGATACCGGAGATAGAACAGCAGTCAGTGAGAATATTAATAGACTCACACTACATTCCATACACATTTAATAAAAAATATATACATGGGAGGGTTTCTTTAAATATTCCTCTTTAAGAAGTAATGAGATGAAAATTTATAGTTCTGATTTTTTGTGTCATGTGTGCCTACTATATAAAATATAACTGCAGGTTTCATTTTAATCATTTCCCTATTTAATTGTTCAGTCTCATCTCCAGAAGATTGCAGAACAGACCACGTTATGTGATTGCATATGGTAATGTATAGGCATTTCAGCCCATATGTTCTACACTGTGGAAAAAAATCCTAGTTCTTTCCATAGTCACGTACAGACCTTATGAAAAAGATTTGGTTGGCAAAGAACACATCTGCAAACTATTTTCTTTTAACGCACACATTTGATGAATCATCTCTTAGAATCCTCCATGAGCAATATGAGTTCCATTCAAAAGATGGTATCATAAAATAAAAACCTACACTTTGATGTTAACCCATGAAAGCTTTGTGAGTCGGTTAGGAAAAGATTCCCATTTTAAACCACAACAAACTATGGAATTATTTTTGTCTTTCCTTAAAGTATGACTATCACTATTTCAATTATTTTTTGATATGCTATAGCCCCTTAGGCGTTCTGCAGATGGCCATAGATCATCCAACAGACTGCTCAGAAGGGCATAGTTGCGCATACGGAGGTGGTCAGCTCTTGCACGAGAGCAGGCACAGAGCGATGTGCTGGCTCTATTATTATTATTTATATAGCGCCATAATATTCCATGGCGCGTTACATGTTAAGAGGGCAGACTAGGACACGTAGTAACAATACAAGTAACAATGGCTGTGGACAATTCTAACGTACAGATACAATAGGGGAGAAGATCCTGTCCGCGAGGGCTCACAGTCTATGAGAGGCGGGTGGGGATACAGTAGGAGGGGGAGGTGTTGGTCTTGAGGTGGTGCGGTGGACCGTTTCTAATTGCAGGTTGTAGGCTTGGTGGAAAAGGTGGGTTTTCAGGCCTCTTTTGAAGGTTCCCAGGGTAGGGGAATGCCTGATGTTGTGGGGCAGCGAATTCCAGAGTATGGGTGATGCACGGGAGAAGTCCTGTATGCGGTTGTGCGAAGAGGAGATGAAGGGGGAGTAGAGGAGAAGTTCTTGAGAGGATCGCAGGTTGCGTGAGGGTAGGTATCGGGAGACCATGTTGGAGATGTATGGAGGGGACAAGCTGTGGATTGCATTGTATGTCATGGTTAGTATTTTAAACCGGGATCTCTGGGAAGCAGGGAGCCAGTGAAGGGCTTGGTAGAGGGGGAGACAGGGAGTAGCGGGGAGACAGATGGATTAGGCGGGCAGCGGAGTTCAGGATGGATTGGAGAGGTGGAAGGTAGCTAGCGGGGAGGCCGGTGAGTAGGAGATTGTAGTAGTCGAGGCGGGAGATGATGAGAGCGTGAATGGGTTTTAGCGGTGTCGTGGTCAAGGATCGCGCGGATCCGAGAGATGTTTTTGAGCTGGAGTCGGCAGGAGGTGGCGAGGGCTTGGATGTGGGGCTTGAAGGAGAGGAAAGAATCAAGGATAACTCCGAGGCACTTGGCATGGGGTACTGGGAGAGAGAGCAGTCGTTGACGACAATGGATAGGCCAAGTAGTGAGGGGGAGAGGCTTGGTAGGAAGACGATGAATTCGGTTTTGTCCATGTTGAGCTTAAGGAAGCGAGCAGAGAAGAAGGAAGAGATGGCGGACAGGCATTGTGGCATTTTGGATAGTAGGGAGGCGATGTCCGGTCCAGACAGGTAGATTTGGGTGTCGTCGGCGTAGAAGAGGCCATGGGACTCAATGAGTTGCCCTAGGCCGAGAGTGTAGATTGAGAAGAGTAACGGTCCTAGCACTGAGCCCTGGGGGACCCTGACAGATAGGGGTGGGCTGAGGAGGATGTGTGGGCTCTATAGAAAGTCTATGGGTCTGTGCTCAGTGTGTAGGATCCTGCAGGAACTGAGCACTTTTGTTAAGATACACACTTCTGAACAGTCTTTTTTTGTTAATGCTATAACACCTTAAGTGTAGTGATAAGTGAGCACTGAAATGCTTGGGTGCTCGATGCTCGGGTCGAGCATCTCCAGATGCTCGGGTGCTCGACCGAGCACTGAGCCCAATGTAAGTCAATTAGTGACAGGCTCCGTCCACAGACTTCTGGCTATAAAATGAGTGTTTCTGGGAAAGGGCAAGATGGGGGGCTTTTTCAAATCGTCGCAGCATACAACACCTTGATGTGCCCCCCAGACGGACCCTAACAATCAATCTGCTCTCTGTGAGGTGCCAGCTCACTGTGTGCACTGAAGGGAGCTGTGTATTTGTGTCAGAGCGATAATTATTAGTGAAGAGTCCGAGCATCTCGGCGGTACTCGGTGCACGCCGAGCATCCTGAGTACCGGGATACTCGTGCGTGTAACGAGTAGCGCCGAGCATGCTCGCTCATCACTACTTAAGTGGTCTGCAGATCCCAAGCATATAAAAAATAATCTACTTACATAATCTTCCTGTGGCATTCGTCATCCACTTCCATCCCAATGTCCTCCTATCATCAACTGAAGGGTGTGCAAATACAGCACCCGCTGGGGATACTGGCTCATTGCACAGTATCGTAAGTGGTGCCGCCATACATCACCACTGCATCCCCGCCGCTGCTGCATACCCAAGTGTCCAAACAAGGCTGCCACCTTGAGTAAGTGTGCATGTGCGCTTACTCAGGTGGCTGCCATCTTTGGGCACCTTGGTATACAGGGATGGCGGTGGGGTGACCTGGTGCATGCACACGCACTTACGCCATGGATATCTTTGGACACCATGGGGTGAGACAGCACAATCTGCAAGGAGTTTGTATGATCTCTCCATGTTTGAGTGGCTTGCTTCCGGGTTCTCAGTATCCTCCCCCACTTCAAAGACATACTGGTAGGGAATATAGATTGTGAGCCCCAATGGGACAGTGTTGCTGATGTATGTAAAGCGCTGCAGAATTAATGGTGCTATATAAGTGAATAAATATTATTATTATTAGGGGTCAATCAAGTGAAAATGCATTTAAAAATATAGTTTTTGCTTGCAGTGTTGCAGGAGCTGGTGATTTGACTCCGCAAGGCTACTTTCACATTTGTGTTTGTGAACGCAGCGTTTGATGCGCATGAGGAAACGCATGTCAAAACGCAAACATAATTCTGTGAACGCAGCGTGAATTATTTGCATGCTTTCATTGAATGTTGCCCATAGGAATGCATTGCTGCCCATTGAAACATAAAGCAGCCGGGGAGAGAGGTGGAGCGGGAGGAGCTCTGAATTACGTCACCATGCGCTGCATTCGTTGCGCTCGCCTGCAGATGCCACATCTGGCTGCTTGCATATAAACCTAGCAGCCAGCGCCACACAAAAAAATACAACATGTTGTGTTCGAAGGGCGCGGACATTATGTGTATCCGAATGCAAGTAAACGCAGGTACCATGCGTCCCCATGTTAAACATAGGGACGCGGTACGCATGCGTTTGCTTACGCTGCAGACCGGGCACAAGTGTGAAACCGACCTTAGTGAAGAAAAATAGGCAGTCAAGGCTGACATGACAGCACAAGTGTTATCAGAGGAATATTTAAGTAAAAGCCAACCAGACCATGCCCTAAGGCAACCCAAAGGAGAATGCTGAAATTGGCTTACTGGCTACTTTAAAAAGTCATCAGCAGTAAAACACGTTTGTTCTAGTTGTTAACTGGTAAGGCCACTTTACACACACAGATATCTGTGTCCAACTTCTGAACAGATCTCTGGTTGCAGTGAAATCATGGACACATTGTTACATTTTGTGGCTGTGTACAAATGTAACAATATGTCCATGATTTCACTGCAACCAGAGATCTGTTCAGAAGTTGGACACAGATATCTGTGTGTGTGAAGTGGCCTGTAGTGTTGTGTCCAGTTAGCTTAGGATATCACAGATTTCCACTAATCATTTCCAGATAGCATGAAAAGCTAGAAACCCCATGCTGCGGAGAGAAGGTCTGTCTTACTCAGTAGTATAGTTTTTTCCTCTTCCTAGGGAATTGCGGCTTGTAAATATAATGGCAAAGAAAGCATTTGCATTTCATTTGCACTTAAAGATATTTAATAATAGGCTTTGAACTTTTATGACTACCCTACGTTATAATGCCACCGCTTGGAATTTACCACCATGCTTCTGTCTTTCAGGTATCTTCACTGCTCCCATTGAGGGTCGTTATATGCTCTCTGCAGTCCTCACACCAGAGCATAACCACTATGTGGAAGCTGTCCTGTTGGTGTCCAATGTCAGCGTGGCACAGCTGGATTCTTCTGGTTATCGAAGAGAGCTCCTGGAGTATCACAGGCCTAGTGCCAGTAGGCCGGTTTGTAGTGGGATTGGCACATTCAATCTCATTTTGAACTTGAAAGCCCAAGATGAAGTTGCCATTGTCCTCACAGGAGGCAAACTGGCGAATTCAGACTCTGATGAAATGTTCTCCACATTTAGTGGTGTCTTGTTATACCCATTCACCCCCCTCAGATAGCCGAATCCTTAATGAAGAGACATTCAGAAGAGACATTCAGTGCAAATGAATTTGAAGTGCTAATATATACTATCTCGGAATATGTCCTTATTGTGAGTGAATGTATAATATATTCTGTACCTCGTGGTATGTACACTATATAAGAGATGACTTTTGCCTTTCCGCTGACTTTTTTCCTTCAGATATTTTCTAAATATTTCTTAACACTGCATCTTTGTACACTGTTCAGACTTTTTGTACAATTTTTTTTTAAAGAAAACTTTTATCAGTGAGATTTTCCTTGGCGTATTTTAGAATTTTTTATTGTCCTGCGTTCGGTGCGCCAGGACCCTTAAGTGCATTATTTAATGTTCTGCATGTACCTGTTTGTCTTTATTTAAATGTGGTACTTTCAGGAATGTGTAAAATGTCTATAAAAAGTAAAGAAGAAACTATCCTTGGCTAATTATCAGGTGCCTTAGGTCAGGAGTGGTCATGATAAGATGTTAGGATCTACAAAGTGCTGCCCATGGGATTTCTTCTATTAACTGATCCTTTTTGTCAGTAGGTCACAAGGGCTTTAAAGGGAATTGTGGGAACTTCATCACAAGGTTGGTCCGAGAAAAGAAGCAAATGATTTCTCTAAAGGGATTGATTTCTATTATATTTTTAATTTTAAAAACAGTGCCATAAGTGTAGAATAGGAAAAGATAGTAGGCACAAACAGGCCCAGCAACCTGAATGGCTCATTGTAGGTAGAGGGCATGGTTACATATTTCGTGTTAGAGTCTTGGAACTACAAGTTCCTCCTCTGAGAAAGGTTGGTTTCACATGGACCAATCTCACCCCTGAAAACCTGGCCCAACCATGGGTCTTTCCTGATTTGAGGTGGTGTATATGCTGGAGTTAGCTCAGATAAGGAAACCCAGTGGTTGGGGCGGGTGAGAATGGTCATTATGTCACCAATGTGTGCAACCGACCTTTATCTTAATTTAAATTATTGTATTCTAAAAATGTTAACAGTTAGGCTATGTGCACACAGGAAGGTTTAGTGAAGGTTTAGGAGCGGAACCGCCGGTCGGTTTCCATCAGGTTTATGCAAATTTATGTTAATCCAAAAGCGGCTTTTGGATCAACATAGAAACCTATGGAAACCGACACCCGGTGTGCACACACCGGCGGTTTCCACATGCTCATCCGTTGCTAACCCGCAAGAATGTGCATGTCCTATAAACCGGCCGGTTCTGCAGCGGCTGCAAGCAGAATCATGTGCTGCTTCCAGCCGCTGCAGAGCCGACGCCACTAACCCGCTGTGCACCGCCGCACACCCGACCGTCTTCCGCAGCACGGACCCGACAGGAAGCCGGTGGACGGCTCCGGAGCTTCCTGTCGGGTCCGCCCAGCCGCCGCCGCCCCTAACCCGCCCCCGTGTGCACATAGCCTTATTATTCTGGATGTGATACCCAAATGCCCTGTGCCTAAACTGAACTCAAGTAATACCAACATAAGGATCTATGGTGTGTGCAAATTGGGTTCAGTAGAATTATGTTGTGTTGCATCTGAAATACAGACTGAGGCCTTAGTAACACCCAGGGCAGCCCATCAGGATTTCTAGATTTATTTATTTATGCCTCATTACTTATTGCTGAAATCTGAAAAAAATAATTAGATTAGGGAACTGTATTTTTTCATAACTGAAGACATAGAAGTTGCCATTAAACCAAAAGGTAACATTTTAAGAAGTTACCTCTCACCACTGGGTAATAGGTTAACACTGACAAGTATGTTTATTTTTATTATTATTATTAAGGGACTTTTTCACACCCAAATGCAAATTAAACTCAACCAATATACAGAGGACTTAGCACCTAGAGCTAGATGCACCTTTACGTCCCTCAATTTGCATACCTAACAGTGCCCTGACTTTGATTGACAGCGCTCATTTGGCCAGAGCCCTAACCATTGAGCTGTACTATGAAGGAGCCAGTGGCATTCACAGTGTGGGGACAGGCCGCTCTTTCATCATCGCCTCCTCACGGTGGCCGCTGCTTGCTACACTGACACACCCAGAAGTATAATAATCGGCTTCAGATGGTAGGAGATGGTCAGTTATCTGCTCTCCTGTTGCATTACATTAGAGTTTGTCAATATCAGCACTGAAATGAACCTATTCTGGGATGCGCTGAAGACAGGGGGAGCAAACAACTGACCCCCTCCTACCATCTGAAGCCGATTACTTCACTTCCCAATGCATCAGTGTAGCAAGCGGTGCCACCGTGAGGAGGCGATGATGAAAGAGTGGCCTGCCCCCACACTGTGTGCCCCCCACTCCTTCATAGTCAGTGTGCACGTTTAATACCACAGTTAAGGTTTAGGCAGTGCTCTGACCATGGATGTGCTGTCAATCAGAAGCAAAGAATTACCGGTAGTTTAATTTGCATTTCGGGGGTGACAGACTCTAACTGAAAGCCATTTTATAGGTTATAGATATAAAATAAATATCAATTTTATCATCATTGAATTATTTACCGGTGTATGTAGGATTCACAGACAGTAGTTGTTTCCCCACTATTTCATTAGCTTTTAGTCTTTCACATTAGTTGTTGTTGGATACACAATATAATTTATAGTATTTTCTAAGTATTATTTAGGTGATAATTTGCTGATTCTACCCAGCGCTCATTCTGATGATCCATAAATAAATGTTTACTGTATACAGATGTCAAACATTACTGTAGAGTCATTTTATACTGTATGTGATCTGGAGGTCTGAAGTTTTGACCATTCTTTGCTTTTGCTAATACATGAATTGTTTTTAAATTTGTGGTTTGTGTTATTAAATTATGCTAAAAATTGAGAGGAAATATTATTTTTTTTGTACCGTAATCTTATATATAAAACCCGAAGGCCACTTCTGGAAAAGGCCACGCCCACTTCCGTGATGGTCTTCGCCCAGGCTCATCCAGTGCACTGTAGCCGGGCTGCCCCCAGCTACAGGCACCGGCACACGGAACGTTCCGATCTCGGAAGTTCCGTGTGCCCTCCAGCCACTCCCCTCCACCCCCTGCCCTCCAGACACTAGCGCACATCCTGGGTGGCAGGGGGGGCCCATTGCCCGCCACCTCGGGGGCCCACACACACCCTGGGGATACCCGTGCTCCCTGCTGTCTGCCTACAGAGGAGGGAGGGCGGGACTTCCTCTCCTGCAGCTCTGCCCGCCCCTCCTCTCCTCCTACACCCGACGCCCGGCCACCGGTAAGTCTGCAGCCATACACGCTGCTCTGCCCTCCAGCCTGTGTGCCCCCACTGCCCTCTGCCCTTTCCAGCTGTCCTCTGCCCTCTCCAGCCTGTGTGCCCCCACTGCCCTCTGCCCTCTCCAGCCGTCCTCTGCCCTCTCCAGCCGTCCTCTGCCCTCTCCAGCCTGTGTGCCCCCACTGCCCTCTGCCCTCTCCAGCCGTCCTCTGCCCTCTCCAGCCGTCCTCTGCCCTCTCCAGCCGTCCTCTGCCCTCTCCAGCCTGTTTGCCCCCACTGCCCTCTGCCCTCTCCAGCCGTCCTCTGCCCTCTCCAGCCGTCCTCTGCCCTCTCCAGCCGTCCTCTGCCCTCTCCAGCCTGTGTGCCCCCTCTGCCCTCTCCAGCCGTCCTCTGCCCTCTCCAGCCGTCCTCTGCCCCCCCCAGCCGTCCTCTGCCGTCCTCTGCCCCCTCCTGCCGTCCTCTGCCCTCTCCAGCAGTCCTCTGCCCTCTCCAGCAGTCCTCTGCCCTCTCCAGCCATCCTCTGCCCTCCGTCCTCTGCCCTCTCCAGCCGTCCTCTGCCCTCTCCAGCCGTCCCCTGCCGCCTCCAGCCGTCCCCTGCCCTCTCCAGCCGTCCTCTGCCCTCTCCAGCCTCCAGCCATCCTCTGCCCCCTCCAGCCATCCTCTGCCCCCTCCAGCCGTCCTCTGCCCTCTCCAGCCGTCCTCTGACCCCTCCAGCCTCCAGCCGTCCTCTGCCCCCTCCAGCCGTCCTCTGCCCTCTCCAGCCTCCAGCCGTCCTCTGCCCTCTCCAGCCTCCAGCCGTCCTCTGCCCTCTCCAGCCTCCAGCCGTCCTCTGCCCTCTCCAGCCTCCAGCCGTCCTCTGCCCTCTCCAGCCTCCAGCCGTCCTCTGCCCTCTCCAGCCTCCAGCCGTCCTCTGCCCTCTCCAGCCTCCAGCCGTCCTCTGCCCTCTCCAGCCTCCAGCCGTCCTCTGGCCTCTCCAGCCTCCAGCCGTCCTCTGCCCTCTCCAGCCGTCCTCTGCCCTCTCCAGCCTCCAGCCGTCCTCTGCCCCCTCCAGCCGTCATCTGCCCCCTCCAGCCGTACTCTGCCCTCTCCAGCCGTCCTCTGCCCTCTCCAGCCTCCAGCCGTCCTCTGCCCTCTCCAGCCTCCAGCCGTCCTCTGCCCTCTCCAGCCGTCCTCTGCCCTCTCCAGCCTCCAGCCGTCCTCTGCCCCCTCCAGCCGTCCTCTGCCCCCTCCAGCCGTCCTCTGCCCTCTCCAGCCGTCCTCTGCCCTCTCCAGCCTCCAGCCGTCCTCTGCCCTCTCCAGCCTCCAGCCGTCCTCTGCCATCTCCAGCCTCCAGCCGTCCTCTGCCCTCTCCAGCCTCCAGCCGTCCTCTGCCCTCTCCAGCCTCCAGCCGTCCTCTGCCCTCTCCAGCCGTCCTCTGCCCTCTCCAGCCTCCAGCCGTCCTCTGCCCTCTCCAGCCTCCAGCCGTCCTCTGCCCTCTCCAGCCTCCAGCCGTCCTCTGCCCTCTCCAGCCTCCAGCCGTCCTCTGCCCTCTCAGCCCTCGCCTCCTCTGCCAGCCTCTCCCTGCCCTCCACCGTCCTCTGCCCCACTCTCCAGCCTCCAGCCGTCCTCTGCCTCTCCAGCCTCCAGCCGTCCTCTGCCCCCTCCTCCAGCCTGCCCTCTGCCCTCTCTCCAGCCTCCAGCCCTCCTCTGCCCTCTCCAGCCTCCAGCCGTCCTCTGCCCTCTCAGCTCCAGCCGTCCTCTGCCCTCTCCAGCCTCCTGCCTCCCTCTCCGCTCTCACGTCCTCTGCCCTCCTCCAGCCTCTCTCCAGCCTCGTCCTTGCCCTCTCCAGCCTCCTCCGTCCTCGCCCTCTCCAGCCGTCCTCTGCCCCCCTCCTCAGCCGTCCTCTGCCCTCTCCAGCCCACCTGCCCTGCTCTCCAGCCTCCAGCCGTCCTCTGCCCTACTCCACGCCCTCCAGCCGTCCTCTGCCCTCTCCAGCTCCAGCCGTCCCTCCTCAGCCTCAACTCCAGCCCTCCAGCCGTCCTCTTGCCCTCAGCCTCCAGCGTCCTCTGCCTCTCACTCCACCGTCCTCTGCCCTCTCCAGCCTCCAGCCGTCCTCTGCCCTCATCCAGCCTCCAGCCGTCCTCTGCCCTCTCAGCTCAGCCGTCCTCTGCCCTCTCCAGCCTCCAGCCGTCCTCTGCCCTCTCCAGCCTCCAGCCGTCCTCTGCCCTCTCCAGCCGTCCTCTGCCCTCTCCAGCCTCCAGCCGTCCTCTGCCCTCTCCAGCCATCCTCTGCCCTCTCCAGCAGTCCTCTGCCCTCTCCAGCCGTCCTCTGCCCTCCGTCCTCTGCCCTCTCCAGCCGTCCTCTGCCCCCTCCAGCCGTCCTCTGCCCTCTCCAGCCTCCAGCCGTCCTCTGCCCTCTCCAGCCTCCAGCCGTCCTCTGCCCTCTCCAGCCTCCAGCCGTCCTCTGCCCTCTCCAGCCTCCAGCCGTCCTCTGCCCTCTCCAGCCTCCAGCCGTCCTCTGCCCTCTCCAGCCTCCAGCCGTCCTCTGCCCTCTCCAGCCTCCAGCCGTCCTCTGCCCTCTCCAGCCGTCCTCTGCCCTCTCCAGCCCTCCTCTTCCCTCTCCAGCCGTCCTCTGCCCTCTCCAGCCGTCCTCTGCCCTCTCCAGCCGTCCTCTGCCCTCTCCAGCCGTCCTCTGCCCTCTCCAGCCGTCCTCTGCCCTCTCCAGCTGTCCTCTGCCCTCTCCAGCCGTCCTCTGCCCTCTCCAGCCGTCCTCTGCCCCATCCAGCCGTCCTCTGCCCCCTCCAGCCGTCCTCTGCCCCCTCCAGCCGTCCTCTGACCCCTCCAGCCTCCAGCCGTCCTCTGCCCCCTCCAGCCGTCCTCTGCCCTCTCCAGCCTCCAGCCGTCCTCTGCCCTCTCCAGCCTCCAGCCGTCTCCTGCCCTCTCCAGCCTCCAGCCGTCCTCTGCCCTCTCCAGCCTACAGCCGTCCTCTGCCCTCTCCAGCCTCCAGCCGTCCTCTGCCCTCTCCAGCCTCCAGCCGTCCTCTGCCCTCTCCAGCCTCCAGCCGTCCTCTGGCCTCTCCAGCCTCCAGCCGTCCTCTGCCCTCTCCAGCCGTCCTCTGCCCTCTCCAGCCTCCAGCCGTCCTCTGCCCTCTCCAGCCTCCAGCAGTCCTCTGCCCTCTCCAGCCATCCCCTGCCGCCTCCAGCCGTCCCCTGCCGCCTCCAGCCGTCCCCTGCCGCCTCCAGCCGTCCTCTGCCCCCTCCAGCCGTCCTCTGCCCCCTCCAGCCGTCCCTCTGCCCCCTCCAGCCGTCCTCTGCCCCCTCCAGCCTCCAGCCGTCCTCTGCCCCCTCCAGCCGTCCTCTGCCCTCTCCAGCCTCCAGCCCTCCTCTGCCCTCTCCAGGGGTGGCCACATGTTGACTCAGGATCCAGGCGCCGGAGAAGACGCAGGGTCGGTGGTAAGTATAGCGGAGTGTGTGTGTGTGTGTGTGTGTGTGTATGTATGTGTGTGTATGTCCTGACCACTCTGCCCACGCCGCTGCGCTGACCACTCTCACCGCACTCACTGCTAGCCACTGAGCGACCGCGCACAGTGCTAGCCACTGAGCCACCATATACTCTGCTACCCACAGAGCCGCCTGTATACACACAATTAATTTCACCGCACTCCCCTAACTATTCGTAAATAAACTATATCTGGATTCTAGACTACCCGATTCTTTAGAATCGGGCTGCCATCTAGTTGAAACATATTCTGTAAACTTATATTTTGATATGTGGTCACTTCATCTGAGTAAAAAAAAATGTCTATGCTGGAAGGTGAGCATTGCTGATGGTGCATCTATACATACTTGCCGGGAGGCATTTATGATGGCAGGTAAGGACATAGACACTTAACGGTGGCCACAGTCTGGATACTACCGTGGCACTGTCTGCTTCTCATTCTGTACAGTTTGAAAAAACTGTATGCAGACATATATCTGTCAGACGCAGGACTAAAGAACCACTTATGTCATGTGATGAATGAGAACCTTTAATAGTAAAGTATAAGAGGAAAAGCTTGCAGTGTACATTTTTAGCTAAGTGTGCACCTACTAACTTACAATGCAGCTGTCATCAATTGTATCTGTGCTAACACAATAGCTGTTAATACATATTCAGGAGACTGTCCCACACCCTTGTTCTGTCTTATTAGAATAAAGGATATAGCTGATGTTAATTTGATGATGTGACATCAATAAGATCATAGCATCATCAATCATAAAGTAAGATGTATTACACCCCACAAATTGATAAGATACATTGAGATAAGATACACCAATGGTTATATAATGGAATATAAATTAGGTGATTATGTACAATTCATGGAGAACAATATTGGGACTTGTCTTAATTATTAAAATCAGGTTTTTAATCTCAGTCCACTACCATAGATGTATAAAATTCAGCACCTAGCCATGAAGACTGAATGTGACCCATTCTTTCACAAATGTTAGTATTTTGAAGAGCTGACTGAATTCGAGCATGGTCCTGTCCTAGGACACCACTGTTGTATCAAGTCAGTCCATGATATTTCTTCAACCTTTCAGTTTATTCCACTCTCACATTTCGAGGAATAATTAGGAGGGAACCACAGCATCTTTTTCCACAAAGTGGTAGACTAAATAACTTACAGAGCTGGGTCGCACACAATGCATAAACAGGGCTAGCTACAGGATTTTCTGGGCCCCGTGCAAGAATCTCAGTAGACCCCTTTAACACGTACTGTTTATCTAATATATAAAGCTGAATGTGTGTATGTATGTGTGTGTGTATGTGTGTATATCCGGGATTTTCATCTACACCGTCGCAACTACAGCCACAAAATTTTGCACAGTCACACGTCTGGACCCCGGGAGCGTCATAGGCTATGTTGTGAGGCGAAATTTTAACCCTGCGCGTTCCAGTTCACCAAACAATTTTGCCCCTATCAACATAATGGGGAAAAAGTGAAAGTTACCAGTTGACAGTTGTGAATGAGAGGGGCTTAATGATAGCGCCAAAGACTAATAGCACATACCAGCATATAGTCACTAAGGTGGGGCCCCAACATGGGATATTCACCACGCACGGGGACATGTATACACACCACACGCACACAAAGAGTAACAGCAAGTGTATAGTCGCTAAGGTGCAGCCCCAACATTGGATACTCACCACGCACCCGAACACACACACCACAAAGAGACACCCCCACACACCCCCACGGGGACACACACACCCTATAGTGACACATGCACTCACCCCACAGGGACACACACACCACAAAGAGACATACACACAACACAGACACACACACCACACAGAACCCCCCCCCTACAGGGACACACACACATAGCCACCCTATAGGGACACATGCACTCACCCCACAGGGACACACACACCACAAAGAGACACACACACCCCACACAGACACCCCCCCACAGGGACACACACACATACACACTCTGTAGGGACACATGCACTCACCCCACGGGACACACACACACACACCACAAAGAGACACACACCACACAGATACACACACATAATCACCCCACAGGGACAGACACACACACCACAAAGAGACACACAACACAAAGAGACACACACCACACACAGACCCCCCCCCACAGGGACACACACACATACACACCCTATAGGGACACATGCACTCACCCCACAGGGACACACATACACACACCACAGGGACACATACACCACACAGTCAGACACAGATGTGCACAAATCACCTCACACAACTCGCCTCATACGTGTGCTATCTTTAATTTCCAAACATAAACATCTGATTAAAAACAGCCAATGTGCAACACGTGCCATATAGGGAATTAAGGCAGATGTCAGTCACATGAGCTGTCTATTATGTGTATGTGTTAGGTAACATATACTGCCCGGCCAGGGGACGGTTTACTGTTGGCTGGAGATTTATTAGGCTGCCTATAGCAACCAATCACAGCTCAGCTTCTATTTTCTTACAGGTCATTAATATGACATATTCAAATTCTATTTTGTTATAGCTAACATCAGTTATTTATTAACCCGTGCGTAGCCGGGTACTACAGCTAGTATATAATATAAAGGCTGCCGACTGTATTATATATCTATATATATAATCCCCATAAATATAATCACTCTCATGTGCTGTCTCCCCCCCCCCCCCGTGTGTTGTGTCTCTCCCCTGATGCACTGTGTCTCTCCCCCAGTGTGCTTTGTGTTCCCCTGTGCGCTGTCTCTCCCCCTGTGTACTGTCTCCCCCTCTCTGTGCCTGTCACCCCCTGTGTACAGTCCCTCCCATCCTGTGTGCTCTCCTCCCTCTCTACCTGTCACACCCTGTGCACTTTCCCCTCTCTTTGCCTGTCTCCCCCCTGTGCACAGTCTCTCCCACCATGTGTGCTGTCTTTCCCTACCTGTGCCTGTCTCCATCCTCTGTGTGTCTGTCTCCCCCTGTGCGCTTTGTCTCCCCTCTCTACACTGTCTCTCCCCCCTGTATACTGTCTCCTCTCTCCGTGCCTGTCTCCCCCCCTGTGGGTTGTGTTTCCCCTCTTTGTGCGCTGTCCCCCCTGTACACTCTCCTTTATCTGTGCGCGTACACTGTCTCCCCTCTTTGCGCGCTGTCTCCTCTCCCTCTGTGCACTGTGTCTCACCACTGTATGGTCTCCACCCTCTGTGCACTGTCTCTCCCACCCTGTGCACTGTCTCTCCCACCCTGTGCACTGTCTCTCCCACCCTGTGCACTGTCTCTCCCACCCTGTATGCTGTCTCTCTCACCCTGTATGCTGTCTCTCACGCCCTGTATGCTGTCTCTCCTGCCCTGTATGCTGTCTCTCCCACACTGGCGCTGTCTCTCCCCCCTGTACGCTGTCTTTCCCACACTGTGCACTGTCTCTCCCCTCTGTGATGCCCAGTCTCTCCCACCCTGTGAGCTCTCTCCTCTCTCTATGCCTGTCTCCCCCCTGTGAAGGAGGTAGACAGCACCCAGGGGCCTACAGTTCCCAGGGGTTCACAGCTATCAGGGGGAGGAAGCAGTGCAATCGCAGGGTAGGTGACACTGTCCAGTAAGCACCTTGGATGGTGTCCTTGACAGCAATTGGGCCCCCCAGCAGTCCAGGAACCCCGCACTTGCCGGTGTGAGACGGGTGCCGATGCCGGCCCTGTGCATAAAAGTCACAAATGTTCTGCTGACTCTATAACTATAGAGTCCAAACCTTTGGATTTAATTTCATCACAAAAACTGAGCGCTGGGAACTTCAGGGCATGGGTTTCCATGCCGGAGAAGCTGCATGTAAGTTTTACATCACCAAGCACAATGCCAAATGTCTAAGTATTTTACAGTTCATTACTACAGGACTTTAGAGCAGTGGAAATGTTTTCTGTCGCTTCTCTATAATCTGATGGATGAGTGTAGGCTTAGTGAATAACTGGAGAATGTTATTTGCGTAGGTAGGGATAAATCTATAATGCTATGGAGTTGGGATAGGCCTTAGTCCCTTATTTTAATGAAAGGAACATGTTAATGTTTCAACGTACCAACAAATTTTTGAAATTTCTATACTTACAATTTTGTAAGAACAGATTGGGAAAGACACTTTACTATTGCAGCACAACATTTGCCCCATGGCTCAAAGCAAAGTCCACAAATGAATGATTGGGATGAATTAACTTTGGAAGAACTTTCAGGCCCACAGAGCTCTGACCACCATCCCACTGAACACCTTTGGAATGACCTAAATGAGAGATAGAGAGCCAGGTTCTCTCACCCAACATCTGTGTCTGACCTCCCACATGTTCTGCATGAATGACAAAAATGTCCCACAACTCACAGAACACAATCTTGTAGAAAACCTTCCAAGAAGAGTAGAAGCTGTTATAGCTACAAAGGCTATCAACTCTAACATACCTATAAATATACAATGGGATGCTATAAAATCTCCTGTAGGTGTCCCAATACTTTTGTCTATATAGTGTAGTTCTAACTAGAAAGTTATGTAACAAGTCACATTAAATTCTTTATCTCCATCCTCGTTGTCTTGTTTCTGTGCGGCACCTTAGGCTGCCTGTACACTTAGCCGTTTGTGCGGTGTTTCTTATAATGATGGTGATTTTTTTTTTATTTTATTTTATTTTTATTGGAACAAAGGTCATACAAATATGCATATGCTAGATTGCCAAATTTCAGGTTGGTCATTTGGTCGCGCAGGACCGACCTTGATGGTACAGTTTTAACGTTGCATTGATTCCTCTGTGAATTTGTCACTTGCTGGGAGATGAATCCCATTTTGTGGCTTCATGGAGTATTGCCATAGGTGAAAGGAAGGTGGTGGGCATGTATGCAGTGGATACCCTCGGATTACTAGGTTGGTTGTATGTAGGGTACCCTTGTCGATTGATTTGTGTTGAGGTCGGGCTTTGGCTTGATCTGGTGGATTCGATGACCAATTGGTGTCTGCTGGGGTGGCTTGTGTTGGGGCCTGTGGGGTAGCTGACCTTATGCGGGATGGGGACTTCAGGTGGGTTGGGGGTGTCAGGGAGGGCTGGGTTGGGTGTATGTGCGGTGGGGATTCTGAGGGGACTGGGGGAGGTGGGTGACAGGGAGGTTACTGCCGTTGCTGGGGGGGGGGGTGTCGGATCACTGATGTTGTCTGACCTGGGTTGTCTATGTGAGTAGTCTTGAGGAGTCGGGGGAGTCCCAGTACGTGATCCATTCCACCCAGACTGTATTGAAGTGGTCCAATGTTCCCGCGCTCTCGGCCGCCAGCTCCTCCATCCTAAATATATCCATCATCTCTGTGTACCATTCCGCCAGGGAAGGTTGTTGTGTGGATTTCCAGTATCTGGGGATGACGGACCGGGCTGCCGAGAGGCAGAATCGTAGGATGTCTTTTTTGATGGATTTAGTATTCCCGGGATATATTGACAGCAGGGCCATTTCTGGTGTGCCGAATAGTTGTTTCCCGGTTATACGGTTGTAGGCGCGGAATACTCCCTCCCAGAAGCTCTGGATTGCTGGGCAGTCCCACCACACATGGAGCATAGTGCCAGTGTCTATATTGCAGCGCCAGCATTTCTCTGAGATCGAGGGGAAAATAGCGTGTAGTCTAGCTGGCCAGCGGTACCATCTGAATAGTACCTTGTAGTTTCTTTCTTGGGCTGCACATATGTTTGCCATTTTACGGGTGAATAGGAAGCTTTTCTGCCAGTCTGCTGTAGATAGATTTCTCCCCATCTCCCTCTCCCAGGCCGACTGGTAGGGTCGCCTACCGTTCGCCTTTTCTCTTATGGGGTCATTCCATGTCAAGTGAACCAATGATTATTACCTCTATATTTTTAATTCTTTTGAGATTTTGTTATTTGATAATAGCATGTCAGACAATGCAAAATGTGAAGAGAAAAATTTTTTTAAAAATTTTTTTTTTTTTTAAATGATTTTCAAAATTCGGAAAAAGTGTGAATTTCGCTGTTGCCTGCCTTTACGTTTCTCCTCATAACTCAGGCTAGGAATAAGATAGAGAGACAAAATAAACACCATTCTACTCAGAACTATACAGGCTTTCACCAAATATGTCACAAGAGGATCTTTGTTAATATTTTACCCATGTGATCGCAAGCGCAAAACTTTAAAACGTATTTCCGAAAAATCGGCGCGCTTTAAATATTTCAAAAACTGCCAATGTGTCTGCTATGCTCTTAGCCACATCTGTTCCAAATTTCAAGTTGGGATCTCAATGGGATCATATTTTAACATATTTTACTATTAAAAGCGTCAATGGGTCATTCCATATCAAGTGATCTAAATATGAATATTTTTTTTTTACCTGACGTCTTTAGATTTTTTTTTTTTTTTCCTTTATGAAGTACTACTTTAGTTAATTACAAATTAAAAGTTTGGAATTTTTTTCTTCATCAGTTAATTTTTTACAGATTTTTAAAGTTTAAAAAAAGGGTGAATTTTGGCCTGGTATGACTTTAAAATTTTTTATCTCGGGCTAGAAATAAGATAGAGAAACAAAATAAACACCATTCTACTCAGAACTGTCCAGGCTTTCACCAGATATGTCACAAGAGTATATTTGGTAATTTTAATTTTTTACCTATGCGAATGCAAACGCAACATTTTGAAACGCATTTCCGAAAAAACATTTTAATAAAAATTTTCCAAAACTGCCCATGTGTCTTTTATGCTCTTAGCCACATCTGTACCAAATTTCAAGTTGGGATCGTGATGGGATCATATTTTAAAATATTTAACTATGGTTAATCTCATTTTTATTAAATTTTGAAAAAACATATGAAAGACATACATTCAATCTTTTAACAAAATCTTGAGACATATAAAATATACAAAAAGAGAATTCACAAAGTTATTAGTAACTTTAAGATAAGCTGCAAATTTACATTTGCGCTTATCTCTGGTGCAATATATACTACAATCTAAATATAATTCCAAACACTCAAGTATACAACCTTTCTCAGGGTTTTGAGATGTTCTGATGTCAAGGGGACAAGCAGCCCCAGCAGAATGATTTTTATTACTTGGCCCTTTCTAACAGGTTGACCACGTAAGTGGGTCATTACCCGTTGAGGCCTAGTTGGAATAGTCTATCGACTGGTGTACCGGAAAGGAAGGCCGAAATATTAATGATCTACTCACAGCTCAGAGTTTTCGATACCTGTCTAATGTTCACTAGAATTCTGAAGGTATAGGTGTAGAAAGGAAATACCTAGACTGAATGTATCAGATGGGAAGAAAAGAGAGATAGAAAAGAAGAGAGAGAGAAGAGAAACAAAAACCATTAGAAAAAGTTATACTGGGAAAGAAAAGCCACGTAAGAAAAAAAAAAAAAAAGGAGGGGGGGGACGGGTGAGGTATGGGAAGGAGAAAGGGTACTCATCCCACTGGCTCCCCATCAGCCAGAGGTCGAGCCATATTATCTGTGCTGGAAAAGATACTCCTAAATTCTGCAGAGTCGTGAAAAAGAATCCATTCAACCCAAATCCCTAAGAATTTGTTCAGAGATCCCAACGCATCAGCTGCGAGCTCCTCCATTCGATATGTGTCCATCAATTCTTTGAACCAATCAAGTAGAGATGGAGCCCGGCTTGATTTCCAGAATCTCGAGATCACAGCACGAGCAGCCGAGATGCAAAAGCGGAGAATATCCCTCTTCTGTTGCCCAATAGGACCTGGAAAAATGGATAACATTGCCGATTCTGGGCAGCATTCGGCTTGTTTACCTGTTATCCGGGTATATGCATTGAAAACCTCAGACCAGAACCGCCGGATTTCCCCACAACTCCACCAAATGTGTATCATTGTACCCTTCTCTTCCCCACAGCGCCAGCAGGTATCAGGGGTTCCAGGGAACATGTTCCGGAGTGTCGTCGGGCACAAGTACCATCTAGTGAGCAGCTTATAGCTTCTTTCTTGTGCAGAACAAGCGCTAGCTAGTGAGTGAGTAAATATAAAGCATTTCTGCCAATTAGCTTCTGAAATGCTACACCCCAATTCCCTCTCCCAAGCACGTTGGAAGTAAAGGGTGCCCTGCTGTCTCATGGACCCTAAGGCCTGGTATAGAAATGATATTTTGCGCCTCGGTGGAGCATCCAGTTGGAATAACCTCTCCAATACGTTGGGCGTCAATCTTACCCTGCAAGAGTGGTCAGCTGAATATAAGTATGCTCTGTATTGGAGAAATTCGAATCACTTAAGAGGTCTCGTAGGTTCTTTGAGTTGTAGCTCTGCCATCGGGGGCAAACCACCACTGGACAGAGTCTGTCCTACTCGGGTGTCATCCACAATCCGCCAACATAAAAATCTCTGCCTGTCAAATCTGGGTGGGAAAGATGGGTTGGAAAAAAAGGGAAGTCAAAGGGCTAAGTCTGTCGTTTAAGCGGAGGGTTTTCGTCACTAGGTGCCATACCTTCAAGGTGTTTCTGGTCATGTCTGTCAAAGCTGCTAGGTCTGTGGAGTCTTTAGGGGAAATCCAAAGCAGGTGTTTCAGCGGAATCCCCAAACCCTCTAGCTCCACCCCTACCCATTTCTTGGAGGACGCATGATAATGCCAATCTAGAGCTCTAACAAGAGAGGAAGCCACAAAGTACGCTCGTATGTTGGGTAGTCCAACCCCTCCTCTGGTCTCGGGCAAGGATAGGATATTCATTCGCAATCTGGACCTCTTGTTCCCCCAGACAAATCTAAGGATCATAGATTGCATTTTGGAGAGGAAGCCTCTATCCAATAGAACAGGAACTGTCTGAAAAGTATATAAGAGTCGGGGCAAGACATCCATCTTGACTACGTTTATTCTCCCGAACCAGGATAGCTTTAATTGTCTATAGGAGGTAAATTGCCGATTCCGCGTTAGTCAAAAGGGGTTGATAATTTAAATTGAATATTTGTTTAAGATCTTTTGGTATAAGGACTCCCAAGTACTTAATGGCTTCTACTTTCCATTTAAATGGGAACTGTTTAGATAGATGAGAAACCAATTCTCCAGGCAAAGAAATATTGAGTGCCTCGGTTTTGGAGCAATTCACTTTAAAGTTGCTCAATTGTCCGAACCGTTCAAACTCCATTAAGACCGAAGGGATGGAAACCAGGGGCTGGGAGATGTAAAGTAGCAGGTCATCTGCAAATAAGGCTAATTTGTGATGACTCTGTCCCAGCTTGACCCCATGGACGCATTCATTGGACCTAAGTGCAAAATATTTAACTATTATAGTGTCAATTCAAAATTGCCCGTCAATAGTTTGAATTTGATATAAAGAAACATAGTCTTGTAACATCTCAAATGAAAGCTGTTACCGTTCTGAGTAAAATGATGCCTCTCCCACTTCATTATGTTATTTCTAGCCTGAGATAAAAAAATGTAAAGTCATACCAGGCCAAAATTCACCCTTTTTTTAAACTTTAAAAATCTGTAAAAAAATTAACTGATGAAGAAAAAAATTCTAAACTTTTAATTTGTAATTAACTAAAGTAGTACTTCATAAAGGAAAAAAAAAAAAAATCTAAAGACGTCAGGTAAAAAAAAATATTCATATTTAGATCACTTGATATGGAATGACCCATTGACGCTCTTACTAGTAAAATATGTTAAAATATGATCCCATTGCGATCCCAACTTGAAATTTGGTACAGATGTGGCTAAGAGCAAAGCAGACACATGGGCAGTTTTTGAAATATTTAAAGCGCGCCGATTTTTCGGAAATGCGTTTTAAAGTTTTGCGCTTGCGATCACATGGGTAAAATATTAACAAAGATCCTCTTGTGACATATCTGATGAAAGCCTGGACAGTTCTGAGTAGATTGGTGTTTATTTTGTTTCTCTATCTTATTTCTAGCCCGAGATATGATAGAAAATGTAAAGCCATACCAGGCCAAAATTCGCACTTTTTTAAAACTTTAAAAATCTGTAAAAAATTAACAGATAAAGAAAAAAATTCAAAACTTTTTTTTTTGTAATTAGATAAAGTTGTTCTTCATATAGAAATTTTTTTTTAAAAATCTGAGGACGTCAGGGAAAAAAAATATTCATTTTTGGATCACTTGACATGGAATGACCCTATGGTGGTGTGGTAGATTTCAGAGACTGTGTGTATGGGAGGGGAGTTCCTTTGGAACAGTTCCTCCATGGGGGAGGGGAGGGGTCTGAGTTCGGCAGATTGGGCTGCTGAGGTGAGGTAGGATCGGAGCTGGAGGTACTCATACCAGCGTATTGGCTGGGATGATGTGTGGCTTTGTAGTGCCTCGAAGGTGGGTATTTCGCCTTGGTGTAGTATCTGCCCCAGGCGTATGTCTACCTCTCTTGTCCAGCATAGGTAGGAGTTTCTGGTCGTCCCTGGTGGGAAAGCTGGGTTTGAGAAGAGGGGGGTGAGTGGGCTTGTTGTCCTACCTACTAGGGATCCCTTGACGTATGATTGCCAGGTTTTTAATGTGCTTTTAGTAAGGTCGTACGGGGTGCCGATCTATTTTAGGTCTAGGGGGTCTATCCAAGGGAGGTAATGTAGCGGTGTGGTTATGTTTCCCTGTTCCAGGGCTACCCATTGCTTGGTTTGGGATTTGTATTGCCAATCGAGTAGTCGTGTCATCGAAGTTGCGAGAAAGTAGTTGCAGAAGTCGGGTAGTCCCGTTCCGCCTAAGTCTGTTGGGGCTGTCAGGGTCTTCGTGCTCACTCTAGGTCTCCCTCCCTTCCATATGAACCTCCCTGTTGCAGTTTGGAGTTTAGTGAAGAAGTTCCTGCGTGGGCGTATTGGGATTGTTTGGAAGACTTATAGGATGCGGGGGAGTATGTCCATCTTAATGACATTCATCCTCCCCATCCAGGACAACTGGAGAGTGCTATAGGTGGATGTTCGTGTTTCAAGTTGGGATAGGAGTGGTTGGTAGTTGAGTGCAAAGAGTTTTGATGGGTCGGACTGGATGTGTACCCCTAGGTATTTGATGGATTCTGCTTTCCATTTGAAAGGGAAGTTGGATTCCAGGGCATGAACTTCCTTTAGGGGTAGGGTTATGTTTAGCGCCTCTGATTTTGTGTAATTTATTTTGAAATTGCTCAGGGAACCGAAGGTCTCGAATTCCTTCAGTATTGATGGAATCGAGATCCTTGGTTTGGAAATGTACAGAAGTAGGTCGTCTGCGAACATTGCCAGCTTATAGTGAGATGTGCCTGTCTGTAGGCCGTGTATGTCGTCGTTTCCCCTGATGGCGTTGGCTAGGTGTTCCATAACTAATACGTAGATAAGGGGCGAGAGTGGGCACCCCTGCCTGGTCCCATTTCTGATGTTAAACGGGGCTGAAACGGCGCAGTTTACCCTTACCCTGGTGGAGGGGGTAGAGTATAGGGATAGAATTTTGTGTAGGAATTTGGGGCCTAGGCCGATCTGCACTAATGTCTCCTTCATGAAGCCCCAGTGGACCCTGTCAATGGTCTTTTCTGCGTCAACCGATAAGATGCTGAGGGGCGTGTTGAGTGCTCTGGCTTTGTTGATCAGGAGCAAGGTCTTAATGGTATTGTCTCTAGCTTCCCGACCTTTGACAAAGCCCACCTGGTCCATTTTGATGATGGGGGGGAGTAGGGGCGCCAGTCGGTCTGCTAGGATCTTGGAGTAAAGCTTTATGTCGACGTTTAGGAGAGAGATTGGTCTATAGTTAGCAGTCACTGTGGGGTCTCGCCCGGGTTTGGGGAGGATGCTTATGTGCGCTTGTAGTGATTGGGGGTAAAGTCGGAGCCATCTGAGATGGAGTTGAAAGTCGCCCTCAACTGGGGTGTCAGTTGGGCTTGGAGTATTTTATAGAAGGTTGGGGTGAGTCCGTCTGGGCCTG
Organism: Allobates femoralis; assembly: GCA_033576535.1. Taxonomy (NCBI): domain Eukaryota; kingdom Metazoa; phylum Chordata; class Amphibia; order Anura; family Aromobatidae; genus Allobates; species Allobates femoralis. The sequence continues at coordinate 154,811,308 of JARQOC010000005.1, read as the reverse complement.
GGCACTTGGATGTTGGGGTGGATTTCATGGCCGCCTGGATCTCCTGCTCAGTTATCTCTGCTTCTAGTGCCTCGATGTCTGCTTCACCTAAGGCAGGGAGTGCCGTGGATGTTACATAGTCATGTATTTTCCGTTGTAATTTATCTGGTGCCATGTCTGAGAACTTCCCTTTCAGGTTGTATAAGTTTTCGTAATATGTCCGGAATGTCTCTAGGATTTCAGAGGGGTTATATGTGTCTTACCCATTGGTGGTCCTAATTTTGGGGACATATGTGTGGTTCGTCCTTGGGTGGAGTAGGCGTGCCAAGGGGCGGCCGCATTTGTTGGATACCCTGTAATAGTAGCTTTTGTTTTTTTTCTGTTTGTCTCTTAAAGGTTTGGTTTAATATTCCCTTGAGTTCCTGCCACTTTAGGGTGAGCTCACCATAAGTCTGGCGTGCCAGTGTCAGTTTGTGGGCTGTCTCTAAGCTGTGAATTTGGGATAGAAGGTCGTTGATTCTTTCAGTTCTACTTCTCTTTAGTCGGGCACCGTGTTTTATGAGCGTTCGTCTCAGGCAACATTTCAGGGCTTCCCATTTGATGGGCTGTGTGGTTGTGTCATGTTTGTGGACCTGGGTGAATGTCTCTATGTCTTTTTTCAGCTCCGTCAGGCAGGTGTTGTCTGTCAGGAGGTTGCTGTTGAGTCTCCAGGTCCATGGTCTTTGAGAGGTGTCTGGTAGTGTCAGGGTCAAAAATGTTGGGGCATGATCTGATAGGAGGGTGTCCCCAATGTGGGCCGAGGGGTTCCAGGCTAGTGTACCATGGCTCGCCAGGAACATGTCGATGCGACTGTAGGAGTTGTGTACATGGGAATAGTACGTGTAATCTTTCGTTTGGGGATTAAGAATCCGCCATATGTCGATGAGTTGGAGGGTGTGGAGCAGTTTTTTGAAGGCCCTTAGTCGTGTGTTGGAGATGGCGCCCCTACCTGACGTGGAGTTTATGGTGGGGTCTAGGGTAAAGTTGAAGTTGCCTCCTATTATCGTTGTCCCGTCGGTGAATTCAGCGAGACGGAGTAGGAGCGCCCTACCGACCTTGGTTTGGTCCCTGTTAGGTAGGTACCAGTTGACTACAGTCAGGGTAGAGTTGGCTATACATATCTTGAGGAAGATGTAACGTCCTCCTGGGTCGAGTTGGGAGTCGACTATTGTGTGGGTCAGGTTTTTGTGGATTGCCACTGATACACCCCTCGATCTGGATTCGCTGCTGGCGCTGTGTAACCACACTGGGTAGTATTTGTTTTTGAGGTTTGGTATAGAGCCGGTTTTAAAGTGGGTCTCCTGGAGTAGCACTATCTGTGTCCGCTGCTTATGCATATCGTAGAGGATCTGGGAGTGTTTTTGGGGGGTGTTAAAACCTCTCACATTGAGGGTCCCAATTTTTAGGTTGGCCATGTTGTGTGGTGTCTCTCGAGGGAGCGTACACATAGTTTGGGTTGGTCACGGCCTTTGTGGTGTCTGGGGTAGGCAGTTGGGGGGGGTGGAATCAAATGTATAGAGTTAGTAAGGGCGTGGGGATGGTGGTAATGGGTGTGGGGTGTGTGTGTGTGTGTGTGTGGTGTCTCTAAGGGGTTGGTGGGTTCGTGTGTGCAGCTGGTCCCGGGTACCGGTGTCAGCTGGGTGCGTGGTGTATGAATGTATGTTTCCCCGCCTGTCTACGGCGAGTGGGTCCTACTTGGGGTGTGGCCTTTCCAAGCTGAGTGGGAGCTCCCCTCGCCTGGGCCTTTAACATGTATGTGGTGTAGCAACATAACAAAAGATAAACAAAATAAAATAAATCATCTAGGCACTAATACTCACAGCATGGTTAGGTATAAAAGAGAAATAAAAACAATAAAAGCACAATAAAGCAACATCGACTGTAGTTAATAACAGAGAGAGATAATTCGGGAGAGATGGGATGAAAGTGTTTTTAAGGGGAGGGGGTAAGAAAGGACATATCGGTATAGGAGGGGGGGGGAAAGAAGGAGGAGGGGGGGGAGAGAACATGGGGGGGGACAGTACGTACATAGGGACCTAAGCCGTGGGGAGGTGGGTGGTGGTAGCTTATTTAAAAGAGGGGGGAGGGGCTGGGTGGGCAGGTGGGGCAGTGTGGGGAGGGAAGGGAGGGGGGGAGGGGGGGAGAGGGGAAAGAAGGTGGGGGAGGAATAGGGAAGTTAGAGGAATGATCGGGGGAAGGGGGGAAGTGGAGGGAGGGGGTGGAGGGGGAGATAGGGAAGGATAGATAAAGAGGGGGGGGTGGGGGAGAGAAACACGCATCACGTGGACGGCAGCATCTACCGTGGTTAAGAGCACATGGGGAGGTAGATCAATGGGGGATCGAAGGACCCTAAGGGGGGTGGGGGGCTCAGCAGTGGGGACAGCGAGCAACGGGGACATAAGTCCCATAACCATAAAGAAAGCAAATAAAAGGAGAATAAAAAACACATACAAAAAATACAAAAAAACAAAAGAAAGAAAAAACATAACAATAATAATATATAAAAAAAAAAAAAAAATGGAATATAAATAGAAATATATATAAATACAAGACAAAAAACGAAAACGAAGGGATGGGGAGGGAGGGCAAAACAGAAATGTGCTGGAGGTAAAGTTTGGTTACGTCTTCGGTGCTGGGTGTTGAATCCCTTGTGTCGGGTAGGGGGGTGTCCGTGTGTTCGTGTTCGGTTGCCTGTCCAGTTTTGTGGGCCTTGTTTCGGGGCGGGTTCCCTCTTGGTATTAGATTAGGTGGCGGCCTGGGGGTTGACCCGTGCCTGGGCGGTTGGGGTCCCCCCCTCTTGATCCCTGTCTGATGGTGCTTCCTCCCCTCCCCTTCCGTATTCCTTGTTCCTTTGGCTCTCGGGATATTTCTCCCAGGCTGGGCATTCCTGGCCAGTCTGCGGTGTTAATGGTAACCGCCTGGATCCCTAGGTGTTCCAGGAATGTGGGGATGTCTTTTGGGTGGGAGGCATTGAATGATTGCCCGTCCCTGCGTACTTGGAGGTGAAAGGGGAAGCCCCATGAGTAGGGGATGTTTTTGTTGCAGAGAGCCTCCAGTAGTGGTCTAAGGGCCCTGCGTTTTTGTAGTGTGCGTCGGGACAGGTCTGGCATTAGTTGGATCGAGTGGCCCTTGAAAGATAGAGTTTCATGGGATCAGGCTCTGGCCAGTATATCTTCTTTGGCTCTGAAATTGTGGATCCTGCAGACAATATCCCTGGGCCTGTCGCCTTGTGGTGGGGGTGGTGCTAATGATCTATGGGCTCTGTCTAACTCAAGTGGGGTGTTTTCTGGTTTATTGCGTACGAAGTTAAGGAGCCCACGGAGGGTGGGGTCTAGGTCTTTTGTTGATACGGACTCAGGGAGTCTACGGACCCTGATATTGTTTCGCCTATCGCGGTTCTCAAGGTCTTCCATTAGGTCAAGCATTTGGTCGAAGTTGGTTGATTGGGCATAGACTTGTCGTTCAAGGGCCTCTAGGCGGCTGGTCAGGGCCTCTATGGTGGATTCGTTGAGTTTGACATGGGCCGTTAGCTGTTGGACCTCCCACCTCAGGCCTGCTGACTCTGCCCTAAAGGAGGCCTCCATCCTGAGGGCGAACCCCTCCATCTCTTCCCTGGTTGGGATCGTTTGCATGCGGGCCCATATGTCGTCCCATATTCCCTTGTCGGGTGCTTGCCCGGTGGTTGGGTACCCTGGATGTGTGGGGCTGTTGGAGATGGGTATATTGGGGTGTCTTGGTGTAGATGACTCAGTGGACATCTGGGCTGGATTGGGGGGGCTGGGGGCCGCCTGTGGCCATATGTGTCAGCGCAGTGCCTATTGGGGCCCTGGGTGCGTTCCTTTCGGGGCTCCCTATGCCTTCCTGCTGGGTCTTTAGTGGGCTATGGTCCCTGACTGGGCCTGGGGTCTGGGGTTTGCTAGGCCCTAGTGCCCTTGGGATCTGTGTGGGGCCTGTGGGGGGTGTTAGGCTCTGGGAGCCTATTACCTTGTCTGCTTGGTGTTTTCCCTCTCTGGGGGGCCCCCTCGTCTGCTGAGTAGCTTGCTTGCTTTTGTTGTTCTGGGTGGTTCTTGGTGGTGAGTTTAGGGTGGTGCTGTGGGGCCAGGGCCCGGTGCCACTATGCGGGGTCGGCGTAAGGTTGGAGGGTGGCGTGGGGGGCAGCGATCTTCTGCTTCTCCCTCCTGTGTGTCCGATGCCCTGGTGCCTGTTTGCCCCTTATGCTCCTCTGGGGGGCCGTCGCTGCTGTGGCTGAGGCCATGTGTGTCTGGGGCCTACTCTGATGGGGGCTGGGCGGCGCTATACCTTCGTTTTCCGGGGGTGGTGGTCCTGTGCTGGGTCGGTGCAGGTCTGTTCGGCATCGGAAGGCTCCTGTCTCCTCTCACTGCGGGCTCTGTGCTCCGGCGGTCTCCCTCTGCCTCTGCTCTCGCCCTGTCGCTGCTTCCGGGCTCCCGCATGCCTGGGGTCAGGGAGGCGCTGTGCCTCCGGTCCCCAGCGTCTCCACGCTGGGTCGGCGTGGGGCTGCCCTGTAGTAGTGGGCTCCTGCCTCTTCTCTCTGCTGGCCCCGTGCAGCGGCGGCCTTCCGCCGCTCCTGCATTGTCAGTGGTGCCGCACGCATGCAGGGTCAGGCCCGTGCCAGTGAGCCCACAGCGGCACCGTCCGGCCGGTCCCCGGCTTCGTCACGTCGGGTCAGTGTGGGGCTGTCTGGCTGCGGCGGGCTCCCACTCCTTATCTCTGTGGGCCCCGCACTTCCGATCTCTTCTGTCTTTCCTGCCCCATCGGAAGCTCTGTGTGTGCCAGGGGCCCGTGCTGCTGAGGTCAGGGCAGCCCTGTATGACCGGCCCCCAGTTGTGCTGCCTCGGGTCGGTATGGGGCTGTTGGGCATCTGCGGTCTTTCGCTGGGGCCTCTGCCTGGGTGCTCTTCTTCCAGTCCTGTGGGTCCTGTGGGTCTGCTTGCTGCCCCCTCGCAGTCTCCATGCTTCTTCTATCCAGCTGGATCCGCCATCTTGGGCCTCGTACGGCCTGGGGCTGGTCTGCCTGAGCTCCTCATATACCAGGTAATGCTGGATTTGGATGGTGCTGGAGGGCTCAGGGTGGTGCTGGGTCGGTTGGTCCGGCGTTTGGCTGGCATAGTTATGTGGAAGTTGCTGTGATTGCTTAGATATCGGGCCGATGTTAGGCAAGGGGAGCAGGAGCTCTGAGTTTAGCTTCCTCTCCTCTCCATGGCCAGGTCATGCCCTTCATGATGGTGATTTTTAAACAGGTTTAGCATGTAGTTTTCATCCAAAAGATTTGGACAAATTAAACACATGGTTAATGACAGCAGGTCATAAAACGGTATGTGAATTGACCCCCTCCCCCAAGTCGTAATAATAAAAATCTAAATCTCATATTAGATCATATGAGGTATTTCATAGATTTTGTACGTATATGAAAGATCATTGTTATAATGGAACGTATTTCAACGCCAATGGGGTATGTACTTTGGAATTTTTTTAGCTCATTTCCAGTGCACACGATTCCATAATAAATAGTATAGCAGCTGTTTCCTACAAAGATGAATGTACATAACCCTAGTAAACAGGATGTAGCTGGGGAAAATATTGAGAACGTGTATAATACGTATAACAAAAAGTGCAGGAGAAATACAACTTTGCAAACTGTGTTGTCAAATCTAGATCCAAATTTGAGTGATTGAGCCATTAATGGAGAGTAATAAATTCAACAAGAGAAGAAAATAGACAAAGTACCATAGATTTTATACCACATTTTACACGGCCACAGTGTAGAGAACGTTTGACATACTGACAGTTTGCCTGTAGAGAAAAGAAGAAAAGCAAATATAGCTCTGATTGTATTCTTATTATAGGGATCATTCTGATTTCCAACAAAATTATAAAATATTTTCCTCGCCTACAGTTAGTAATAATTATTTATAATTGTATATTTATGATATGTATTGCAAATAAGTAAAATTATGACATGAAGCTATTGATACATCAAAACTTTTCTTTATGACCTCACCTCATAGTGCCATAGGTGTTACTTTCTTTCTATCACTTCAATTTTTTTCTGGTGCTGAACGGAAATTCTTTACCATAAAACGTTACCATGCAGTCACATCCTACCTGTGTACTGTTATGGAGCAAGAGGAGTTGACCAGATACATTCACATGGTGCGTTATCGCACAGGTAATGTAGCATTTTGTATGCATTGCTGTGGAATGCAGTGACGTTTGCTGTCCCAGCCAAATTAATGCATTTCACTATTTGGCATTCAGACACTGCGATTTTTATGGATCCACTTTTGGATTCAATTCTTGGGCGTTATTTAGCTGCGCCATTTACTCACCTCGCAGCGTTCCCCCAGTAATCTCCAGCGATGTCCCCTCATACCGAGGCTGCAGGACCTGCGGGAGGACCTGGGACTGCACCATGTGACCGTGTAATATCACCTGGTCAGATGCGCAGGAGGTAGGGTCCTAGAGGCAGCGCTCGCTGTGGCCTTCAGGGATGACAGGACATCACTGGAGAATACCAGGGGAGCACGGCGATGTGAGTAGAAGCGCAGCAGAATAACGCAACACATTCACACACAGAAGGCTGCACTTTGTGAGGATCCAGTTTCTGCATCCTAATGGATCCTAACAAAATGCATCAAAAATGCTGTGTATGAATGTAGCCTAACCCCTTCACAACCAAAGACGTATATATACGTCCTGGCCGTGACCCGACGCCTGATGCGAGCCCACTCATTGAACTTGCATCCTCCCCCACAAATCTAAGCTGATCTGATCAGCTTAGATGTGTAGCTAACAGCATCGATCAGATCAGCGTTAAAGGGAACCTGTCAGGTGGTTTATGCCCCCCCAGCTATCACTGTCTGTACCTGCAGCTTCATAGTACTATTCTAATCATCCCTGTCTGAGCTCATAGTGCAATATTAAAGGTGAAAAAAAACATTTAAACACTTACATTTTCTTATGTAAATGAGGCAGTCAGTCTAAATCGTAGACTGTCTGGCAGGTTAATAGTTAACATTTCAGCAGAATGTCAGAACATGCTGGGAGACCTGATGTGATGTCACAACCATGTGACTACAATAGGCGGAGCTAAGTTGCCATAGGACATAATGAGTTTGCTCACTTTGCTCCGCCCACTGCGGTCACATGATCGGGACATTATAGGTCCATTAGACATGCAATTTAATAGTGAGTTAACAGTTAATCTGCCAGACAGTCTACCTCCTCCAAGATGTACAGTGTTGGCCAAAAGTATTGCCACCCCTGCAATTCTGTCAGATAATACTCAGTTTCTTCCTGAAAATGATTGCAATCACAAATTCTTTGGTATTATTATCTTCATTTAATTTGTCTTCAATGAAAAAACACAAAAGAGAATGAAGCAAAAAGCAAAACATTGATCATTTCACACAAAACTCCAAAAATGGGCCGGACAAAAGTATTGGCACCCTCAGCCTAATACTTGGTTGCACAACCTTTAGCCAAAATAAGTGCGATCAACCGCTTCCGGTAACTATCAATGAATTTCTTACAATGCTCTGCTGGAATTTTAGACCATTCTTCTTTGGCAAACTGCTCCAGGTCCCTGATATTTGAAGGGTGCCTTCTCCAAACTGCCATTTTTAGATCTCTCCACAGGTGTTCTATGGGATTCAGGTCTGGACTCATTGCTGGCCACCTTAGAAGTCTCCAGTGCTTTCTCTCAAACCATTTTCTAGTGCTTTTTGAAGTGTGTTTTGGGTCATTGACCAGCTGGAAGACCCATGACCTCTGAGGGAGACCCAGCTTTCTCACACTGGGCCCTACATTATGCTGCAAAATTTGTTGGTAGTCTTCAGACTTCATAAAACCATGCACACAGTCAAGCAGTCCAGTACCAGAGGCAGTAAAGCAACCCCAAAACATCAGGGAACCTCCGCCATGTTTGACTGTAGTGACCGTGTTCTTTTCTTTGAATGCCTCTTTTTTTTCCTGTAAACTATATGTTGATGCCTTTGCCCAAAAAGCTCTACTTTTGTCTCATCTGACCAGAAAACATTCTTCCAAAATGTTTTAGGCTTTCTCAGGTAAGTTTTCACAAACTCCAGCCTGGCTTTTTTATGTCTCGGGGTGAGAAGTGGGGTCTTCCTGGGTCTCCTACCATACAGTCCCTTTTCATTCAGATGCCGACGGATAGTACGGGTTAACACTGTTGTACCCTCGGACTGCAGGGCAGCTTGAACTTGTTTGGATGTTAGTCAACGTTCTTTATGCACCATCCGCACAATCTTGCGTTGAAATCTCTTGTCAATTTTTCTTTTCTGTCCACATCTAGGGAGGTTAGCCACAGTGCCATGGGCTTTAAACTTCTTGATGACACTGCGCACGGTAGACACAAGAACATCCAGGTCTTTGGAGATGGACTTGTAGCCTTGAGATTGCTCATGCTTCCTCACAATTTGGTTTCTCAAGTCCTCAGACAGTTCTTTGGTCTTCTTTCTTTTCTCCATGCTCAATGTGGTACACACAAGGACACAGGACAGAGGTTTTGTCCACCCCCTTTTTTATGTTTGGTGTGGAACTATATCCAATTTGGCTTTAGGACAATTCTTTTTTTCATTGAAGACAGATTAAATGAAGATAATAATACCAAAGAATTTGTGATTGCAATCATTTTCAGGAAGAAACTGAGTATTGCAAGGGTGTCAATACTTTTGGCCAACACTGGAGACGCACTGCTTCATTTACATAAGAAAATGTAATTGTATAAATACAATGCAAATAACGGGCGATCAAAATTACACATCTAACAAAAAATGGTATCATTAGAAACGTCAGCTCATGCTGCAAAAACAGCTGTCACACAGCCGCAGATCCCGAAAAATAAGAAAGCTATTGGTCTCGGAAAATGGAGCAAAACTGCAATTATTTTTCTTTAAAAAATTCAGATTTTTTTTTTCACCAATCAGATAAAAGTAAAAGTATACATGTTTGGTATCTACAAATTCATACCGACTCGAGGCATCATACCAGATAGTAACATGGTGAATAACCCCCCCCCTAAAAAAAAACCTTTATCTAATTGCACTTTTATTTGCAATTTCACCGCTCTTGGAATTTTGTTCCCATTTTTCTGTATAGTAAAATAAATTATTTCATTCAAAAGTACAACTCGTCCCGCAAAAAACTAGCCCTGATATGTCTATATTGACGGGAAAATAAAAAAGTTATTGCTCTTGGAAGAAGGGGAGGGAAAAACTGAAAACAAAAATTCGCCCAGGGGTGGAGGGGTTAATATACAGTTTCATTGTGAAAATGTGCAGTACAATATTTTTTAGTAATATAAATCTCTACTCTTTTATGGATCAGCTATGTGCTGTAGCCTGGCAGATTTTATTTGGGCTTCCATAGACTGGCTTAGCATTAACCATTCTGTCCACCATATCGCAGGGAATGCCATGGCTTTCACCCGTTAACACCAGTAAAGGAATCTGAGGTTACACAGGGGTTACAGGGTTGGGTCCAAAGAGTAGCTACCGGCTTGTCCAGCGGGTGAGTAGTTGATGGTCCAAAAGCTACATGTACACCAGGAGTGAAGTGACAGAAAGAGAATCATCACGCAGATCAATCGTCTAAATAATGGCTAAGGTCCAAAATGGAATCAAATATGCTAAACAGCAGCTGACAAAACAGGAAAAATTCAGAGCAAGTAAAAACTATAACTAGCAACTCCCAGGAGTATTCTGGGTGTTAAGTAATGTGTGGCTCTGTCCCATTGACCACACCAATGAGCTGATTACTGCTGCTGGACAACACACCCATACTGCCAGACTTATCTCTACTGCAGATCTCAGACACACCAGTAACTTTGGCTGAACTGAATCTGCACCGCTCAAATCTTCTGAAGGATCAGGAAGAGGATCTTTGAGAGGGTAAATATGGCAATGATATACCTTGAGCAGGAACTTGTGAAGCACAATATGTGTCTTATAAGGGTGTTCCACTACCTCGACAATCCCTTTTTAAACTAATTACTCCCCCACTAGCGGACACAGACTTAAAAGGGCCCCTGTCAAGAACAATATATGGGCCCTTTACAGTCCAAAACCTCATAATATTGCACAATTACACTTTCATTGGAGGAAGAAATGCCCCCCTGACCCCTTGGGCCCTGTGTGACTGCACAGGCTGCACCAGTGGTATATCCGCCCCTGTACTCCACCATTTAAGAAAGAAATTACACATACCTCCTACTGTGGAGCTGTTCCAGCAATGTTGGTACCAGATCTCCCTGTCATTGTGTGGCATTATGCCACAAGAGTCCTGAAGCTAATCAGTGATTGCTATTGGGCTACTGTGCTCTCACTAATTATACTTGTCTGGAATGTAGGGAAGTAAGAGTGCAGGATCCCAATAGAATGGTGATGATGTGGGAAGGGTGTGTCTGTCTTTATTTTACAAAGGGAGACTACTTAATTTAAAAATGGGTTGTCTATAAAGCAGTCAACCCCCTTTGCAAGATTTACAGATTTTTAATGAATAGCTAAAGGGTTAATGACCTCAGTTATTTTATTTGGACTAATACATTTGGGACTTAGGTATTTTTTAAGGTTCCTTGTGCCAAGCTATTACCTTCAGGGTCATTCAGACGATTGTATAAATCGAACCAAGATCGGACTGCAATGCTTGTACTGGCTGCAGCTTTTCCGAGTCGAACATGACAACTTCATAGATTTCTACGCAGCTATCATAAGAATAATGACTATGGTTATAGGAATTAAGACATGAGATAATCACAGTTTGCATATTTACAGCAACATTCCAACTCTTCATGTCCAACCTTGCTCAATTCACTTGTATTGAGCAAAGTCATGCATGTCTAATTGGCATGTAACTGCATGTATGCATGTATGCAAACTGCATTCTTGGGATTTCATGACCTCCCGTTCTCACCGCTGGCACCAGAGAATCCTGACAGCGTGCTTTGTGCCGTGAGAATTCAGAAGTCTCCAGTTACATAGAATGATTACAGACTTTCATCACAAATTTGGACAGGCCTTTTAATGCTGTTAACATAAATACAAATGTAGTAGTCCTTAATTTGTCAGATGGCACAATACCTTATTAAAATAGCCATGTATCACATAATCTTACATGTTATGGATTGTTAAATGTGTACAGAATCAGAAGTAAGAATAGCACAAGATTATATTACCAGAGTCACTATCAGTACATGAATACATCACCAGGACCATTATTAGTACATAAATAAATCACCAGAACCATCATCAATACATGAATAGATCAGCAGGACCAACATGTATACATGAATTCAGCACCAGAACCTCCATCACTTCATCAATTGCAATGCCAAGTCAGACCCATATAAATTAAAATAGAAAGGAAGCGCACATAGAGTAGTATTGCTATTATACAGGTCCCTCAGACCCCAAATGGTTAAACTCACCTGATGTAGTTGTGAGTGTCACAAATACAATAAAAGCACACAGGAGGTCGCTGCAGGCTCCCAGCTGAGAATTGAAGAATCCAGATAAGAGTGAAAAAAAGAGCTGGGCTCAAATGCTGCGCTGACCACAAAGATAAACACAGAGTAAATCACACACTCTGTTTATTTTGCCTACATGTGTTTCATGGCTCATAGCCACTTCCTCAAGGCATCTGAGGAAGTGGCTATGAGCCATGAAACACGTGTAGGCAAAATAAACAGAGTGTGTGATTTACTCTGTGTTTATCTTTGTGGTCAGCGCGGCATTTGAGCCCAGCTCTTTTTTTCACTCTTATCTGGATAAGTCAGACCCATAAACATTTGTATTGCATGTACCTAGAACTCCCAGTATCTCCTTAGTATTGTTATCAGTCATCATCAGACTGCATACCATAAGGATCCACAAAACTGATTAGAATTAGTCAATAACATAAATAAACATTTACATCCATGTACCATATTGATTACCGTACATATCCGATTAGGGTCATTTTCTTTCTTTTCTTCATCTTGTCCACATACCTCAACGACTTTCACTTCCACAGCTTGTATCTGCAGACTTCTATCTTCTCCAGTCTTCTGTAGCACATCCCAACACAGTACCCTTAAAAAACATTGTCATCATAATGCTCGTAAATAGTGATGGGCGAATCCGTCGATATTTGGGTTTGGTGGAATCGCCCAGACTTTTTTTAAAGTCCAAGTTCCAAGCCGAACATCACTCGCTCTTGAGTTTGAACCCTTAACAGGGACTTTAAAGTCATGGGATGAGGGCAGTGGGTTGTAAAAGGAAGAATATAGTTATTAAACAGCAGCTAATACTTACCACTTACCGCGTCCAGCCATGTCTACATCCGGGGCCACTCATTACTTCCTGGATATTCACTGCAAAGCAACCCAATAACCAATCACAAACGATCTAAATGAATAAGACAAAAGAGCGCATAGGGTCTTATCCTTTTTGGTGGTTTGCTCACCTGGATTAAGATTAATCCCTGAGGAAGGAGCGAGGTTTTGGCTCTGAAATGTGTGAAATTAAAGGCACCATTTTGCCAGACTGCATTGATCCTGGTCTTCATTCCAGCAGCGCGGATCTTCGTCCATTTCGTTTTCAATCACAGACGATGTCACAGAGAATGGGTGTCTGTGATTGGCTGTTTGAGTAATCGAGAAACTGCCCATATATTCTAGATACTAGAATGTACGGGCTGATTTTAGGTTACTCCAGCAGCCAATCACAGTCGTCCATTCAATGTGACACCATCTATAATTGGCTGTTGGACCCCTCACCCATTGATTGACATCATAGTACTGTAAAAATAAATAATTAAAAAAAAATTTGCGAAGCTCTTTGCAGTATTTTCGATTCTCATTGCAGCTAAAGAGGATAGCTAAGGACTGCCACCCCCAGCTGCCTGAATTTATCTTGGCTGGCAACCAAAATACAGGGAGACCCATTATTTTTTTTCAATGATTTAAATAAGTAAAAAAAATGTGTGGGATTTGCCCTATTTTTGATCACCAGCCAAGGTAAAACCCAGGCAGCTGGGGGCTGGGATTCTCAGCATGGTAAGGCCCAAGTGTTACGGGCCCCCCACGCAACCAGGTCAACATCGACAGGCCCTTCAAGATCGATGGCCCATGTGGGTGCAGTTGGCTGGCTAAACAAGAGAGGACTCGCCTTCATCTGATGCATTCTTCTCTCCCGGTTGGACTCCTGCTGCCACTCTTCAAACTCGTCGGTGGTGGCAACCCAACTTGTGCCAACCGTGAACCACCCTTTGCTGCCCATTACGTTCATGACGGTGACACACTCCCCAACATAAATTGTGTCTTTTTAGAAGATGGTCATGCAGCAGGGTGTACCTTCTTCGGCTATGAAGCCAAACCCTCTCTGCTGGATGAATGCCACCACCTTACCTCGGGTACATTGGTCAATAAAGTCATTGGCCTTAGGTCCATCCAACTACTCTCGAGCAATGTCATCCATGATCCAAATCTCGTCAGGAAAGGAGATAGAATGAGTTCATGCCACATCAGATAGTTGTTTGGAGGGAGTACATGGCATTCTCCCAGTCGAAGGCCTCTGGCATGGAGTACCTCCTCTTCATGCTTCTGGTCCTAGCTTTGCCAATCCAGAAGCAGCAGCACTGAATGCAGATGTAATAATGCCAGGCATGCTGCCTCCTGAGTGTGATATCTGCTGCTCCGGTTGGAATGGGGAATGGCTACCTCCTAACTGTGACCTCTTCTGGTCCTCCTCTGGCATCTAAACCCAGTGTTGGCTCTTGATCTCGCTGCATATGATGCCCAATGCAGTAGTACAGTGGAGTTCCAGGTGACATATGTGTCCTTTGTGGGCTGCTCCGGTTCTGATGCTGAGGAACCCTCTACCCCTGGGGTGGTAAGGAAGATGACATCGTCCAGAACTGGCATATCTTGTGGTATATCAATCATTACTATCACAGCGTACTGCAGGCACATGGTAGCAAAGTGTAACAGTCTAGCTCTGTTGTACTGCACTGCCAAGATGCAGCTGGGCTCTGCAGTGATGCCTCTTTGCTTTGCCTAGATCATTGCTTTTTCCAGTGTCAAGGCACAATCGCTTACAGGATATTATTGTTCGCAGAATCTTGTTCCCTAGCTCCTCATTAAGCCCTTGATGGGGGGGGGGGACTGCAGAAGGCACTTGACGTATATTACAAATACCATTTTTCATGCCACAGGTATCACCTATAATTCCTGAGCTAGAGGTTGGGTGGAGTGAAGTCTGAAATATTTGAAGGAGAAATAAGGGAAGCAAATAAGTTTATTCAGCGCACCACCAATTCATCTGGATGCTGAACACGACTAGTGGGCAGCAATGCATGGACAAGTTCAATATTAATGATGTACATAACACACTTGTACACATGCCAAAAATCTGTATTCTATAGGTACCGTCACATACCGCAATCTCGCTTGGCGATATGTGGCGATATGACGTGCGCGCTCACGTTTTTCATGCCCACTTCAGTTCGCAGATAGCGGCGTCACACGCCGCAATATCGCCCTGAAGCTAACTAAAGCGATGTGTCGCTCAGGACATCGCCTCACCTACAGTGAAACCAATCTTGCATCATTCCATCTCCGCTTCACACGCCACAATCTCAAAGGCAATATGGGCGGACATGTTCAGCGCGGCGAGGAGGTTGGCGTGCCACAGTGGTTTACACCATGCCCCATACACGCTCATTGGACAACACAATTGCGTTACAATTGGTCAGGTTGCTCTGGAAGGCTGGCTAATACATGACGCCATTGTCTATCGGAGTTTGTCACAAATACATGCTCATGTCGTCAATTATAGCTCCTGCAACACACTTTTGAGGCACCAAAGTGTCACACAGGAGGGTGAGGATAACAAGTTCTGCTCCACCCCATAGGGCAGCGCGCTGTGCGGCCACCTTGACTCTTGTGCTATGTGCAGGGGAGGGGCAGGCACCTG
The DNA here is from genome assembly GCA_033576535.1 of Allobates femoralis. Taxonomy (NCBI): domain Eukaryota; kingdom Metazoa; phylum Chordata; class Amphibia; order Anura; family Aromobatidae; genus Allobates; species Allobates femoralis. The sequence goes on along the minus strand of JARQOC010000005.1, from coordinate 154,796,301 downwards.
GCATGCACGGAACAACGAGCAGACACGTGATGACATCAGCACGCACACTGGCTCCGCCAAACAAGGTTCAGAGCGCTAAGAAGGTAGACGTCCACGGAGTGGGAGCAGTAGCATCACCAAATTCACACACGTAGGGAGATTGTAGTGCGTGGCCACGGCACCCATCTACGATGTGTAGCCCAACATCTGAGCTGTCATGTGTGGCACTATACTCCACACAGCGCAATTTAATACACTCGGACAACATAGCTTGCGCTATTCAATGGCTCGCGTAATTGCACTGAGTTTGCGGACAGTTGTGTAGCTGAAGATGTGTGTGGTGCTGAACGGACAGCTCTTCAAATATGGCGCGGTGTCAACTGACAGCCAATGGTAACACAGTAGCCCACACCAATCATCTCAGACGGGGCGCGGACTACAGCACGCTGAGGCAAGCCTACGGGAAATCACAGAAAACGCTCTTTCCATCACTATCGCCCTGTCACACGCCAAAACACGAAAATATTGCCTTGCCAATTGCGCCTGATTACTGAGCACTGTTCAGGAATCAGGCAACGGGTGATGAGCGATTTATCGCCGCGAAATCGCCCAATCACACGCCGCAACCATGAGGCAATTTCACGGCGATTTCGCCGGGGTGACACATCGCCTTTCAGATCTCCAGGCGAGATTGCGGCATGTGACGGTACCTTAAATGTTTGGAATGAAATGAATTAAAGTGATTTCACTTTTTCAATAAGGAATACTCATAGTATGGTGTTTCATGAGTGTGAACACACCTATAAGACCATGTATGTGAAGCATGTAATGGCCATGTGCTATTTTTATATGAATTGCTATCACAAAAGTGTAGAAGAGATGGCCTCGTATGCTACTGACCTTCTGCAATCATAAAAGTTTGCTCTCCAAAAAAAAAAATCCTCAAAATATATTAACCCCTTCCCGACCCTTGGCGTAATACAACATCATAGGTCGGGATCCCGCTCTTGATGTGAGTTCCGGCGCGGAGCTCACATCATTTCCCCGACATCTCAACTGAGCTCATCAGCTAAGATGTTGGGCTTCCAGCACCAATCTGATCCAGATTCATTCACTGACAGTGGGATCCAAATCCACCGTCGGGGGGATCGCGCTGTTCCCCTCCTGCACCAAAGAGCCCGAGATAATATTGCGGGATCTCTGGTGCTCACGTGATAGCCCCAGGTCCTAGTGTGAACCCAGAAGCTTTTCCTGTCAGTGGTTGGCAGGCTCTTCCAACCACTGAGAGTGAAACCAAATGCCATGTCCCGATGTGCTGCAGCTCATGGCACAAGCGATCGGACCCTGCAGCAGTGTGGCGCCCTATAGGGCAGTGTAACACCAAGAATGAATAAAAAAATAAAGTTTTTTAAAATATGAAAAAAAAACCCCACAAAAGTTCAAATCACCCCACTTTTCCCCATTCATAATAAAAGTATTTAAAAAAAAAAATGCATATTTTGTATCGCCGCATTCAGAAATGCCTGATCCATCAATATATAAAATCAATTAATGAGAGTTGTAAACAGCGTAACAGAAAAAGAGTTCCAAACGACAAAATTAAGTTTTTGGTTGCCACAATATTGCTGTAAAATGCAATAACGGGCGATCAAAACAGCGCATTCACCCATAATTGGTACCATTAGAAACGTTAGCTCAAGCTGCAAAAAATAAGTCATCACACAGCCCCAGATCCCGAAAAATAAGGATGCTATGGGTCGCAGAATACGGCGCAAAAAGTGTGATTCTTTATTTTCAAACTTCAGAATTTTTTTTCACCACTTAGATACCAGTAAAAGTTTACATGTTTGGTATCTACGAACTTCAACTGACCCGAGGCATTATACCGTCATGTCCGTTTTACCACATAGTGATCGTGATGTATAATAAACCTAAAAAGCAAACGTGTATTTGCACTTTTTTCGCAATTTCACCGCACTTGGATTGTTTTCCATTTTCCTGTACACCTTATGGTAAAATAATAATTGCATCTGAAAGTACAACTCGTCCTGGAAAAAACAAGCCCTCATATGTCTATATTACTGGAGAAATAAAAAAGTTATGGCTCTTGGAAGCAGGGGAGCAAAAAATGAAAAACGAAAATGAAAAATCGCCGGGTGAAGGGTTTAAGCTCTCTTTAATGCATGTTGTAAGGCCATTGCAAGGTTCCTGGACTTCACAGCTACTATCACATCTGTTTCCACAATTCACATGTGGCACCCCTGCGGATTGGTTGCCACAGGAACACCTGGTGCAGGGAGGGATTTCCAGATCAGGAAAACTTGCTAATACAACACCTTCCACCCCAGACCTGAAGGGGGAGCTCTACTTGCAAGACCTCAGGCCCTCTGTTTGAATGGGGTGAGAAAGAAGAGAACTCCTTCAGACAGATGAAGTGGGCCTTGACGGGTGAAGAAATCCTGGCCTATCCCACTACAACTTACCATTCGTGCTGTACACTGATGCCAGCAACATGGGATTGAGAGCTGTCTTGTCACAGAAGCAGAATGTCAAAGAACGTGTAATTGCCTACACCAGCAGGAAGCTCCGTCCTACTGAGAGGAATACAGAGAACTACAACTCTTTCAAGCTGGAATTCCTGGCCTTGGTCTGGGCTATCACTGGATGGTTGAAGCACTACCTGGCGGCTGCAAAGTTCACTGTGTTCGCGGACAACAATCCTCTGACCCTCCACAGCGTTTTCTAAATTACATAGGGTTACTTGTAAGTCCTAACGCTGCTTAGGATTTACATAAATTTAAATAAAACCTATGCTAAACCGCCGGCGGTTTTCGCTGCTAAACCGACGTTAAACCACTATGTGGGCACTTACCCTTACTATATATGTGCATTCTGAAACCAGTAGTGATTTTTACCATATAAGTGTAATGTAATACCCATGGAGTGACTGCCTACTTGCAGCCCTTGGAGTTTTCTCCCTATATGTACTTCATCCATAACGTTTATGTGTCTGCTTTTATATATATTTAATAAAGGTGATATTTTTATGTAACAATAACTCCATAGTTGCCTGACCACCACCCTGCTCAAAATTTTAGTAGGGTAAAAAGTCAACCATCACTCCAAATTTTAAACAAAATTTAAACTGATGACACTCGCTCTACATTTTAAAAGGGTAAACAGGAGGCCCTCGCGCTAAATGTTAAGAGGTTAGACAGCTTACTCCAAATTTTAAAAGGGTAAAAAGCATCCCTTGTTAAACATTTTAATAAGGTAAGCAAGCAGTTCTCACTCAAAATGTTTGAGGGTAAAAAGGCGAATCTCACTCCAAATTTTGAGAAGGTAAACAGGCTGCCCTCACTACAAATTTTAAGAAGGTAAACAGGTCACTTACTTCAAATTTTAAGAGGGTCATCAGGTGGCCCTTGCTGCAAATTCTAAGAGGGTAAAAAGACGGACCTCTGCACAAATTTTAAAAGGATAAACAGGCAGCCTTGTTTAAAATTTGAGGAGCATAAGGTGTTCCTTGCTCGAAATGTTAAGAAGGTAAACGAGTAACTCGCTCCACATGTTAAGAGGTTAAATAGGCGGCACTCCAAATATTTAAAGAATAAACAGGTGGCCCATGCTCCAAATTTTAAAAGAATAAACAGGCGTCCCTCGCTCAAAATTTTAAGAGGGTAAACAGGCAGCTCTAGCTCTAAATTTTGAGAGGGTAAACAGGCAGCCCTAGCTCCAAATTTTAAGAAGGTAAATAAGCTGCCCTCACTCCAAATTTTAAGAAGGTAAACGGGTCACTCGCTCCAAATTTTAAGAGAGTCATCAGGTAGCCCTTGCTCCAAATTCTAATAGGGTAAAAAGATGGTCCTCTTTCCAAATTGTAAAAGGATAAACAGGAGCACCTTGTTTAAAATTTGAGGAGGATACACAGGTATCCCTCGCTCGAAATGTTAAAAGGGTAGACAGGTCACTAGCTCCATATGACAAGAGGTTAAATAGGCGGCACTCCAAATTTTAAAAGGATATACAGGTGGCCCTTGCTCCAAATTTTAAAAGGATGAACAGGTGTCCCTTGCTCAAACTTTTAAGAGGGTAAACAGGCAGCTCTAGCCCCAAATTTTAATAGGGTAAACAGGAGGCCCTGGCTCCAAATTTTATGAGGCTAAAGAGACATTCTAAATTTTAAGGAAGTAAATGGGTCACTGACTCAATGTTTTAAGAGTTTATACATGTGTCCCTTGCTGAAAATTTTAAAAGGATAAACAGGTGGCCCTTGCTCTCCAAATTTTAAGAGGATAAACAGGCAGCCCTAGCCCCAAATTTTAAGAGTGTGATTGCTCTCTGTTATCCAATAGGTGATAGATATAATATTATTGGTGCAGTTCCCGCAAATAGAAGTGCAGAACTGTCTCCGTACTATGCTGTGTTTAAAGGGAGGCGCTCAGTGTTCCCTTTGTTTGGTCAAACATTTCAGTGCACCTTCCCACCTGCTTGTTTTCCCTCTGTCTTAAGCTTCCTCTCCCCTCTTCTTTGATTGACAGACCTGCTTCATAGAGCAGAGAAGGGCAGAGATCGAGATGGAAAACAAGCAAGTGGGAAGGGCACCTGTACTTGGTCTGAACAATCATTCTTTGCTGACAGAGTCCCTTTAAGGGCAGCATAATTTGATGATAGATCTGCAATAAACTTACAAAGTATTAATTTTATTGTTTAGTGATGATTTAGATGAGAATGATTCTCTAAAGTGCAAGCATAAACCAAGCCTTACAATGACAAGTTAGGAAGTCACAAGGAGGCTAATTTATATACGGTATCCTTAAATGCCCTAGTGTTCAATGTACTGGTAATATATCATGTCTTGAATGTTATAAATAAAACATTTACCTCATGTTTCCCATTACAAATTGGAAAAAAGAACAAATTGTAAAAAAAAATAAATAAGAAAAACATAAATATGTCAATAGTTGTAAAAAGAGACATTTCTAGTATCTAAGGCTGGGTTCACATTGGCGCTCCCCTCCGCAGCGTTCTGCGGAGGGGAATCGCCATGTGTGCGCAGCGGCTGCCAGCTCCTATCTTTATAATGGGAGTGCACGGTGCGGCGCTTGACTGCGCATGACCGTGCGCACCCATTCACTCCCATATGTGATCTGTGCGCAGTCGGATGCCTGCACACAAATCACACAGTCTCGTCCGCACCAGGGACGCGACATGTTGCATTCCTGGTGCGGACGAGAGTGTGTGATCTGTGCGCAGGCATACGCCTGCGCACAGATCACATATGGGAGTGAGTGGGTGCGCACAGTTATGCGCAGTCAAGCGCAGCACCGTGCGCTCCCATTATAAAGATAGGAGCTGGCGACCGCTGCGCACACATGGCGATTCCCCTCCGCAGAACGCTGCGGAGGGGAACGCCAATGTGAACCCAGCCTTAGTATGCCTTGAACCCAAAGAGAGTAAAAAAATCCCTGGTCTGTGGAGCGCTAGGGCTAGAGATAAATGGCACTAGGGTTATTTTAGAAAAAGTTTCTTTATTAACCTCTTACAGGCCACTACGCGTTTCTTTAGCAGAGCGCTGCCTTCATCAGGTGATGCATCACCTGATGAAGGCAGCGCTCTGCTGCAGAAACGCGTAGTGGCCTGTAAGAGGTTAATAAAGAAACTTTTTCTAAAATAACCCTAGTGCCATTTATCTCTAGCCCTAGCGCTCCACAGACCAGGGATTTTTTTACTCTCAGCTTCTTGCACTTGTGCACACCTGGCAAGAGCAGCTCTGGACAAGAGATACCATTAATCCTAGATCCTGAGTTCCATGACCTAGCAATACAACACGGTCATCGTTGTAGGACCTGTGGTGACATCAATCCGGTCATTGATCGCGGCAGGAGTTGGAGCTCCCGGAGCAACTTTCGGTGCCTCCACTATACCTTAAGGCGGAGGTGGATTCACAGGCGTAAGACCGCAGTTGTGCAGGGTTGCACAACCACCTCTGGTGAGTGGCTACACAGCCCTGGGCCTAAATCCACTTCAAAAACTTTCTTCACATGCGCTCCCACCCCCTCCCCCCTTTTTGTCTTGGACCCAAAGAGGATACACGCTGATAACCTTCATTATCAGTTCATCACTACCAGAGGTGCCTTGGGTACACAACTGGTCCTAATCTTTGAATAATGGCACAAATTCACAATCATGTAAGGATTTTTGTGGTGTCCAGGGACATGACACTGCTTAATTGTTTGCTAAAATTCTCCACATATGTTCTTACAGGAAACAGAATTGTTACCTACGTTGAGTAATATAATAATAGAGAACATTCCAGAGTGATCCGATTTCATAGGAATCCAAGTAAGAGTGTACTCCTGAAGTAAGAGTGTAATATTTTTGTTAGTCTAGTTATTGTGTCTGAGGAACCACACCACAGCCAACACTTAGGGCTCACAGTATTGTCCATGCCAATTGGTCCTAGCATGGACTACTAATGCACAGACCAGCTGTGGCTCTACAAATGTGAGCTACTATGGTTAGTAATTTTGATCAGGGCAGTATTGTGGAATGGAGGAGCTAGAAGCAAGAATGTAGGCTGTTGAAAAGATAACACTGGTCAACAGCATTTTTGGTGCCAAAGATATTTCATTGAATTTAGGGTAACTTTGGGGTGCTGATTCTGAATATGTCATCAGTTTTGCCAGATTGGCTCAAGTTTTTGAGATTTTTCGTAAAATGTGTAAAAAAAAAAGACGTAATTTGCTACACGCGCATTAACTTTATTGATATTGTCATGAATACAATAAATTTAACAAAGTAAATGTTGATTTTAGTTTATTTTAACTAGTTTTAGAAAGTAATCTTCAAAAATGAACAAGACATGAAAGATAGACATTTAATCGCTGGAAAAGCGCTTTTTATATGATTTCCTTCTATGTGAGCTATTGGGGCAGTCACGCTGTAGATTCCAGCAGTAATCAGCCATCATATGTCTGTCCCATCTGCCTTGGTACCTTTCCTCCATCACCATAATATCCTGATGAAATCTCTCCCCTTGTTCTTCGCTAAAATCTCCAAGGTTTTCTGGAAATCTGTCCAAGTGACTGTGAAGATAATGCAATTTAATGCTCATGTGTACACCCAGATTTCTAAATCTCAATAGCATGTTTTGTACCAGTTCTTCATAATTGTCTGCCTTTTGATTTCCCAAGAAGTTCTTCACTACCAACACAAAACTACACCATGCAGCAGCTTCAATGTCATTCATTTCCTTAGGAAAATTTGAATCTTTAATGAGTTTCCGAATTTGAGGACCATCAAAGATTCCTGCCTTCAGTTTTTCGCTACTAAGACCAGGGAAAGATCTGCAGATGTACATGAAGCAATTACCATCTTTGTCTAATGCCTTGACGAACTGCTTCATTAATCCTAACTTTATGTGAAGTGGTGGTAGAATGATTTTTTCCCTGTCCACCAAAGGTTCGTTCACTATGTTTGATGCTCCTACTGTCAAGGTGTCCCTTGGAGGCCAATTCAGTTTCTCCCAGTGCTGATGTTTTGCTCTACTATCCCACATGCAGATGAAGCAAGGATACTTTGTGTATCCACTTTGCTGTCCAAGTAAAAAGTTGACCATTTTTAAATCAACACATATCAGCCACGAATGTTCATGGTAGCACAGTTTCTCCAAGACCATTTTGACATTTTGGTATTGTTCTGCAAGTTTAGTTGAGTGAGCTACTGGAAGAGATGCACACTGATTGCCATTGTTCAACAAAACACATTTCAAACTCCTTTTAGAACTATCTATGAAAAGCCTCCAGTCTACAGGACGATATACTTGTAAACCCATTTGCAGCATCAGGCCAGGAATATCCTTACAATATACAAGTAGGTCATCTTCACAGAAAAATGGAAGAAGTGCTTCTTCTCTGGTCCTGTAAGATGTCATTTTAGTTCCAGGCGTCAGACAATTTTTTTCACTTAGCCTTGAAGCTAAAAGTTCAGATGCACTTTTTGAGAGGTTGAGGTCTCTTATTAGATCGTTGAGCTCTCCTTGGGTAAATTGCGTAGGTGTTCTGAAACTTCCTTCATATTCTAGTTCACTTCCAGAACTAATGCTTAGCTCCATACCCTGCATTTCATCATCATCATCAGGTGGGGGAAGGTCAGGTAACATGGTAAACACAGGTACAGGCACATCTTCACAATGAGGGACAGGCCTTCTTGCAGATTCCATATTAGGATACTCCCATTTTCGTTTCTTATGCTTATTGAATCCTTGTACTTGCACTGCACAGAAATAACAGTCATCATGATGATTTTTTTGCTCTCTCCACACCATTGGAACACCAAATTTGAAGCTTGTTCTTTGTCCTTTGCTCCATTTTCGTAATAATTCGATACATGCTTTGCACACTATGTGTGGTGCCCAAAACTTGTCTTGGTCCCCAAGCATAACCTCAAAATAGGCAAAATACACTTTTTTTAACGAAGTCTGTTATGTTTCTTCTATGTTTTGTCAGTGTATATTCACCACAAATGTAACAGAATGAGTCTGGATCGTTAAGACAACTTCTTCTTGATGAGTTCATGCTTTTCACTGGAAAACAGACAACAACATAAAGTTAGTGCAAAAATCAAGCTATGAACAAACTTTTAGAACACTAATTAACACAAAACTATATTGAGAACTGCTCAGTTCAAGTACTAATCCAAAGAAATTAATGAGATGATGCGTCGCATTTACCAACAAGTGCTATAAATAAGATACCAAAAATCTCAAAAACTTGAGCCAATCTGGCAAAACTGATAGCATATTCAGAATCAGCACCCCAAAAATACCCCAAATTCATTAAAATATTTTGGACACCAGAAAAAATTTTTTTTTTTGTTGACCTGTGTAATTAGATGAGAGGCAGGAGGAAAGTTGAGCATGGACATCCTGCTCAAGGAGTTTGGCAGCAAACTGAAACAGCAATATGTGGCAATAGCTGGCCATAGCGATTGGGTCAAGGTTTGTGGTTTTTAGGATAGGTGTGCTCATGGAATGTTTGATAATAATAATAATTATTATGAGAATTCCACATGGAAAAAGAATTGAACACACTTACTGAAATGTAATTAATACTAAGTACAAAAGCCTTTGTGTCACAAGTTGACAGCTCTGCAGTCTTTATTGTAGATTTAATTTCCTTTAAGGTATTAAGGGTTAATGTCAGTTTTTTTCCTTTTGTTGCTGCTGCTCTCTTTAATCAGGTGATGTGGTTGATGATCTCCCTCCACCGTTTAAATAGTCATATGACCCATCACCTGATGTGGTTGGAATGTCGTTGTTTGAGATCACTTTATGCCTGACCATTGTGCTGTTTGTTAGTAGTGCTCTGCTGCTGAAGTTATTCCTGGACACCCCTTTGCTCGGCTTTGGAGTGCTGAAGCTGATACCATGTATCCTTTTTGTAGTTTGGTCTGTCTGGTTTAACCTAATCCTGTGTTTAATTATCTGCAGTGGTGAGGCTAGCTCCTTTGTCAGCCAGTGAACTAGCCAGGGTTGCCTTAGGTGACAGATAGGGACTACCGTAAGCACGTGATGGCGGCAGAGGAAGGACCTGCTCAGGGTGGCTAGGGAAGTAAGGGACAGACACAAGCCAGTGTCAGGCTGTCACTATTCCCCTCTCCCTCCTGCTAACATCTCTGTTACCCTTTCACCATCCCGCTGTCCTTTGGTGTCACGTCATGCGGTGGACATTTTATCTGTCCGTATCTGACCCTTTGTTGGTGATGACAACTTCACAACTCCTTCTGTATTGAGAAACTCATGAGATGCATTGCTCAGGTGTGACTTGTACACCCGGCTGCAGCTTGCAGCTTGTTCATTCAGTGACTAGAGGTTGCGGTGACAGGATGTGGTGTGTTCATCACCACAGCCTCCAATCAAGATGTTGTAGATGATTGTGGAGGGTATGAAGGTTGAGAGGTTAAGAAAGATGGAGTCCCTAAATGTCTTTGTGTTTTTATTTCTAATAAAATGTTTTCTCTCTGTGTTGTTTCTTTTTTACTATTTACTTGAAATTCCTAATGGCCGGGTCTAACATTGGCACAAGATTAAGAATTTTGGTCTTAATGCCAGCTGGCAATACAAAGCTGGCATTAACCCCTTATTAGCCAGTTTGCCACCATTACATGGCAACGGGAAGTATCTGGTAAAGCACTAGAAATTGGCATTTCTTATGAATGCGCCAATTTCTGGGGCAGCTGCGGGCTGCTATTCTTCAGCCTGGGGGGGGACCAATAACAATGGGTCCTCACCTGCTCAGAATACCAGCCCTCAGCTGCCTAGTTTTACCTTGGCTGGCAATTAAAAATAGGGCAGAGCCCTACGTGTTTTTTTGCTAGCCAAGGTAAAAATAGGCAGCTGAGGGTGGCAGCTCGCAGCTGTACACTTTATCTGTGCTGAGACAGAAAAATACAGCAGAGCCCTATATATTTTTTCCATTATTTCTTTCTTTTACACACTACGACACCAGGTTGGTTGCCATACACTAATGTGTATGACAACTAAGCATAGATACCATCCAGATTGTGGAAATGCAGTTTGATTGCAACAGCCAATCACAGATGCTCTCACAAAGCATGAGCGTCATGAGTGATTGTCTCTTCCCGGTCAGTGAAATGAATATGCAGGAAGTTTAATTGATGGGACCAGAAGTAAGTAAGAGGGAGATCGGATCTGGAAGCAAACTAGCAGCAAGAGACTGGTAAAATGATCTGTAGAATAGAAGACATATGCATTAATGCTTCTGTCCTATGTTTTGTTTTTTTTGTCATCAATAGATTTTTATTGAAAATATTTTTCCGAAAAACATGTAAGAAACAAAAACAGATACACGGATATAGCCAACATGGTACTCCGCACTACATGAATTAAGTCCTATTGGACTAAATCAAACAAAGTGTGTACATCAATAAAGGCAATGCAAGGGAACATGAGGAAAGAGGGAGAATACGAAGAAAGGGGAGGGAGGAAAGGCGACGGGCTTGGAAGGTTGGAATGAGGAAGGAGAGTTAATGGGGAGGGGGCCCAGAGATGGAGAGAGGGGAAAAACGAGGGGGAGGAGGGAGGGGAAGCACCCAGGGGAAGGCAGCGAACGTCCCCAATCTCGCAGGGATCCCTCACACTACGGAAGAGGAGCCGCTAACGGAGGAGCTGCCCATAAAGCCCATGCCTCACGTACATACCGCCTCGGAGCAGAGTCTATTGCCAGGGCGTGTTCATATGTGAAAATCAGATTGAGGCGGGAAGTGAGGTCGCTCATCGTGGGGGGGAGACAGCTTTCCACTCCGACGCGATACATTGTCGTGCTGCTATCAGGACATACGTAGCTAGGTGACGCTGCACCGGAGGGAGACCCTCTAAGCCTAGATGTAGGACTGCCGCCTGAGGGGACAAGGGAATTTTCACCTCCATGATAGAGGACATCAGAGCCTCCACTACTGTCCAGAACTGAGCGATTTTCAGGCAGGACCACCAAGTATGAGCAAGCGTCCCCTTCTGGCTGCAAAGCCTCCAACACAAAGGCGAGGCCATGGGGTCATAATGTGCAAGCACTGACGGTGGCGTATACCATCGTAGATGGATTTTTTTCAGTTCCTCCAGATGGTTAATGCACTTGGTGGCCCTGTGCACACAACACACCGCTCCTACCCAATCTTCTCCATCAGCCGCAAAGCCTAATTCTTCCTGCCACTTAGTCCTATATGCAGGGGTCGAGCCCAAGCCTTCCTCAAGAAGTGTGTTATAAAGTGCCGAGAGGCCCTTGCGGCATGCGGGAGGAGATAGCAGAAAAGAGCGCAGGGGGGAGGGAGAGAGAGGACCAAAGGACAACCCAACCTCATGAGCAGTGAGGAAGTGAGTCACTTGACATAGTTGAAAGAAGGTATGCGCTAGGTGTGGGTGCGTCTCAGCTAGGGCGCGCGATGACATAATCCCAGAGCCAGAGGCAATATTCTCTAGAGACACTAAACCCCCATCAATCCAGTCGGTAATGCGTAAAGACGGGATATGTAGCAAAAGGGCTTTCACGGAGATCTCGCGTGGCGGAAGCCTGGTCCATGCCCGAGGGGCATGTTTCCATACGTGCAGTAGGGCTTTCATTGTCGCCAAACTGTGGGAGTACCGCACCGGAGCTAAGGATTCCGTCTCGAGGAGCTCACGGAGAGAGCCGTGTCCCATCATACTGGACTCCAGGTGGTACCACCCCAGATCCGACGTGCCCAGCCACCACACCTTACTGGTCTCCAAAATGGAGGCTTTGTAGTAGAAGGTCAGGTCCGGTACCCCCATACCACCCCCCCACAAACCCAGGCACATCACCTTCCTTTGGACCCTTTGTCGCTTGGAGGCCCATATGAATCTGTTGGTCTGAGATTGAAGTTGCCCCAATATTCTAGAAGAGAACAAGAGCGGAACGCAACGAAACAGATAGAGAAAACGCGGCAGCCACATCATACGGAATGTCTGAATCCTCGCCATCCACGATAGTGGGGAGTTCATTTGAGCATCCGACGCCTGCCGAAGGGCTGACAGGATGGGATCAATGTTACGCCGTATCAACTCCGAAGAGGGACACAGGGTAACTCCCAGGTACGGAATGCCACCTGGAGCCCATTTGAATGGCAAGGAACCCGACAACTCTTGTATCACCCCACCGTGGACATGAACCGGGAACACCAGTGATTGTGCAGCGTTAAGCTTATAGTAAGAAACCTCGGCATAAGAGAGGAGACGATCTAATACCACCGGGAGAGACGTAGCGGGATGCGTGCATGAGACGATAATATCATCTGCATACAATCCCACCACATGATTTCTCCCCCCAACACCCATCCCCTTTATGTCTGAGTCAGCCCAAAGCTTCGCAGCGAGGGGCTCCACCGAAAGGGCGTATATCAGAGGAGAGAGGGGACACCCCTGTCTCGTTCCGTTGGTTATTTGAAATGGGTCATAGAGGAACCCCGAGGAGAAAACCCTGACGGTAGGATGGGTGTATAGTCCCATAATAGAGGAAAGTATAGGACCAGAAAAGCCGAACTTCCTCAGGACCTCCATGAGGTATCCCCAGTGCACCCTGTCAAAGGCCTTTTCGGCATCCAGAGACAGGAATACACTGGGGACCCCCCGTTTTTCCGCCAATTCAATCAGGTTAATCATCCTCCGGGTCCCATCTCTCGCCTGTCTGTGAGCCACAAAACCCACCTGGTCCGGGTGAACCAGTTGGGGGATCACCTCAACCAGCCGCGTCGCTAGAAGCTTGGAGTAGATTTTTAGATCTGTGTTGAGAAGAGAAATTGGGCGGTAACTCTCAGGGAGTTCCGGGTTCTTCCCCGGTTTGGGTATTGTCGTCACAGTGGCCTCTAGAGCCTCAGCAGGGATAGAGCCCACGTCCCTCCACGAGTTGTATACTCTAAGGAGAAACGGTGCCAAGGTGTCTCCAAATGCCCTGTAATATTCATTAACAAAGCCGTCGGGATCCGGGGCTGTACCCAACTTCAACGAGGCAATGACCCACAGGATCTCCACAGTGGAGAACGGGCGATTTAATTCCGCCAGGACATCCGGCGAGACCCTGGGAAGCTCCACCGAAGCCAAGAAATTCCATATGCCAGAGACCGTCGGCTGACGGGTTGCCGAATCACCAGACAAGTTATATAGCCGTCTATAGTAGGAGGCAAACACCTCCACCATCCGTCGAGGGTCTCTAACATACCCCCCCCGAGGGTCACGCATGAGAGTGGTCATTGATTGGAGAGACCTGCTTTTCAGTCTCCTTGCTAAGAGTTTACCCACCCTATCACCCATGGCGTAATAACGGGTTTTTAGTTTCCGCATCCCTATCTCATGTTGGCGAAGTAAAAGCAACCGGAGTTGCGAGCGGGCCTTGTTAATCTCAGCCAACAAGGCCGGAGTAGGAGAGGCTTTGTTTTCCAATTCTAGCACCTGAATCTTCGCTATCCATTCCCTTCTCTGAGAATCCCTCATCCTCTTTTAACGAGCAGCCGTCCTAAGAAGGAGACCGCGTAGTACCACCTTGTGTGAGGCCCATAAAACATTTTCAGACACATCACCAGTGTCGTTCTCCTGAAAGAATCGCCTTTTTAACATGTGAAGCGCCATGGAATATAATGGCGCTATATAAATTAATAATAATAATAATGTCTGATTCAGTTTCAGACAAAATCTGTTGGTCTATCAGCAGATCCGGGGAAAGTCGCCACCTCCTAGGTCTGCTGCCCCCACCAACAAGCGCCACCTCCAAAGACACCGGCGCATGGTCAGACCATGTAATGGTTCCCACCTCTGCCCCTCTACAATCCGCGAGGGACAGGTCGTCCACCAGGAAAAAATCAATCCTGGAGTACGACCCATGCAGACCAGAGTGGAACGAATAGTCCCTCTCTCCCGCATAGAGGTAATGCCAAATGTCGTGGAGGCGACGCTCTCTGCATAGAGGGAGCAGATCTCTCTGTTTGCGCCTCACTGAAGCCGAGGAGTCCAGCCTTGCCTCCATGACCGCGTTGAAGGCACCACAGATGATGAGTCTGCAGTCGCCTTCCCCTTTCAGCTTTCCCCAAACGACTTTAAGAACCGGAATTGTCCCCCATTAGGGCGTATACTGTCACTAGTGTGTACGGCACGCCTGCAATCTCGCAATTGACAATGAGGTAGCGACCCACCGGGTCAGCGACAACTCGTTTCAGCTGAAACTGAAGAGAGGAGCTCATCATTATGTAAACCCCTGCTTTCTTCGACGTATTGTTAGCAAAGAAAATGTTAGGGTATCAGGGATTATGAAGTCTACGGTTATCCCCCTCCAGTAGATGCGTCTCCTGTACACACACCACCTCAGCACGAGACTGAGCGACCTCCCTCCACAAAAAAGACCTCTTCGCTGGGGAATTCAAACCCCACGCATTAAGGGACAAGATCTTAAAGCTCATGACGTTACGATGTACGGGTGCCCCCCCTCCCTTAGGGAGGAAGTAGTGAGTCCTAAGGTAGAGGAGGAAAGGTAGATAGAATAAGGGTGGAAGAAAGTGAGGGAAGAAGAAGGGTAGAAGGGGGAGAGGAAAGACTGGGAGGAAGGAAGGAAGGTAGAGACTAGTTTAAAAGACACAAAAATGTAAACAATTCAAAGCTCAGTTCAATCTGAGCAACTAGGGGCGAGCGTGAGCAGCAAGACTACCCCTCAGTGATAGCCAGTTCGTCTCCCCTGACATCAGGGGGGAGGGGAGGGGAGACTCGCAGCCCATCACCTAAAACTCCAGACAATTAAATAAGTCCGGAGGTATCCAGGTATAGAAAGGATACAATGATCTCCTTAGCAGGCGGCCTCCGCCAGAGCCTGAGCCGTCAAACTCCAGCGTCACCAGAGCCGGGACACTCCCTTACACGTTGCCGATCAGTATCGCTGTTGCGAGGCAATTCAGGGCGGCGAGGTAGCCTCCAGTCTGCCAGAGCGCGCTTCAGTTTAGTGGGAGACAGAAAAGTATGGCGAGTTCCTTTGTATCGAAAAACTACGCTGACAGGGGTGCCCCACGTATATTGTATGCCGCATGAATGTAGGATCCTGCAGTACGGGGCAAAGTCCCGACGTCTGGCCAGCGTGCCGGGCGAGAGATCCGGGTAGATCGCCCAAGAGGAGTAAGGAGAGGCCGTTAGAGGTTTGTCACGGAGAGAGCGCAAGAGCGATTCCCTGATTGAGGGCACCATCAGAGTCACAAGAACGTCTCTAGGAAGATCCTGTTTTATACGCTGGGAGCGAGGTAGACGGAACGCCTTAGCGATTCGCAGGTCCGACACTTACGCGTCGGGGAGAACCAGTGCAAGGAACGGAGGGATCAGCGACGTCAAGTCTTCATCTGGGTCAGCGTCCTCCATTCCCCTGATCTTAAAGTTGCACCTGCGTTGTTTGTCATCAAGTGCCCACATCGAAGCTTTCAGAGAATTCACCTCCGCTACAACGTGTTGATAATCGTCGGCAAGCTCATTGTGTGCTAATGCAAATTCCGACATTTTCAACTCCAGGTGCCCCGTCCGTTCTCCCATTGCCGCCATATCAGCCCGCAGGTCCCCAATGATACCTTTAAGGTCCTCCTGGATAGACTGGCGGAGAGAGTCCAACATGCCCCTAAGGTATCGCTGTGTGACCGGAGGGGAGTCGTCCCCCTGTACCTCCCGATGGCTATGTCCCTGCTCACGAGGTGAGCGGCGGCGTGAGGAGGCTTGAGAAGGTGCAGGCGCCATCTTGGAGCCATCTGAGGCCGCACGATCCGGCGGGAAGAAATCCGTCAGCCTCTGGGACATGCTGCGGGTCTGGGAAACACCTCGGGGCATCGCCAGACGATTACAGAGCGGGGGCTAACTCCGGGAAGCAGAAACTGGAACCGGTTAGTGCTGTTACAGCTCTGGAAGAGGGAAGAGGGAGGTTATGCGTCCGACATGTACAACGTCCGGACACGCCCCCGCTTCTGTCCTATGTTAAGCTATACACATATCCGAACAATTACTGAACAAATCCTGAATTTCCAATTTTTCAGCAAAACGTTCAGGTTCGAAGGACCGAACGAACATGCCAAATTTGGTCGGGATTTGAAATTGGTGAACATATTTGTGCAAAGTTCACTCATCACTACTTTTAAAGTGCGGTTCAGTGCAGTTCACCAAACTTCTACAAGTTCATCAAATAGTTCAGCGAACAGTTCAGTGAACCTGCCAAACCCTTTTGGATTCAATGGTAGGCAAATTTAATGGCATAGACCTTCAGGGGGTCCCAAAAACTGCCAAAACAGCTCAAATTAGAAGCAGACATCAGGAACAGTGTCATCTATTCCCCAGAGTAAAACTTTTTATCATGGCACACTATGGATGCCTCGAACAAGTCCTGGCCCAGCATTTCAAGCTTCAATATTGATCAAAAACAGGGGAAGAGTGACAGGTGTAGACATGTTGCTCACAGAGCCCTGGTAAAGTCAGGAAATACACAAGGAGAACCCAATAAGAATCTCAACAATTCAAAAAAATTAAGGCCAGACACCATGAAAGTGGCATCAATTGACTTAGAGTAGAAATTTTATAATGGTGAGATCAATGCAGGACACTGAAAAGTACACCATCGCCTAGTCTGCGCACTCTACAACTAGGGTGGAAAAGTCTTTGGAGATAACTTGTTCATCTTGATGAAAATTAGGTGGTCTACATTTTCAGGGGACATCTGGATGCGTTTATCCATTAGTTCACCACCAGCAGCGCTGAAGACACTTTCTAGTAGAATGCTGGCTGTCAGGCATGACAAAACTTCCAGGGAGTGACTGGCAATCTCAGGCTACTCTTCCATTTTTGAAGACCAAATGCAAAAGGGTCCAAACCCCCCCTGATGGCATCGATATTGAGCTCTAGATACTCCTACACTATCCTCTCAAATCATTCACTATGTGTCAGACATGTACTTTGTTCTGCTGATGCATGGCCTGGTCTAAAACAATTGGCCAAACGATTCCCAGAAATTGCTTCTTACAGTTAAATTGCTGCTGGTAATGTTTCTGTGATGATTGAAGTTCCAGAAACCTAGAACTGCAATGCGCACTCTGTGCCTCACTGCTGCCTTGGCGAAAACTACTCCAAATATTGTCTACCAGTGTGTTTTGATAATCCAGAATATGTGCGTCCCTTTCAGAGGGGAAAACATCTTGCAAAATTTTCTCTTATAACATGAATCTAAAGAAGGGGTGGGGAACTCCAGGCCTCAGGGGCCACCAAACTGGTCTTGTTTTCAGGATTTCCTTAGCATTGCACAGGGGTTAGAATAATCACCAGTGCAGGTGATTATATTATCACCTGTGCAATACTAAGGAAATCCTGAAAATATTACCTGTTTGTGGCCCTCGAGACCCGGAGTTCCCCAGCCCTGATCTGAAGGATTGATAACCCAGTAATCAGCACTCCTTATAATCCCATCAATACGGGCATCATTTTGCAGTTAGTGTAGCAAGAAGGCACTCATGTGTCAGACACTTCCATGATGTCCAAATCCTTGCTGTGTTGGTGGCAAGGTAACACTCGAGCTTGCTTCCTCTGTCCCCTCATGCCAACTATGGACAACAGAAAGGGGATCAATCTCTTCTTCATTTCCTGACCATTGCCTGCCCATCACCTCTTCTTCCTCCTCCATTTGTTCCTCGGCTGATGGACCTTCACTAACAGTATGTCTGCTACCATAGCCCCCCTCCATTGCTGTACTTCATCTTCCCATGCCATCCATCTCTGTGACGATGATACTCCAAACCTTAGAGATCTTGGTAGCCCTTGGTAGCCCTCCTCTGCTTCCTCCTCTTCATCTGGGAACATCACCTCTTCCCACAGATTATTCAAAGTGTGCTCCAGCATGTAGATAACCTGAATAGTGATACTGATGATCAGGGCCGTATTTCCCATTAGGCACCCATAGGCACGTGCCTAGGCCACCAGGTGTTAAGGGGGTGGCACCAGGGGCAAGTTAAAAAATGTGTTGCTTTTTTTCAGTTTTTTTTTTTTTTTAAATCCCCCTCCCTCCTCCAAACTCTTTATTAAACCCGGAGTGTTTTTGGAGGAGGGAGGGGGCATTAAGGCACGATTGCAAATTAACGTGTGCGCCCCTGCACATCCCGGGTCAGTGGAGTCCATTAGACTCCTCACCCCGACATCCGGCCGCGCGCAGTATCACAGCGCTCAGCAGCAGGTTATGAATCATCACCACACTGCCGGGCAGCAGCGTCTGCAGAGCGCGGCAGAGAAGACCTCGTCGCTGGATCTGCTGGGAGCGGGGAGCAGGTAAGGTGCTTTAGAGCCGAAGATAGCTCTGAAGAAGAGGAGGGGGCAAGGGAGAGAGCAGCATGGAGAAGAGGGGGCTAGGGAATGAGCTGAGTATGACATGGGGGAGAGGGAGGAACGAGCAGAGTATAACATGGGGTAGAGGGGGGAACGAGCAGAGTATGACATGGGGGAGAGGGGGGAACGAGCAGAGTATGACATGGGGAGGGGGGGAACGAGCAGACTGAGACATGGGGGGAAGAGGGAACAAGAAGACTGTGACATGGGGGAAGGGGGAACGAGCAGACTGTGACATGGGGGAGGGGGTGAACGAGCAGACTGTGACATGGGGGAGGGGCGAACGAGCAGACTGTGACATGAGGTAGGGGGGGAACAAGCAGACTGTTACATGGGGGAGGGGGGGAATTAGCAGACTGTGACATGGGGGAGGGGGGGGACGAGCAGGCTAGATCATATGGGGAGGGCGGCAAACAAGCAGGTTAGATCATATGGGGAGGGGGAAAAACAAGCAGACTGAGACATATGGGGCAGGGGGGAAATAAACAGACTGGGATATATGGGAGAGGAGGGGAACCAGAAGCCTGGGTTATATGGAGGAGGTTGCCAGGGTGCCGGAAGCCTGGTGCCATGATGCCTGGTTCTGCCAGGTAACTGGTGCTGCCAGGTGCCTGGTGCCGGAGACTGGGAGCCGCAGATGAAGAAGCTGCTGGGTGCCGAAGACTGGGAGCTGCAGAGGAAGGAGGTGCCTGGTGCTGCTGGATGCCTGGTGCCAGAGACCGAGAGCCACAGAGGAAGAAGGTGCCTGGTGCTGCTGGGTGCCTGGTGCCAGAGACCGAGAGCCACAGAGGTAGAAGCTGCTGGGTACCTGGTGCCGGAGACGAGGAGCCGCAGAGAAAGAAGCTGCCGGGTGCCTGGTGCTGGGTACCTGGTGCCAGAGACCGGGAGCCGCAGAGGAAGAAGCTGTCAGGATCTGGGATCAGGAGTGTGGAGTCAGGTAAGGTGCTGTTACAGCTGGAGATAGCAGCCCTGGGGGAGGCAGAATGGGATAGATGGATGGATGGATAGATGGATGGGGCAGCCTGGAAGAGGGGCAGAATGGGATGGATAGGGCAGCCTGGAAGAGGGGGCAGAATGGGATGGATGGATGGATGGATGGGGCAGCCTGGAAGAGGGGGCAGAATGGGATGGATGAGGTGGCCTGGAAGAGGGGGCAGAATGGGATGGATGGATGGGACGGCTTGGAAGAGGGGGCAGAATTGGATGGATGGGGCGGCTTGGAAGAGGGGGCAGAATGGGATGGATGGATGGTGCGGCCTGGAAGAGGGGGCAGAATGTGATGGATGGGGCGGCCTGGAAGAGGGGGCAGAATGGGATGGATGGGGCAGCCTGGAAGAGGGGGCAGAATGGGATGGATGGGGTGGCCTGGAAAAGGGGGCAGAATGGGATGGATAGATGGGGCAGCCAGGAAAAGGGGCAGAATATGGGATGGATGGATGGGGCGGCCTGGAAGAGGGGGCAGAACGGGATGGATGGGTGGGGGGGGCGGGTACATGGATGGATGGTCTGATGGGGCGAAGGTACATAGATGGTTTGGTGGATGAGGGGATAGAGGGAGAAGGTACATGGATGGATAGGGAGGAGAAGCTACATGGAACGTGGGGGGAGAAGCTACATAGAACATGGGAGAGAAGCTGCAAGGATGAGGGAGAAGCTATAAGGATCATGGGGGGAAAGCTACATGGATGAGGGATGGGGAGAGGCTGCGTGGAACATGGGAGGGGGATGGGGGGAAGGATGAGCTGCATGAGACGTATGGGGGGGAGGATAAGCAACATGGCATTCGGGGGAATGGGTGTGAGGATGAGCTGCATGGAACATATGGATGGAGGATGAGCTGCATGGAACATATGGGGGTGAACAGTATGGGACATGTGGGAGGAGGATGAGCAGTATGGGACATGTGGAAGGAGGATGAGCAGTATGGGACATTTAATCTGCATACACATTTATATATGGAACGTACTGTTCTGGTGATGTATTGACGATGGTTCTGATTATGTATTATTGTATTGCCGATGGTTCTGGTGATATACTGACAGGGGTTATAGTGATGATGTATTATTGTATCGATTGAGGTTCTGGGGATGTATTGACTGGTTTTGGTGATGTATTACTTTATTGACAATGGTTCTGGTGATATACTGACAGTGGTTCTGGTGAGGTATTATTGTATTGACAGTGGTTCTGGTGATATACTAATAGGGGTTCTAGTGATGTGTTATTGTATTGCTGGTGGTTCTGGTGATGTAGTCATGTGGATGTTGTAATCTTTAAGTTAATAGACTTGATCCTAAAACATTATAGGGTAAGGGAGCTGGACTAAAAATACAGCTGAATGTCAGCCAAACAATTCACTAAAGCCCCCAAGCACTATAGATAGGTGTCCGATCACAAGCTTGCTCTCCCACATACAGGAGCACTCATTCTTCCCAGTGTCCCTATATACTGTATGGAAGCTGCTGTTAGGCCCCTTTCACATCAGTGGTTTGCAGATGTTTCCATCCGATTCGGCAGATTGCGCCGTATCTGCCGCCTAGCGGCCGACTTGTGGCACCGACCTGGCAAGCCCCTAACCTTGTCTATGGGGGTGCGGTTCTGCTGGATCCGGCAGATCTGGCACTTGCTGTGGCAAAAAAATCGCTGCTAACCGCAGGTTTTTTTTGCGGACGCAATTGCCAGATTGCGGCAAAACCGCAATTGCCGCAAGCTCCATAGAGAATGAATGGGGGCTTGCCGCAAGTGTAACGCAAGTCGGCCATTAGGCGGCAGATGCGGTAAATTTGCTGGATCAGAACCACTGATGTTAAAGGGGCCTTAGACATCTCTGGTGGCAGCTTATCACTTAGAGGACAAAAGGATCTACAGCCTGTAATCGGACATGCTGGATCCTTATTTCCCTCGACCAATCATCAGTTAGAGCCCCCATACACATTAGACTGTTCTCGCAGGTTTAGCCAACTTTAGTCTCATGTCTATTGAGGTCCTCACTACTATCTGAAGGCTACGGGCACTGACATCTGTGAACCCCTGAGTGCTGGAATTTAGATATAAGAGGACACATAGTTACAAAGGAAAACCTCAAAAGTCTGAACATATGAACAGCAATCCGTCCTTACATTGCCGTGCAGGAGTTAATTCCTTTTAGCATTTACTTGTTTCTTTTTCATGTGGATACTGAATGGATCTGCCTGAAAAATAAAATGCTGTATCCACATACACTTAGTCTGACTGATCAGTGGGGGGAAGGGGGGGCGCGTCTGCTGAGAGTGCCTAGGGCGGCAGGAACTCTAAATACGGCCCTGCTGATGATGGCATCTTCAGTGCTAACAATCTTTTTTTTTTTTTTCTCATAAATGATGTTTATTATCCATTTTTCACACATAAACAAATGACAACAATACAGGTAATGCAGTAATTCAACAGAATCAGAAATAGGGAAGGGGGGGAAAAGGAGGGGAAGGGAAGGGGAAAGGATAATATCCCAAGTGTTGTTTCAACGAAGTCAACCAGGGTGTCTCATTTCAGTAGAGCATTATTGATGTGTGCATCTCCGTGTGGTAGAGAGTCCAGAGGGTTCTGTATGAAAGAGGCAATCTCGGTCTCTGCGGAGGCAATCATGTCTCGAGTCGTATCTTTGCGTACCTCTCTGTTGATAAAGGCTCTTAATGGGAGTCTTAAAACTGACTTCATGCAAGACGACTCAAAGCTGATCGTCCAAGTTATATATTGGAGAGGAATCACATGAGAGGTATTCCCTGTCAAGCGGACGGCAACTTAGTAAACTTTCACAGTCAACCTAGGAAGGTCGTGAAGATGAGGGGAACTAGAAAGGGGTGAAGAAATAGAATGGCAACAAGAGAATAAACAAAAAGAAGGAAAGTGGGTAGCAGGAGGAAAAGAAGGGGGAAGGGAGCTAGAGGAGAGGGTATAGGAGGATATAAAGAAGGGGAGGAAACAGATAGAACCACCAACACCCGGGGAGCGGGAGGCCAAAGCAGAGCCAGCCGCACCCGGCCGGCGGAAAAAGTAGTCTGGGCCGCCCCTGGGCCCGCACCACTCACGTCATGAGACATGGACCGGGGAATATAATGTCGATTCCTACAGCAGGGTTCGTTGGGCCAGCGGGTGTGCTCCCCATAAATCCCAAGCCTCGGACACGTAACGCCGTGCACCGTGATCTAGCGCTAGGTAGTATTCATGACAAAAGATTGAGTTTATCTTGTCAGTGAGGTCACTCATAGTCGGGGGAGAGGGTTGTTTCCATTTGGAGGCGATACAGATCCTGGCCGCCGTCAAAACATACGTCAATATCCGACGTATCACCGGAGGATATGTCATGACCCCCACATGGAGAACCGCAATCTGCGGCTCCAATGGGATCCTCGTCTCCGTGACTGAGTCCAAAAGCCCCGACACTAGCAGCCAGAACTGTGCCACCCTAGGACAACCCCACCACATGTGGGATAAATCTCCCTGCATTCCACATTGCTTCCAGCACTGCGGCGACGCCCCTTTGCCGAAGCTCGCCAATCTCGTCGGGCTGGGGTACCATCGTAGGTGGATTTTTTTGAGCAACTCAACGTGGTTAATGCATCTGGATGCTTCCCTCACACAGTGTATAGCATCCTCCCAATCCTCCTCTGTCGCCCTGAATGAGAGGTCTTGTTCCCATCTAATTGCGTAAGATAGTCTCTGAGGGGCGTCTTTGTCAATCAGGTCTGAATACAAGGCCGACAACAATTTCAGTGGTCTGGGAATTGCCGTCAGGGAGCGTTGCAACGCCGAGGGAGCTCCCGGAGGGCCCAGGTCGTGAGAGAAGACGGGGGAGCGCATGAAGTGCACAATCTGATGGAAGTGTAAAAAGGTGGTTTTAAGGTCCGGGTACTTGCACAGCCATTCCTCCAGAGCAAGCACTCTATTACCCTGTAGAAGATCCGCGAGGGTTTTAGGGCCCGCGAGTCTCCAAGGCGACACCGAAAATGTAGGGATCAACCAGCAGAACGCCTCCAACGGGAAATCTCCAGGAGGGATCTTGGTCCACTCTCCCTGTAATGAACGGTGGATCGTTAGTAGTTCAGAAATTGAATTGAGAAAATCAGTGTCTGGCAGGCGACTCACTGAGTTCGCCGCAAGGAGAGATCGCAAGGAGCCCTTCCCCAGCGAGCCCTCCTCTATCCACTTCCATCCTTGAGAGTCCTCATTGTGCCACCACTTCCCCGCCGCCTCCAAAACCACCGCCCTCCGGTATTTCTCCACATCCAGCACCCCCATCCCCCCTTTTGTCAGATGGCGATACAATAGGGAACCCCTGACCCTAGCCGGTGCCGTCCCCCAAACACATCTAAAAATCATGCGCTGAAGGCGCAGTAGTTGCTTCTTGGAGAAGTGAATCGGGACACATCTGAAGAGATACAAAATTTTAGGAAGCCACAACATCCTCACCGCCTGGATCCTGGCTATCCACGACATAGAGTCGAGTGGAAGGTCCGAAAAGGCTCCCCCAAGGTCAACCATAAGGCGGTCCATGTTTTTCTCCGTCGCATGTTTGGAGGGACACAGAATGATCCCCAGATATGGTATTGCATTGAGCTTATAGTATGATGTCTGTGCGAAGCAGTCAAGCTTCTGTACAATCCCAGGGAGAGAGGAAAGGGGGTCTTCCGTAATCACAATGACATCATCGGCATACAAACCGACTACATGCTTATCGTCGGGTCCGCCCTCAATGATATCGCCAGTGGCTCCATAACCAGAGCGAAGACCAAAGGCGAAAGGGGACATCCTTGGCGGGTGCCATTGGTGATACGGAAGAGCCTGGACTTATATCCATGGGACAAGACTCTTGCACACGGGTTTGAATAGAGCCCAAGAATCGCTGTCGAGATAGGGCCCGTAATGCCGAAAGCCGAGAGGACCTCCCCAAGGTAACCCCAGTGTACCCTATCGAACGCCTCCTCGGCATCTAACGACAAGAATACACTGGAGGCGCCTCTCCTCTCTGCTACCTCTATCAAGTCCAGCATTCTCCTTATCCCATCATTCGCTTGCCTACTCTGCACAAACCCAACCTGGTCGTGATGCACCAGTAGAGGGATCACACCGCTCAAGTGTGTGGCCAAAAGTTTGGCGTACAGCTTCAAGTCTGTGTTTAAGAGTGTTATGGGTCAAAAATTCTCCAGGCGGTCCCGAGCCTTTCCCGCTTTGGGTATTGTCGATATCGTGGCCTCCAGCACACTTTCGGGGATTCAACCCCGTGCTTGCCATGTGTTGAAAAGACGGAGAAGATAAGGCGCAAGGATCTGCCCATAGAGCCCATAATACTCATTGATCAGTCCATCGGGACCAGGTGCTTTATTACTCTTCAAGCCCCTCAGAACCCCATGAATTTCAAGCTCAGTAAAGGGGGCATTGAACGAGGACAGTGAGTCAGCTGAGAGAGTGGGGATGTCGAGGGTCTTTAGAAAGGTGCGTATGGTCTCTGTAGTGGGTTGAGGAGTCTGCGGGTCAAGTTGGAGGTTATATAGTCGTTCATAATACGAGGCAAAGACCTACACTATTTCTGAGGGGTTCCTAACCAGGTTCCCCCCAACATCTCGTATAGCCGTCACCATCCCCTTAGCCGTCTTCTTTTTTAATCTGCGGGCCAACAATTTGCCAGCACGGTCTCCTGCCTCATAATATCTGGTACGGAGCTTTCTGAGACCAGTCTCATGTTGTTTAAGAAGCAGCGCGCGAAGATCGTTGCAAAGTCATCCTATCTGTGATAGAAGCGCACAAGACGGCGACGTTTTATTAAGTGCCTCCAAACGAGACAATTCCGCTGTCCAGTCTTTAAGAAGACGCTCTCTGCGACGCTTCGCAATCGATGCTTTTTGTATGCACAGACCGCGCATCACCGCCTTGTGCGCGTACCAAAGCACATCGTCCGGAGTTTGGTCTACATCGTTCAGGTCAAAGTAGTCCTTCAATGCCATGCCAAGGTCATCGGCTACCTTCAAGTCGGTCAGGAGACCTGCATGGAGCCTCCAAGACCTTTAAGCTCCACCCCCGACGTCTAGATCTATTTCCAGTTCGATCGGGGCATGGTCTGACCAAGTGATCACACCAAGCCTCGATGATCTGCACCTATCCAGGGCTACGTCATTGAGCAGAAACAAGTCTATCCTGGAATAGGATTTGTGCGCCAGGGAGAAGAAGGAATAGTCCCTCTCTTCCGCGTGCTGGTATCTCCAGACGTCGTGAAGGTGGAACTCCCTGCAAAGGTCTCCAAATGAACTCCTACCCCTGGATAGAGGGGATGAGGAGTCAATGCGGGGCTCCATCACCGCGTTGAAGTCGCCGCAGATGATGAGCCTCCCCTCTGCCTCCCCTAGAATGCGGCCGAATAAATGCCTCAGGAATTTCACTTGTCCCACATTTGGGCTGTAAGTCGTAACTATCGTGTAACGGGTTCCCCCGATGTCCCACCTCACACCTAAAATCTCCCCGCACCGTCAGTGAAGGAGGAAATGAGAGAGAACTGTATCTTATGGCTGACGAAGATGCAGACCTCCGCCTTCTTTTGAGGAGCATTTGCAAAGAAACTATGTGGGTAATCTGGATGTCGGAGCCGCACATTGTCAGCCTCGAGTAGGTGAGTCTCCTGGAAGCACAGGATGTCAGCCCTAGAGGACCTGGCCTCCCTCCAAAGGTAAGACCTTTTGGCGGGGGAATTGAGGCCGTTCACGTTCAGTGACAGCACTTTTAGCGGCATCGCGGGGCCCAGGGAAGGCCAGAGGAAAGAGGAGAAATAAAAGGAGAGAGAGAAAGAGATAAGGTAAAGATGGAAGGGGGGAGAAAAGGGTTGGGTCGTGGGAGAAGTCTGGGAGAATCAGAAGGGGAAGACAGACCAGGAGGGATGTTCCCAAAAGACAGGAAAACACCCACAAAGGGGGAGGAGGGATGGGTTTGTAGTAAAACGAAGAGAAGAAGAAAGGTATACACAAAAAACGTAGAACACTGGGATAGGGAAGGTCACAAAACGACAAGATAACTATAGGCAACGAACAAATATATAACAGTTATGTAAACTCCCCCTGACTCCAGATATCACCGGGGTCAGAAGAGAAAAAAGGGGGGGGTAAGTCCCCCAAACTCCTCAATTCCTGTGGTGGTGACCCAAGCCCGATACAAGCCCCAACCCGAGTGTCACGGAGTTAGGCCATGTCCGGCGAGGTCACCCACAGATCCACAGGGTCCTGGAGTAATTAAGAAGGGAATACAAATAAAAAAGAAAAAAGGTGAAAAAGATCAGGTCATCCGGAACCACTGGGAAGTTGTTCTTCAGGTCTGGACCCTCATAGGATCCCAGCAGCAGAAGATTCTTCTCCTCCATGCCTGTTAGAGTCCCGTCGCGGGGAAGGACGAGCACTGGTAGATATTAGACCCCACACTTTAAGGGTCTTCCTCAGGGAGGTGGGGGAGGAGAACGAGTGTCTTTTTCCCTTATGTTTAAAGTTAACTGCCGCAGGGGAGCCTCAGCTGTAGAATATGCTGTTTTCCCTCAAAATCTTGCAGCTGAAAGCGAAATCCCTCCTGCGGGCCAGGGTCCCCGGGGAGAGATCGGGGTACACCTGAACCCCCGAGAAGGGCTCCGGTAGGGGGGGGGGCATTCCTCATTTGCCCCAGCAGCCGATCTCTGATCCCGTATCTCAACAGAGACACCAAAATATCCCCCGGTACCTCAGGGGGAAGCCTCGCCGGCTTAGGGATCCGGAAGGCTTTTTCAATGTCCAAATGTTCCTGGGGGGTCTCAGGGAGTGCTGCCAGTAGAAAAGCCTTGGCCACCTCTATCACATCTCCTGTTTCTGCTATGCCCGCAGTTTTAGGTTATTTTTCCTAAGCTGGTCCTCGAGGTGGCATATGGTCGAAGAGACTGTCCCCACTTCTCTATCCAACCCGGCATGGCTGTCAGCGAGGCTGTTATGTGCGGAGGCGAAGTCTGCCATCTTTGACTCCGGGTGCTCCGTTCTCTCAGCCAGCACCCCCAGGTCTTCCCTCAGGGTGCCCATGAGCCCCTTCATATCCTCAATGATGGAAAATCTTTGTGCTGCCAGCAAGGCTTTAATAGCTCCCTGAGTGACCGGGGCCCTGTCATCATCCTCTCCCCCACAGCCTCCATGCTGCGAGGAGACCTTTGTACAGCCGGGAAAGAAGGAGGCGGGCGCTCTGGCGCCAGCGCCATGTTATGAGGGGAATCGCGTGGCTCAAAGTATGCAGTCACCTTGTTATCTGTTTGCCGTCTCCGGGATGAAGCCCGCGGCATGCTGGGGGCCGACCAGGGAAAGTCCTCCGTCAGTATGGAACCACAGGAAGTCCAGTGGGGCCGGGAAGGTGCCGTTGCAGTGAGTCCGGGTGAGGAGCTCAGTTAGTCTGCGTCCGGCGCCATTAGCAGCAGGACACACCCCTCCAGTGCTACCAATCTTAGTAGCTATGTTTAGAAGGTTGATCTGTGCTCACTCTGCAAAGGTTATTTGCACCACCTTTGGCTGGCATTGCCTCAGTGTACATATCATGACTTACTGTGCCAGGGTTCATCGCTGCTGCCACCGTTGCTGCAACATGTGCAGAGTGGAATTCCATATTGCATATCAACCTTGTTAACCGCTAGTCGATAAGCCATAGGGTACGACAGTCGGAAGTGAGCACACAGCAATTGTGCCTTCCGCAGTAGCTCATTCAGGCCAGGATAGTAGCTTATAAATTGATGTACAACCAGGTTGAGGACTTGAGCCATGTAAGGCACATGTGTGAGTTTGCCCCAAAATATGACCGCCACCCAGTTCGGGCATTTATCGCACATTCCTGTTTTTCTTTCTGAACTTGTACATCTGGCTGCAATATATTAATATATAATATCCTTTCCACTCATTGATCTTAGTTTCACACCTATTCTTATCTGTGCATCATGCTCTCTATTGGTTCTCCCCCTGTGAAACATCCAAATGCCCATACTAATTGCAATCTCTTAATTCTCTCCTGCTGGCTCCTTAGCCAGCCTCAGTGCAGCTCCTCCCTTCCATTCTCACCTGGTCCATTTCATGTGTGGCACCCCATGGGTTAATGTGCCACAATAACATCACATGGGTTCTCTCCCCCACTACACACTGACAAACACTAGCACCTCTGGGCCAGGAGGGGGAGCACAACCTGCTCCCTTAAATACTCCTGCTCATGAGGGAGAGCTCAGTTCAGCACGGATCAGTGCTGTGAAGAGCACAGCTTAGAGCAGAGTTAGCTCAGTGCAGGCCCAGCAAGGGTCGGAGGAACAGGAGAACTACAGACTGAGGAACACGTCTGGGAGCTGGAGTGATACCTTCACTTGCCCCAGAAGAGCGCACAGAACGGACACCGGATCAGGTACTGTGTCTGGCACCCACAGCACAGTGAATCCAAGAACAGTGGGATTTCTAGATGCCCATAGTACCAGTGCAAAGCAACACGGAGGGGTCAGCACAGCACAGAGGACTCAAGTTGCCTAGCCAAGTGGTACCAGCAGAACCAGAGGTGTAACTAGGTGTGCCTGCATGATGATGTATACATATATATACGGTATATATATATGTATACATCAGGCAGGCACACTATGAGGTGTATATATGTATACATCAAGCAGGCACACACACTATGAGGTATAATACCTCATAGTGTGTGCCTGCCTGATGTATACATATATACACCTCATAGTGTGCCTGCCTGATGTATACATATATATACAATATATACCTCAGGTATATATATGTATACATCAGGCAGGCACACTATGAGGTGTATATATGTATACATCAGGCAGGCACACACTATGAGGTGTATATATGTATACATCAGGCAGGCACACACTCTGAGGTGTATATATGTATACATCAGGCAGGCACACACACTATGAGGTATAATACCTCATAGTGTGTGCCTGCGCCTGATGTATACATATTTATATATATACACCTCATACTCCCAGCCCAGGACAGGCACATTTATGGGGATAGGTAATTTTTAAAAGTAAAAATATGTTCCAAAAGAAGTAAGGATACTGCAGCTGCTCCATAGACTGCTGATCAATGGTCCCCACACTATTAAACACCAAGGAGCTGCTCAACATGACCGCCAGGGAGAAGATCCAGGCATCGTTTTTACAGTCGCCCTGTAGTAGAGTAGTAGCCTAGGAATAGCTATTCAGGACGGACCGGACTCAGAGGAGGCAGGCCGCAGGCAGGCAGGCTGTAGCAGCTCGGAGCTCCTCTTCTTCTCTCTTCTCTGTCCCACTGTGCTTCGCGCCGGGTGACGTCAGCCGCAGCGCGACGTGACCCGGGAGGTGGGAACTGCTGCCCTGCTGCCAGGGGGCGGACCAGCAGCAGGGGTTGTGCACGCACAGCGCCGCGGCCGCCCGTGCACTGCACAATATGCAGGGCAGCGCAGAGGAGATTAGCTCCGGCACTGCAGTGCCACCGCCGCCGGACGCCTGGTCACCTGATGATGGCGCCAGCGCCCCCATACTGAGTTGCGCCCAGGGCAAAAAGGTACGGCTGCACCCCCCTAGATACGCCCCTGAGTAGAACACAGAGAAAGAGTGAGAAGTCCCAGCAGCTTAGCTAGAAGCAGCAGCCAGGACACACACAGCATAACACGAGGAAGCTGATGACCTGGACAGGGTGGGAAGAGAGCTTAGCCCCATTACAGACTCCGTGGACTATAACCTGCAACAACATCTGCAGTAAAGCTTTGGAAAACAGCAAAACTGTGAGTCTGTGTATTGATTGCAACCTTTGCCCTACATCCAGCAACAGAGAGCTCCCCACTGCGGAGCTACAAGCCTGCCAGCTCTGCACACAGATTAGAAGAAGCTGCACCATCAGGAGAAAAGGAGAATTGCACCTTTGACTACAAAACGTGAGTGTGTGTTCTTTAACCCCGTCTCCACCATCCATATCCATTATAGACTATACCATCACTGCCCCGGGGAATACAGTTCTGCCCACAGGAACTATACCATCTATGCTGCCACTACATCGTCCCCGGAGGTTCTGCAGCAGCGGCGGCCCCCTCACTGGCCACATATAGTGGGTGGCATCGCGATAGACTATTCTCCCCTGTAAATACACCCTTTTATTTGCCAGGGCCCGGGACATGGACCGGACCAGGACCACCCGTGACTTCCCCAATAGCAGACACGGTCCGGTACCGAGTACCCTCGTCCCAGTGGGCTCGACACATGTGCACTTAGGAGCCATACTTTGGAGACATAATCAGACCAAGGTAATGAGACCATTGCAGAAATATACCAGAAATCCAGCAATAGGCCAGAAGGTAGGAATTATCACTGTTTAATAAACATAGTTGCCTCCCTTTTCTCACCCTGCCTTTTCATCATGCTCACATTTGGCCTCACAGTTTTTTCTCCATTAATCCTCACTCTTCTTCATTATCCCCAAACCCCAGCACCTTCTAACCAAACTATCTTCCCCTCCCATTCCCCTACCTCACCTCATCTGCAGATCTGCTCCTTAACCTCCATTCTCTTCTCCTAAAATATAAAACAAACCAGTCACTCCTCCTCCAATGTGCTCTCCCTTTCTCTGCTTTTTCTCACTGCTGTCAACATATTTTATCTCCCAATCCTGGTCCCCTCGACCTAATACTTCCCACTAATTCTCTCTCCCATTTCTCTTAAAACCAGACAAGCTACCGCAATCCCTCACATGTGAGACATGTGCCCCTGACCCCCACGCCCCCGCTCCTTCACCCTGGAGCACTTTAGAATGCCCGCTCCATCTGCAACAAACTCCATGTAATCCACAACCTCTTTACCTCCCACAACCTTTCCATCATTTGCCTCACTAAGACCTGGCTGACACCCTCTGACACTGCCTCCCCTGCTGCACTGAGCTATGATGGCTTGCACTTTACCCATACTCCTCGCCCTAGCAACAGACATGGCAGATGATTGGGTTTCCTTCTTTCTACAAACTGCTCCTTTTACCCCAATCCAACACCCACCCTTCCTTATCCTCCCTTTTGAAGTAGACTTTGTCCACATGTATTCTCACTCTAATCTCCAAATAATCATCATATACCGACCTCCGGGCTCTGCCACTGCCTTTATTGACTAATTCTCCACCTGGCTTCTTCACTTTCTCTCTGCTGACATTCCTACCATTATCATGGGTGACTTCAAAATCCATAATGACACCTGCCAATCACCAGCCTTCAAACTGCTGTCACTTACTTTATCCTTTGGACTTACTCAGTGGCCCTCCACAGCCACCCACACAGACAGATATGCATTAGACCTTATCTTCACTCATCTCTGCTCCCTATCTAATCTCACAACTTCCCCTTCCCCCTATCTGACCGCCATCTACTCACTCTTTCATCCTTGTCCTCCTCACCTGCCCCCCGTGTCCAGCCATGAGCACATCCTCAAAGAAACCTTGCACATCTAGACATTCACAGACTCTGACTCTATTCTAGCACTGTCCTCCATATCTTCACTCCATGACACAGACAGCACCACCTCTTTCTATAATGCCACCCTCACATCAGCCATTCACATGGTTCGCCCCTCTCGTGCATGGCGACGAATCAATAGACAACCCCACCAAAAAAATTTGGCAAGAGTCCAGGGTTGCGGAGTGGCATTAGTAGAAAACACACTTTCAAGACAACTTCGCTGTATCCAAACAAGCAACACTCACCTTCAAATCAGCCCTCAGCTGTGCTAAACAGATCTACTTTACAACCCTCATATTTTCCTTATCAGTGGTGTAACTAGAGTCCGATGGGCCCCGGTGCGAAATTTGGACCTGCCCCCCCCCCCTGGGATGCATATCCATGTGAAGCAGGTGCTGGGGTCAGCGGCTGGTGGGCGCGGGCCCCTGTACCTCTGGGCTCTGTCGTGACCTCGATTGTTACGCCCCTGCATCCTACTGTATATATGGTCTCCCACCTTCTGTATATATGTCTGTATATATCAGCCTGACGAAGAGCCCTAAGTGTCTCGAAAGCTTGCTATGTTTACCATCTTTTCAGTTAGCCATTAAAAGGTATCAACCACTGAGGACTCTCAGATTCCAATATATTTTTCATATCAATAAAGAAAGATACAACTGAAATGCCAAAAATATATAAACAGAAATAAAAATCTTATAAAAAGATTTTCTAAGATTTTTTTCAATATGTATATTACAAGAAAGCGGCCATATCTAACTTATCATTAAGGCCTCCCTAAAATCCACAAGGATTTGAATAACCCCCCAGGATTACCGATCGTCTCTGGGAGGGGTTCCTTGTGCAACAAGGTGTCGATATTTTTGAATCATCTTCTATGTGGTTTTGCCACATCAGTGCCTTCTTACACAAGGCCCACTAGTGACTTTTGGTGGGGGTTCAAGTGTAAGTGATGCAACTTGGTTAGTTTTATTTGACGTTGTATCCCTTTATACTTCGATTGAACATGAAAAAGGTCTGTCTGCAATCATTGTAACGCTCGCCTCTGACATGGCGCCAAACTGTGCACTAGCACTGCTGGAGTTTGTTTTGGGAGGAACTATTTGATCGTTGGGGATGACTACTACCTATAGCTCCGAGGGACAGCCATGGGTCCCAATGTGGCCCCCATGTATGCTAACATCTACATGGCTGTCCTGGAGAGCGAATATGTGTACAGGTCAATATCTTGGCACCATGTCAGAGGTTGGCGTTGTTACATTGATGACATTTTCTTTATTTGGGATGGCAACAATGAGGAACTTGATGCCTTTCATTTGTCCCTCAACAACATCTATCCCGAGTTAAAGTTTACTATGGCGTGCTCACAGGATAAGATGCAATATTTGGATACGTTAGTGTATAAGGAACAGTGTTCATTGAAGACTGACCTCTTTGTAAAAAGCACTGACTGCAATAGCACTTTGCATTTTACCAGTGAGCATCCCAGAAGGATGGTAGAGTCCTTACCATGGAGCCAACTTCTTAGCGTTTTGGGAATTGTCTCTGACGAGACTATTGTTGACCTGAAGTTACAGGAAATGTGTCATAGGTTTCTCCAGAGAGGATACCCAAAGGAAAACCTTGCACATCATAAGCATAGAGCACTTGAAGTCAAACGCGATGATTTGCTAATCCCGAAAAAGTAACCAAATGAAGAGAATTCCGTTAGTAACAAAAGTACAACGGCTTAAGCAAAAGGATAGCAGGTATTGTGAGAAAACATTGGCCACTACTTGGCAAGGGCCATGCAAATGTGTAGGAATTTAAATTACCACCTTTATTCTTCTACAGGAGGGGACATAACTTGAAGGATGATCTGGTTAAATCGTAAGTGAGGAGCTCAAAAAGGAAGGTACAACTAACTCTGAGCCAGCCAAGCTTGGGCAATTTCCCTTGCTTAGGCTGTCCAAGATATGACATCAGGAAAAGGTATACTTGTACCAGTAGCTTTGTTATATACACTATTTGTTGCCCATGTGGTCTCCTCTATGTGGGTGAGTCCACTATGGAGGTTAAAGCTAGAGTTAGCAAGCATAAAAGTACAATCAGAACGGGGATGACAGAGCTGAGCTACCGGTTCCAAGACATATTTTGAGCATGGGCCATACAGTTAACCAGCTCCGATATAGAGTTATTGATGATGTGCCCCCACCTAGGTGAGGGGAGATAGGGTAGCCCATTTGAAGAAAAAAGAACTTAGATGGATATTTGATTTGGAAACTCTCATTCCAAAGGGCATGAATGTTGAATATGATCAACGTGGCTGTTTACTCAAATGATCGGATACAACCTTCATATGTGTAATGTTTCTTGCACTCTTCTAATCGCTTTCTTTTAAACAATGATTTTAATTTTACCCCAGATTTAACAACAGATGATCTCTCTGGATCTGGAATTGAGATGTGTGAGGCCGTTTATGTTTTGATAATCCATGTATTGGGCCCTATTGAGGTGAACCATATGCTTGTATAGATGATGGGTACACTCAAGATATACGGGTGATTGGGTACTGGTTCAGATGTGAAGATCTACTGTTATGATGTATTGGTGTTATCTGTGAAGGCATGGGTGGAACGGGGAATCCCATTTTTTCTGTGTATGTAATTTTGGGGTTATACATTAGTATATATATTACCATTATCTAATACCTTCAATAATTGTGGGAATTACTATGGATAATCACTATGAGATGATTACTGGGATACTCCTTTACATCCTAAGCCCATTTTCTCGTATATGATGTATAAATAAGAATTAAATAAGAATAATTGGTATTCACCATATAATCAATCTGGTGAATTTATGCACTCTACTAGGTTAATATTGGGGGTGATAGTCCTTAAACAATTGAATAGGTAGTTGTTTATAGGGGATCTATTCTTTAAATATAGTGGTTAGTTATACAACTGTCATTGATAAGGGTTGGATGACCATAATGTAAATGATTGTTATTCTATTGAAGACTCTGTATTTAAAAAGAGTGTTTCTTTTTTGCACCACTAGTCTGGATAAAATGATTGTATTGATTATACATCGGTAACTACTCTTTTGGTGGAGTTGGTCGGTTTGCATACGCTGTTTATGTAACAAACAGCGGCGCAGCCGGTTGATATAGTAGTTTCTGGGAGTTGTGTACGCTAATTACGTAAGTGGTGATGTGCAACCAATCAGAAGACTTATGATCGGTGATTAAAGTTCGGTGGAACCAATGGGAAGAAGACACCAGCGCATGCTCAGTTAACGCTGGAAGACGCTGGCGCCTGTACAATGCAAAGGATAATATGATTGGCTAAGAGAGACCATGTGACCAGGTGACGACGATCGATCCCATGACAGCAGGGGAAGCCTTTTTGTGATTGGAGGATGTGTTTGTTTACATCTCTGGACTTGCGAGTATATTATATCATATTTAGAGCGCTGATCCATACCGATGAGTGACCCAGTAGCATATATAAGGTGGTTCTATAGTACTGATCCAGGGGTGAGCTTTCTGGGCTGTTTTAACCTGTTATAATGTATTTTTCAATTAATATATTATTATTGTTCTTTGTGATTGGTGTGCATAATGAAGGGGGTGGTGGTTACACTATAAAAAAGTTTTTTTTTTATGTATGGGAGCTGTACGCTTGATAAAGATCTGTGTGATCGAAACGTTGCTGTATTTTTGGGAATGGAATAAAGACGTTTGGATAAAGTACCAATTGGTGAGGCGGTGTCTCTTTTCTATATATACTGGGTCATCCTTTGCAGTCTCAAAAAAGGCCCAGGTTTGTAAACCCTAGCCAGCCCTGCGAACTGTGCAGACCCACGACCACTGATGGCCAGAGCAAGAGTTAGGGTTGAGGATGCAGTGCTTGTCGTGGTTGCAGCACTTAGTCTCTGTGCGTAAAGCCGCAATTTAATCTCCTCATCTTCCTCCTCCTCCACTTCCTCTGCTGAGCTACTCAGCTGCATGTCTTTGGGTGGATTCCAAGTGGCATCTCGAACTTCATAATCATCCTCTCTGTTGTCTCACACCAGACTCTTGAACGTCACTGACACGCTCACCAGGGCTGTGGGATACTTGGAACTGGGATCGGGTCGGTCCTTTTCTGGGGAAGTCACGGGGCTGTGACCCGTTCCGTGAGCCTGGCGGTGTCGTTAAGTGGGAAATTATTATATGGGATTATGTGACGCCACCTGTGGTATTCGGCTATATTGGGCTGACGCTGCAATTCAGGACCACTGGGGCAGTTGATGATGCAGCAAAGATGGCACAGCTCCCCACAGGTGAAGCAGGGCCCCAGGGAAGATGATACAGTCAAAAAGCGTTATGATGATCGTTGGGGTACAGGGTGACAGATGTAGGGAAAGAACCGGAGGACACAGGGTTGTAGTTTCCATTACCTTTACTGCTTGCAGTTATTAAGACAAACCAGGACACTGGTAACCGGTAGTAGATGTGATCAACACTGACCGCACCAAGGCAAAAAAGACAGTTATACCATACAGGTGAGAACAAAGAGGAATAATTCCAAATCCTGGTAAAAAGTAGGGTAAATTACAAACTGAATAATTGCAGGTTGACACTGAAGCAACAAAGCAAGACGATCATTACAAAAGGAAAGAACCCCAGCAATATAACAAGGGTAAATAAATTAACATATACTGGAAGCCAAAAAAATCAAAGGGTACAACAGTAATACACATATATTTATATTACAGGCATACAGAGAGGGACAACGGGAGGAAGCACCAGAAGGAGGGACTCATACTACTGTATCAAGATCCCTCATAACCCAAAAAATCTAGTTTTAAAAAACCTTTATAAAAATCATTGTTTTTAGATTGTTATGGGAATAAATAGGTAATAATTTATATAAGTTTATTGAAGCCATTCAGAAACCTTCCAAAAGCATGTTTATATGAATTCTTGCACTTTCCTCTACAATTCCTCTGTCTCTGATTTCATATAATGTTTTGAGTTAGATGTAGCAGTGTAGATGTTCTTATCAGCATGTTCTGAATGTACTGTACGAATCTAAGGCTAAATTGAACTAACTAACACACAGAATATGAATTGAATGTTTTCAGAATAAAATGTAGATTCAGCATAATATGATGCAATCACCCTTACTAACACCCCTTTTAACATCCCTTTAAGGAGTCGTATATAACTGTTAACTCCTCCCTTAATTAAGGTCTTTGTCATTAAGCTCTACTTTGACATGGGTGTCAGCGTGGTTCTTACAGTGGTGTGCACACACTTAGACAAAGCATCAATTCCGCGGCAGACAATTAAGATGACAGCTCACCCGAAAGGTGTGGAGGGCATACATTACAAGATGTGATTAATTGTTTTAAAATTGTTTTAAAGAAGTTCAATAAAATTCCAGAGAAAGGGTTATATCAATACAGTGTGTTATTAATAGACAGCGAGACCAAGAACAATCTATAGACTAAAAGTGAAAGGTTCCAGCCACTAGCCAGATTGTGCCCTTAACATATATATATATATATATATATATATATATATATATATATATATATACATACAGAGATTGGATATATATGAATACAATTTCCCACATATATTTAAAGCACACAAATTTGACAATGATTTGTTTGAGGCCAAAAAAGGCCTGTAAAGGCCACTTTACACACACCAACTTCTGTGTCCAACTTCTGAACAGATCTCTGGTTGCAGTGAAATCATGGACACATTGCTCCATTTTGTATACAGCCACAAAATGGAACAATGTGTCCATGATTTCACTGCAACCAGAGATCTGTTCAGAAGTTGGACACAGATATCTGTGTGTGTAAAGTGGCCTTTAGGAGAAACATAAAGATGTGGAAATCACTTTTTGAGGCCAAAAATGGCCTATTAGTGGAACCACAAAGATTTGGCAATAACTTGTTTGGGGCAAAAAAAGGTTATTGGAAAACAGAGTTTGGCAATGACTTTTTTGAAACCAAAAAAGGCCTGTTAGGGTAACTACAAAGATTTGACAATCACTTGCTTGGGGCAAAAAAAAGGTTATTGGAAAACAGACAGAGTTTGGCAACGACTTTTTTGAGACCAAAAAAAGCCTGTTAGGGTAACCACAATGATTTCACAATCACTTGTTCTAAGCAAAAAATGAGTCCTTGGAAATGCATTCAGATTTGGCAACCTCTTATTCAAAGCAAAAAATGCCTATTTCTTGATAGACCCTCTTGCCCCCCCTATCTATCTAAAATTAGAATGATTAGCTAGCTTTCTTTCTGTGTAGTACAAAACAGCTGCAGACTCACTGTCCCTAAGCAGTAACACTCAAAATGGCACCAACGCAACATGTCAGCTCTTTCTATGCTGTGGGATATGTGACTTAGGCAGCCAATGACACAAGCTCTTGTGTCTCAACGTTGTGGATGGTTTCTGTGCCTTGATTGGCTACAGCAGGGGTAGGAAACCTTTTTCTGCCAGGGGCCATTTGGAAATTTCTACCATCCTTCAGGGGCCGCTCAAAATTATCGACTTGAAAATTACCATGCTATATTTGGTTAAACAATCAACTTACCCCTACTGTGGTGGCTGGAGTTGCTTCTCTTTCACGTGGCCGTAATGTTAAGCGAAATTGATCATGTTGCTTCTCAACTGCTTTTTGGCAAAATGCATCTGCCAGCCCGAGCATGGTGGTTCCCAGGAATCTGCCCGGGGTTGCATATAGGGTCATCGAGGGCCGCATGTGGCCCTGGGGCCTGATGTTCCCCACCCTGGGTTACAGGAACACCCACACAGTAAGTGGCAGAAAAAAAATGGAGTCCGATGCTCCTTTGACCTCTCCCCACCCCTCCCTTCATCAAATTTATCCCGCCCGTTATTCTAGATAGTCATAAAGAAGAAGAAAAGCATGACTGCAAATGTAGTCATGCTTTCTATCATGAAAAAAAGCTGAGTTTGTTGACTTTTTAGCAACATATTCGAGTTCCAGACCCTGAATCCGAATCGGTCAGGTTCGTGCTGAATTTGAAATTGGCGAACATCTTTGGAGAAAGTTCCCTCAACACTAGTTCCCACCTCTTAAAAATGAGGTAGGACTTCGCTATATTTTTTATTCTTAGTGCAGATAAAGTGGACAGTGAGCTGTCTCAAGACCTTTGCAACATTATTGTTGTAAACGTACTGATAGCATTGGTTACAGAAGAAATGGAGTGCAGATGGAGACATTTTGGACCTTGTTTGGCATCTGTTCCGGTGGCATCCAGCTTTTTTGCCGTGCACAGAACTGTGGTTGTCCATGTCTGTGCACTAAAGAGATGCATAAAATGATGGGACACTGAAGGAACAGGGACCAGATACAGTCCAAAGTGACTCAATCTGTCTCATTATAGTGAATGATACTGACCGGAGTTTTGTCTGAATCGCGGTTTCTGAGATTTACACAGAAACCCCTGACATAAGCGCCCAGCACAGGATAAATGTTAACGAAGTGTTATTCTGATTATTGGGAGGTGGCATGTACAAATAGATATCAGTACAAGAATATTTCTTATAATTTTTTTTTACATAT
Organism: Allobates femoralis; assembly: GCA_033576535.1. Taxonomy (NCBI): domain Eukaryota; kingdom Metazoa; phylum Chordata; class Amphibia; order Anura; family Aromobatidae; genus Allobates; species Allobates femoralis. Next base: position 154,756,353 of record JARQOC010000005.1, on the reverse strand, counting down.
GATTTATCGAACGCTTTTTGTTTTTTTGTGTGTCAGTATGCTGATAAAGCTTTTTGGAGTGTTTTGTTTTTATTTTTTTTTACACCTTTTATTTATTATTTTTTCACTTTTTCACCTAGTCCCACTGTGGGAAATTATTTCTCTACCCTTCTCCAGGTACTGAACCTTGACTTTCCAGCTAAATGATCAAAGATCCAAGGCACCAGATGTTCTCCTCCAAAAGATTTCTTTATTGGTTACAGTATACAGTGGATAAAAAAAAAAACTATGTTAACGCCACACAGGCTGTAGCCAAATACAACAAGAGCTGGGCATAAAATAACATGAGACCATTCTTGGGCGGAGCATGCATAGCAAAGTCCTAATAATGTTGTGAGAGTCAAACTATCATTCTGCGCATGTGCCGCCTCCTGGAATGATTTTGTCTTTGCAATATCTCGGGCAGGGGAGCAGGTCACAGAGAATAGTGAAGTGTCAGGGACTGTAGGGCCAGCGGCTGGAGAACTGTAAGTGTAGGTCAAGCTCACTAACATAATGAAATAAAATACAGCGGGCGCTCAGGAATTAGCAGACAAGTAGCAATGTTACTTTACTTTGTGGCCAGTCTCCTCACAACGCATTTCGGCGGTGTACTCTGCCTTCATCAGGTGCCCAGGAGGAGGACTTGCGGTGGCGTCAGCTCCACGTGACGACCCATGTGACTGGCCTAACCCCCAAACCGGAAGTGGGAACAGCGACTGATGTGTGTCAAGCACCGCAAGCTCCTTCTCCATGGTTATGCCGGCAGCATAACCACTTCAGGTTACTGCTATTCACCCACATTTTCCTCCACTGGACCACTGGATATTATTCCAGGAGTGCCCCTCCTCTTTATTTTAAGCTCATTATCATAGACATTCTCCCTGATGAATTTCTAGCAGAGAAATGCACTTATCATACAAAGGTATAGACATAATCAACATCTGAGACACTTTACCTAGTTGACACCAGTGTAGGGCCTAAAAAAAAACTGAGAGCTTCCCTTTAATATTATGCTTGTTTTATCTTTAGTCATATACATGCTAATTTACATAATGTTTACCGTGATCTCTCGTGATTTTGCTTGATGTATTTTTGTTTACCCCAATTAGAAGCTATGGTGTTGCAAGTTTTGGTTTCGTAGATCCACAGGAGGTCTTGGTATTGGGTCATTCCATGTCAAGTGAACCAATGATTACTACCTCTATATTTTTAATTCTTTTGAGATTTTGTTATTTGATAATAGCATGTCAGACAATGCAAAATGTGAAGAGAAAAATTTTTAAAAAAATTTATTTTTTTTTAAATGATTTTCAACGTTCGGAAAAAGTGTGAATTTCGCTGTTGCCTGCCTTTACGTTTCTCCTCATAACTAAGGCTAGGAATAAGATAGAGAGACAAACTAAACACCATTCTACTCAGAACTATACAGGCTTTCATCAGATATGTCAAAAGAGGATCTTTGTTAATATTTTACCCATGTGATCGCAAGCGCAAAACTTTAAAACGTATTTCCGAAAAATCGGCGCGCTTTAAATATTTCAAAAACTGCTCATGTGTCTGCTTTTCTCTTAGCCACATCTGTACCAAATTTCAAGTTGGGATCGTGATGGGATCATATTTTAACATATTTTACTATTAATAGCGTCAATGGGTCATTCCATATCAAGTGATCTAAATATGAATATTTTTTTTTACCTGACGTATTTAGATTTTTTTTTTTTTCCTTTATGAATTACTACTTTAGTTAATTACAAATTAAAAGTTTGGAATTTTTTTCTTCATCAGTTAATTTTTTACAGATTTTTAAAGTTTAAAAAAGGGTGAATTTTGGCCTGGTATGACTTTAAATTTTTTTTATCTCGGGCTAGAAATAAGATAGAGAAACAAAATAAACACCATTCTACTCAGAACTGTCCAGGCTTTCACCAGATATGTCACAAGAGTATATTTGTTAATTTAAATTTTTTACCCATGCGAATGCAAACGCAACATTTTGAAACGCATTTCCGAAAAAACGTTTTAATAAAAATTTTCCAAAACTGCCCATGTGTCTTTTATGCTCTTAGCCACATCTGTACCAAATTTCAAGTTGGGATCGTGATGGGATCATATTTTAAAATATTTAACTATGGTTAATCTCATTTTTATTAAATTTTGAAAAAACATATGAAAGACATACATTCAATCTTTTAACAAAATCTTGAGACATATAAAATATACAAAAAGAGAATTCACAAAGTTATTAGTAACTTTAAGATAAGCTGCAAATTTACTTTTGCGCTTATCTCTGGTGCAATATATACTACAATCTAAATATAATTCCAAACACTCAAGTATACAACCTTTCTCAGGGTTTTGAGATGTTCTGATGTCAAGGGGACAAGCAGCCCCAGCAGAATGATTTTTATCACTTGGCCCCTTCTAACAGGTTGACCACGTAAGTGGGTCATTACCCGTTGAGGCCTAGTTGGAATAGTCTATCGACTGGTGTACCGGAAAGGAAGGCCGAAATATTAATGATCTACTCACAGCTCAGAGTTTCCGATACCTGTCTAATGTTCACTAGAATTCTGAAGGTATAGGTGTAGAAAGGAAATACCTAGACTGAATGTATCAGATGGGAAGAAAAGAGAGATAGAAAAGAAGAGAGAGAGAAGAGAAACAAAAACCATTAGAAAAAGTTATACTGGGAAAGAAAAGCCACGTAAGAAAAAAGAAAAAAAGGAGGGGGGGGGACGGGTGAGGTATGGGAAGGAGAAAGGGTACTCATCCCACTGGCTCCCCATCAGCCAGAGGTCGAGCCATATTATCTGTGCTGGAAAAGATACTCCTAAATTCTGCAGAGTCGTGAAAAAGAATCCATTCAACTCAAATCCCTAAGAATTTGTTCCGAGATCCCGACGCATCAGCTGCGAGCTCCTCCATTCGATATATGTCCATCAATTCTTTGAACCAATCAAGTAGAGATGGAGCCCGGCTTGATTTCCAGAACCTCGGGATCACAGCACGAGCAGCCGAGATGCAAAAGAGGAGAATATCCCTCTTCTGTAGCCCAATAGGACCTGGAAAAATGGATAACATTGCCGATTCTGGGCAGCATTCGGCTTGTTTACCTGTTATCCGGGCGTATGCATTGAAAACCTCAGACCAGAACCGCCGGATTTCCCCACAACTCCACCAAATGTGTATCATTGTACCCTTTTCTTCCCCACAGCGCCAGCAGGTATCAGGGGTTCCAGGGAACATGTTCCGAAGTGTCGTCGGGCACAAGTACCATCTAGTGAGCAGCTTATAGCTTCTTTCTTGTGCAGAACAAGCGCTAGCTAGTGAGTGAGTAAATATAAAGCATTTCTGCCAATTAGCTTCTGAAATGCTACACCCCAATTCCCTCTCCCAAGCACGTTGGAAGTAAAGGGTGCCCTGCTCTCTCATGGACCCTAAGGCCTGGTATAGAACTGATATTTTGCGCCTCGGTGGAGCCTCCAGTTGGAATAACCTCTCCAATACGTTGAGCGTCAATCTTACCCTGCAAGAGTGGTCAGCTGAATATAAGTATGCTCTGTATTGGAGAAATTCGAATCACTTAAGAGGTCTCGTAGGTTCTTTGAGTTGTAGCTCTGCCATCGGGGGCAAACCACCACTGGACAGAGTCTGTCCTACTCGGGTGTCATCCACAATCCGCCAACATAAAAATCTCTGCCTGTCAAATCTGGGTGGGAAAGATGGGTTGGAAAAAAGGGGAGTCAAAGGGCTAAGTCTGTCGTTTAAGCGGAGGGTTTTCGTCACTAGGTGCCATACCTTCAAGGTGTTTCTGGTCATGTCTGTCAAAGGTACTAGGTCTGTGGAGTCTTTAGGGGAAATCCAAAGCAGGTGTTTCAGCGGAATCCCCAAACCCTCTTACTCCACCCCTACCCATTTCTTGGAGGACGCATGATAATGCCAATCTAGAGCTCTAACAAGAGAGGAAGCCACAAAGTACGCTCGTATGTTGGGTAGTCCAACCCCTCCTCTGGTCTTGGGCAAGGATAGGATATTCATTCGTAATCTGGACCTCTTGCCCCCCCAGACAAATCTAAGGATCATAGATTGCATTTTGGAGAGGAAGCCTCTATCCAATAGAACAGGAACTGTCTGAAAAGTATATAAGAGTCGGGGCAAGACATCCATCTTGACTACGTTTATTATCCCTAACCAGGATAGCTTTAATTGTCTATAGGAGGTAAATGCCGATTCCGCGTTAGTCAAAAGGGGTTGATAATTTAAATTGAATATTTGTTTAAGATCTTTTGGTATAAGGACTCCCAAGTACTTAATGGCTTCTACTTTCCATTTAAATGGGAACTGTTTAGATAGATGAGAAACCAATTCTCCAGGCAAAGAAATATTGAGTGCCTCGGTTTTGGAGCAATTCACTTTAAAGTTGCTCAATTGTCCGAACCATTCAAACTCCATTAAGACCAAAGGGATGGAGACCAGGGGCTGGGAGATATAAAGTAGCAGGTCATCTGCAAATAAGGCTAATTTGTGATGACTCTGTCCCAGCTTGACCCCATGGACGCATTCATTGGACCTAAGTGCAAAATATTTAACTATTATAGTGTCAATTCAAAAATCACCAAGAACACAATCAGTCATTTTTTCACAATTGCCCGTCAATAGTTTGAATTTGATATAAAAAAACATAGTCTTGTAACATCTCAAATGAAAGCTGTTACCGTTCTGAGTAAAATTATGCCTCTCCCACTTCATTATCTTATTTCTAGCCTGAGATAAAAAAAATGTAAAGTCATACCAGGCCAAAATTCACCCTTTTTTTAAACTTTAAAAATCTGTAAAAAATTAACTGAGGAAGAAAAAAATTCTAAACTTTTAATTTGTAATTAACTAAAGTAGTACTTCATAAAGGAAAAAAAAAAAAAAAAATCTAAAGACGTCAGGTAAAAAAAAATATTCATATTTAGATCACTTGATATGGAATGACCCATTGACGCTATTACTAGTAAAATATGTTAAAATATGATCCCATTTCGATCCCAACTTGAAATTTGGTACAGATGTGGCTAAGAGAAAAGCAGACACATGAGCAGTTTTTGAAATATTTAAAGCGCGCCGATTTTTCGGAAATACGTTTTAAAGTTTTGCGCTTGCGATCACATGGGTAAAATATTAACAAAGATCCTATTGTGACATATCTGATGAAAGCCTGGACAGTTCTGAGTAGATTGGTGTTTATTTTGTTTCTCTATCTTATTTCTAGCCCGAGATATGATAGAAAATGTAAAGCCATACCAGGCCAAAATTCACACTTTTTTTAAACTTTAAAAATCTGTAAAAAATTAACTGATAAAGAAAAAAATTCAAAACTTTTTTTTTGTAATTAGATAAAGTTGTTCTTCATATAGAAAAAAAATTTAAAAAATCTGAGGACGTCAGGGAAAAAAAATATTCATTTTTGGATCACTTGACATGGAATGACCCTATTGTGGTCATAATGTGATCATATGATGAAGATGCTCCTCTACTAAAATCATTTGAATGAGGTCCTAATAAAAATGATTCATAGCCCTAGGGCTTTAGAGAAGCATACATAAAATATTCACTATCGGATGCTTGAAGAATTGAGTACACACATTTGATTGTCAGCCACTAAGATTTTCTAACATGCTGACTTGTACTTATATTTCCTTTAACTGTTGAATGATTAACAATTAATCATAAACAGATGATCCAGTTAGGAAAAATACACGGCACGGTTGCATGTTTAAATTTTTAAGCCTTGGACAGCAGGAAATCTATAGGTTTCTAGAGGTGTTTAAATGGCAATAAATATGTTTTATAGGTAGTAAAATACATTTCCTCTTCCCTATTTACATGGAAAGAAATATCCTATTTGCTGAGCCATATATATGCTGCAGCTGAATCCTGGTGGTCCTTATGAAGAAAAATGCTAAATAAGATCCTGTACAATGCTTACCCATTTTTTTCAACATGAACACTATAAAATATGCAGGAAAATGATTCCAGCCCTGAGTCCAAGCCAAGCTTAATAATGGTTGTACATTAAAATCCAATTATACCAGTGCAGAAGGGACAATATTGGAAGCTCTTGATTTACGGGCCCTCGAAGAATAGACATGATTAGGTTGTGAAAAATGAATGCATGCCCGGGACTAGTAATCTGGTAGACCGGTTAGATTTCCAATGGGCCAATCAGTCAGGCACGAAATCATACTTGTGTATGTATTGTGAGGCACAGCCGGCAAGGTCCCATGGGCGGGGTGTATCACATGGGTTATCAGCTTAGGAACCTGTTCACATGAGCCAGTTTTCCTGTGTGTGAGTGATGTAGTCCTGTCCGGTACACAGAGTGTTAATAGCGGAGGGAATCATGAGACCAATGAGCGGCTGAGAGAGCAATGTGTGTACTGATTGCATAGCAGCTCAGGTGGGTGTGTCAGTGTGGGTGTGGCAGCTACGTTAAGAGCTAGCCCAGGTGTTTGTATGAGAGAACAGAGAGACAAGACTAGAGATGACTGGAGATGAGAGCAGTCCAGAGCTCTGTGGTGTGAAGACGTGCAGAGGCGATCCGTCCCGTTGGGATGAGAGGGGAGCTGGCTTATCTCCGTGTGGGAGGCCCCTGACCCTCTGTTGCTGTTGCTTGTGTGCGAACCAGTAGCCGGGAACGGGGCATTATGGCTCCTAGAGTGGGGAAACTGTAGCTGAACCAGGTGGACGCTTGTCTGGATGTGGGGCGAAACATGTCCGGTAAGGAGCATGGTGTACCCGTGATTCAGGTTGCTAGACTGGACTCGTGCCCGGTAAGACAGCAGTTCTCGTATGCTAGAGTGAACTGTGTACCATGTGTGAATCATGCCAGGCGGGTATAGCTGCCGTTGGGTCCGACTAGACAGTCGGTAAAGGACCCGTAGAAGTATATGATGGTTTATGTAAAAGTGCCATGTATGAGTCATGATGGCGTATGAGAGATGATGGCCTATGTAAAAGGGCCATGTATGATGTCGGTGGGAGAGACCCAGCGAGTGTGTGAACCTGTGGCCAGACGCAGGGTTTAAGAGGACTCCTAGAGTGGGGAAATAAGGCTGATCCTGGAGAGCGCTCGATTCAGGCGTGGGGCACAGTTGTCAACCTGGAGACCTGCCTGAGTATGGAGGTTTGGTGGCGGCTGGTGGCCTGGAGACGTGGTGAGGAGGCCTTGGTGACGCATGGTTTACCCGGGTACACAGGTTGGCCAATCCCTGTTATGGACCCAGAGGAGCCGCAGTCCATGGATGTAGTATGATGGGCTGTGAGCTTGTGTGAGGATGTATGTGATCCATGGATGTGTTATGATGGATCACATGCAGTGTGTAAGGTCCTGGTCAGGCTGGAACCTGTACTAGGGGTTAGTAGTAAAGTGTGGTGCTGGGTAAATAAAGCCAGGCAGCTGGTACCGCCATTGGGACCCACAGGGCCCGTTGATAAGTGTGGATAGTTAGTTATAGTAAATGTATGTGTGAAGTTTAGATGTCATTAGGGCTCCAAGGGTTTGAAGGTGGTTACAGGTCCCTGTTACTGTAAGATGTATATGTGCAATAGGGTTCCATGTTATATGTAATGTAATGTATTATGTGATGTGCTTATGTGAAATGTACTAGGTATTATACATGCTACCCGGTTTATGATATGTATGTGAGAAATAATTAAGCAAAAAAGAGCAGCACAACTGGTAGATGGGTGCAAATCAGTCAGACCAACCTTCCTTTAGTCATCAAATACTCAACAAAAACTGCAGCACTCCAAGTCAGGGGTGTCTTGTGCCTTTATTAGTCTTTAAATATATCCCCGGCACACAATAAAAGAAGAGAGATGATTATCCTTTTTGTGTTTTTTATTTTTGAAGGTGAAAAACAGGTTGTATCACACAACGTTTCGGCTCCAGTTGAGCCTTTCTCAAGTGAGTCTTCTGTATATATAGAAAGGGGGTTTGTGGTTCAGTTCCCACATGAGCAACTGCTCAGGCCAGTACCCTGTTTGAGGTACTCAGCATATGACTCCGTCCTTTGTGTCAGTGCAGCAGCATGGTGACTGGTCTGGGTGGATGGACAGGAGGCAAGAAATAAAAGCAGAAAAAAAAAAAACCTATCTGTGAACATACCTTTAGGACATGTTCTCATATAGCATAAATGCTACATTTTTGTGCAGAAAATCTTCCCTGTTTAAAAAGCCAAACTATGTGGATGTGAGCTCATGAATGGAGATGGGTGAAACGCAAAAATTATCGACCTAAATTTGCCACTAACATGAAGCCCAATATGTCACGAAAAAACGATCTCAGAGTCGCTAGGATCCGTTGAAGGGTTCCAGAGTTATTACCTCATAAAGGGGCACTGGTCAGAATTACAAAAAATGGTCTGGTCATTAAGGTGGAAATTAGCTCCGTCACTAAGGGGTTAAAAATATATTTTATATGGCTGTTTCAAAATAATATGACATTTTAAAAAAATATTTGGTTGTTGTTTCTTCTGTATACCTGCTCTCCTTACTGCTGGATTACCATTGCCTAGGTTGGTTGGCTAATGGGAAATCTGACCCTGCTCATCGTGTAAAGAAAAAAAATGCTGCGAGGGCTCTAGTTAAAATTGTGGTCACTTTGCACACTGTGAGTCAGAGACAATTGACAATTGCAGGATGTCTAATTTTTCCCAAACATTTTGTTTTAATTACATACACTTGGAAGCAAAATTTGGTGTTAATGTTACGGGAAGTCTGTTTTAAGACAAGAAAAAAAGAAATACTGTCATATATAATACAACAGATTCACAATGGATGCCGTTCTTTGTCATGTTCAGAGAATCACATTTCTTCTGTATTAATAGATAAGTTTAATTATAATTAATAAAAAGTAAAAAAAAAAATAATAATAATGGTTTATTTTCACTGCAAAATCATAGTGAATGAACTATGCTATGAATACTTGTTTCGTATTAATCATGCAGTCACCCACCAAACAAGCAAAATGCTTGTTTGGTGGCGGAAAGATGTTTTGGACTGCACAAAAGAACATCATTCTCCGCATTGCACCGTCTTGTTTAAGCAGTACTTGTGATGACGGGAACAATGGCAGTTTATGTGTGATACTAATCACTACTAAAACAAAGATGCGAAAAAGTCACTACTTACGGGATCAGAGACAAAATTGTGGTCAGGCAATCTGGGGTCAGTTGCAGGAGAATACGCAGTATCCAGGAGTAGGCAAAGATGTGATAATTTAACAATTCAAAGTCAGGTTTAAATGCGAGCATAATAAGGGTATGTGCACATATGCCAGGCTAGGGTCGGTTTAGCTGTGTAAACCGCCGGTCGGTTTCCATAAGTTTTATGTAAATTTATGTTAATCCAAACCGGCTTTTGGATTAACATTAAAACCTATGGAAACCGACACCCGCTGTGCACACACCGGCGGTTTACACATGCTCATCTGTTGCAAACCCACTGGGTTCCCAGCGGGTTAGCAACGAATGTGCATGTTCAATAAACCGGCCGGTTATGCAGCGGCTGCAAGCAGAATCATGTACTGCTTCCAGCCGCTGCATAAGCACCGCCGCTAACCCGCTGTGCACCCGCCTTGCACCCGCCCTACACCCGCCGCACATACCTGCCAGGAAGCCGGTGGACGGCTGCAGAGCTTCCTGTCGGGTCCGCCCAGCCGCCCACCGGCACAAACCCGGCATATGTGCACATACCCTAACAGTCTGGGTCAGCTAGCAGAGATCATGATATGTATGCAAATTGTCACACCAATGAAGAAGTGGATGAACTCTAGCGCCACCTTTAGGTAGCAATCCTCAAAGTCATTGTTGACTCTTTAACAAGCTTTTTAATATGACCAAGGATTTGTGCCAGATCAGAACCCGAAACTACAGACGCTGCATTTCGGGTAATTGCCCCTCATCAGTGTAGTGTGTGGGATATTATGATCTGGCTGCAAGAGAGGCTAAGGCGAGGTCTGGGGAATTAGCTATCTACCTTATGGCGAGGAGTTTGCCTGCAGCCACAAGGAGACAGATAAGTTGATAAGGAGCCTTAAAGCCACAATGCTGCTCTGGGAAATATGCAAATTGTCACTTCAATGAAGAAGTGGATGAACTGTAGCGCCACCTTTAGGTAGCAATCCTCAAAGTCATAGTCGACTCTTTAACAAGCCTTTTAATATGACCAAGGATTTGTGCCAGATCAGAACCCCAAACTACAGACGCAGCATTTTGGGATAACTGCCCCTTATCAGTGTAGTGTGTGAGATATTCTGATAGGATAGATAGCCATATAACACTTCAGTCAAAATATACAACTGGCAGCAATCTTGGGAAAGCTGATGAATTAAGTAACAGAGCAATCACAGGAAGTAGAGACACCTGAGTAATCCAGACCTTCCCAGAACAGCATGGAGAATAGCTCTGAACATAACAAAATGACAACTCAGAACACCCAAGTACCTGTAACAGCAGCATACAATAGCATCCTAAAAGTGCTGTGCGGAGGAATCGTGAAACTATGCACACTAAACGATCTGCTACTGATTGCTCAGCACAATAGGTCTTTTTATGCAGACTATTAAACAACCAAACATAGAAACCAAATAGAACCACACATACAAACACTGTAATCAACACTGAATATCATGGTATGTCTGATGACCAGAATCACACTGGACATCTTAATTTGTCAGAACCAAGAAGATGACGGCGAAAAGATATGAGATGTGGAATGATAAGAGGCGCTAGATGAGAAACCAGAAATATTAATCATTTGTATGATAGTGAATATTTTACTTACATACACATATGATAACACTAAATCTTATACAAAAGCCAAATTATTTGGTGGGCATGGAACAAATATCGTTTTCTCAGAGAATTTGGGCCAAAATATTATGAAAGAAAACGTCTATACAATCGTCTCAGAAGTGTGATAGGCTATGCTGGACCTCTCTCCTTAAGATCTCAAACTAAATTTGACAGCAAGGAATTTTTAATCTTTCTGGTAGTAAAAACAGATGTGACCATTTTGGACTTTGCACAATTATAAACTAATTTCTAAATATGAATTGTTCAAGTGACATATGGAGAATGTGATTGCCTTTTCAATCAGAATATTCCATTGCTCAATATGTTTTTGTGAAATGTAGATTGAAGTTATTGGAGTTTGGTGTCCTAACTAACAACATTTACATTCTTTCACATTATTGTACTGTCCAGTGGGCCTTTACCACAATTATTTCTTGTTTTAATAGACTGCAGGCTAGCTTGAGCAATCGCTGATTTGTTTTTACGTAACATTTATAGGTCAGGGTTAAAATTATTATTCAATTTTAGTAAACATAATAAATTATTAAACCATACACAGAGTCTTATATACTTATTGGTATCATTCCATTTACGGTACATATACTTGTGATCGTATAACTAAATACAAAGCTACAGGTTAATCAACCTGTCTTTCCTAGCCAAAGTCACTCAAAATATGAGTCATATATGACCAGAAATATGGTCATGTATGACCACAAGATACCACTCCTCTTACTTTGCAGATTACTGTGCTTTCCTCCTAGTTTCCTATTATCTCAATAGTTCTGCTCACACATTGCTATAGTTTGGGAAAAATATCTTGGAAAATATGAAGCTAACATAATGAAATCACTGACTCCAGGGTCAGAGGTTGTGCGGCTCATGTCTCATCCTCCATATCTTAATTTCCATGAATTTGTGGCTCATTTTACTGAATTGTAGAAGAAATACCCTTACACAAATCTTCACGTACTGAAGATAAATCAGATGTTCCCTATATGCTATCAAGTCGGAAACCTTTATGGTGGGGTTACACGTCCCGATATCGGGACGATATCGCATACAACGCCGCGGGAGCGCGCATTTCGGGAGCGCTTTTCCCGATATCGCATCGCCGGTTTACACGCTGCGATATCGGGAAACAACGTCCCTCCGATGTCTACGCCCACCAACCCAGGAACGACCAGTTAACATGGGAGTGAATGGGTGACGTGAGCGTAGACATCGGAGTTGGGCTGTCACACGCAGCGATGCTGGTACAACGGCCTTGCGATATCGGCGAGTTGAATAGCTTTGCTATTCAACTCCGATATCGTTTTGGCATCGTTCCAGCATCGCGTTGTACTGTCAAACAGTACAACGCGCACCCGATATTGGCTCCAACTCGCGACCCACGTGACTTTTTGTCGGAGTTGGGTCGGAGTTGGACGCCGATATCGGGACGTGTAAACCCACCATTAGAGTTTCCCATGAATTAGATTTTAGAAAAGTAACAATTAAAGCTTGGGCAGATTTCACACCAGCAATTTTTTTTTTTTTTTTTTAAATCCTGCAGAGATCCGGTTTTGCTCCTAGACTTATAATGGTGTGTGGTAGCATTCGGTTGCTTCAGGTAGCTTCTGTTTGCTGCCAGATCTGACCAGTTGCATTTTTTTAAGGAGTCCAAAGAACACAAATCGTAATGTTTTTTCAACTCGTTAAAAAAAGATCTGGTATGATTTGGCAACAATTATAGTGGAAGTCAATGGGTGCCAGCAGGGCCGGCGTCAGCACCCGGCGTACCCGGGCAAGTGCCGGGGCCCTGACCCAATACAGGGGCCCACCGCTGCCCACACACATTGTCATTGCGGAATCACACTGCAACGATTATTGTTCCCTGCATTCTCTGCATTCTTCTATCCTCTGAGGCAGGCCGGCAGGCAGCCCCTGTCCCTGTCACTAAGGCCGCGGTCGGGTATCCAGGGGGCGTGTTCGTACTATTTCCCCGGCAACACCCACATCCAATCCAGAGGCGGCTGAGCAGAGTGAGTGGGACACGTCGGAGGAGACCGCCCCACTCCTCATTGCTCACTGCTGTGCCAGTGTCCGACCCATCCTCCTCCTCCTCGGCTGTATTTCCGGCAGTGATGGCGGCAATCTCCCCGGCAGTGTGCGTGCTGGGGGCTCAGCTTTGTACCGTGTACTCTGAGCCGCCGCTGGTCATCAACACCTGCCCGTTCCACAGTGGTGACAGCGTGACACAAGCAGGTGAAGGTAGGAGGGCGCCGCTGTGCCAAGAGGGGGCTCCTGCTGTGTAATGTAGGCTGGAGAGGCATAAGGGCTGCAGGGTGAGGCAGAGTTAGCACAGGGCACCCTGTACTAGCTACAGGTCTCAGCCCTCTTCCCCCCCAAAGTTCATGGCCACAACTGGCAGTGGAGTCCTCACAGCTGTGCGCCCCTTTTAGACTATAAGAAAAGCCCTGGTGGTAACATCACCCAACAGTGGTGCAGAGCTGAAGGGGCACAGTACTCTGAGCAGCTCAGTCACACACAAGGGGTTTTCAATGGCCAAAACTCTGTAGCCACTGCTGGTCACACAGGGGGTCTCCAATGCCCATAACGCCATAGGCGTGCTGGTCTCAGTCACACAGGGCACTTCCGATGCCCATAACGCCATAGACGTGCTGGTCTCAGTCACACAGGGCGCTTCCGATGCCCATAACGCCATAGACGTGCTGGTCTCAGTCACACAGGGCACTTCCGATGCCCATAACGCCATAGACGTGCTGGTCTCAGTCACACAGGGCGCTTCCGATGCACATAACGCCATAGACGCGCTGGTCTCAGTCACACAGGGGGCTTCCGATGCACATAATGCCATAGACGCGCTGGTCTCAGTCACACGGGACTTCTGATGGCCAAAACTACATAGCCAATTATCTCAGACACACAGGGCTTTCAATGCTCGAGGCAAAAATGAAAACCCATTGACTTGGCTGAGAATTCATTTGCGTGATCTGTTTTGTGCTGTGCACTACACAAAATGGATGCAAAAAACAGTTGCAAAAAATGCACAGTGTGAATGTAGCCTTATGCTATTATAACTTTTCAATAAATGGGGGCCCAGTTGGAGCTTTTGTATCCGGGCCCATGAGCTTCATGAGCCACTAGGGATAACCCTATTGGTGGCGCAGGCCAGAAGAGGAGAGACAGCATACAGGGGAGAGACAGCATACAGAGGAGAGACAGCACACAGGGGGGAGACAGCATACAGAGGAGAGACAGAACATGGGGGAGACAGCGCACGAGGGAGAGACAGCACAACAGGGATTATATTTATGGGGGTTATACATATAGATATATTATACAGTCCGCACCCTTTATATTATATATACACAGCCAGTATGTGTTAAAAGGGGCCCACTGAGACTCTTTCGCCCGGGGCCCACAAAAACCTGGAGCTGGCCCTGGGTGCCAGATCTGGTGAAACCAGATCTGGAATGTCTACTGAGTATGCTGGTCTCACTAGAAGGTAGATAGATAGATAGATAGAGCTCACCAGTCTTCTACTTTCCTGCTGCTTGCTTCCAGGACCTCTCGTTAACCTTCATGAATATTCACTGCACTGAACTGTAACTACCAATCACAGATGTTCACTCTCTGTGACAGTGTCTGTCAAAGGCTGTTGCACTCAGACTGCACCCTTACAATCTGTGCCGGTGTCTGCGCTTGGTTGCCATACATATTAGTGTATGGCAACCAATATGTGTGTAAAATAAATAAATTTTAGATAGATCACTCCATTTGTAATCACACTATATAATATATACTGTACATTTCACTTTTCGTATTGAATTATTGAAATAAATTTTCTTTTTGATGATATTCTAAATTATTGATATGCACTTATATATGAGATTTCTTTGCCAGTGGCTTATCTTCAAGAGCACAAGGTCATCAGTAATCCAAAAACGGACATTCTGTCACGAGCTTCACACTGACTTTGTCCTTTACAAGGTTGTTGTGGGGATTGTCAGTTTGGGCTGGCTCTGTGCTGCAACTCACCTGCATTCCAGCTCACTTAATTAGAACTTTACTTAAGGGGGCCTTACACCAAGCAACATTCCAGCGATCCCGACAAAGATACGACCTGGCAGAGATTGCTGGAATGTCGCTAAGTGGTTGCTGGTGAGATGCCACACAGGCAGATCTACTCACCGATGCAGCGACCCCCAACGGTCGTTGGGATCTGTCACTGTCATGGGCGTAGCATGGAGATTGTCATTTTCCCTGTCACACACACACGATGCAGCATGCCCAGCGGGAGACCGACAATGAAAAAGTGGTCCAGGCCATTCCGTAACAATCAGTGATCCCACAGTGGGTGGCCGCTCACTGCTACGTGTCACACGCAGCGATATTGCCGCCGGGGTCGCCACAACGTCACAAAACCTGTAATGTTGCGGCGATATCATTAGTGATATCGCTACGTGTAATGGGGCCTTTAAGCAAGCCCCATTTTCTGCCCATTGACATATTCTGTGTCATTTGTGCATTTGCCTTTGGAGGTGCTCTGAGTCAGACCCTGTCTGATTAGTTACCGTACCTGGACTTGACTCTCTGCTTGTTACCAGATTCCTCTTTCTGCCTCTTCTTCTGTATTCTGTTTTGTCCCTTTGGTTTCCTGACTTAAGGCTTGAATTAGACGTCGCTTCTGGATATCCCTAGCTGTTACTGCGCCATTTCTTGGACCTGATTCAGATTGTTTTGACCTCCCTTTACTACCAGTAGGTAGTAATATTATTATATTTACTTTCCGTTATTACAGTGTGTTTTCTGCACATCAGAGATTAGTTATTACTGTAGTAATTCATGTCACACATTCCCAATCCTCAGCCTCCTCAATCTTCAGAGGGCCAGAACCCCATTCAGTGTCAGTTGAAGCCATCAATATAAGTGAGTTCAGACAACATTAGTCTAGTTGGAAACAAAAAGCTATTGCGACAAAAAACAACAGTACACTGCAGTAAAAATATTAAAATGCAAGTGCAGTATAAAAATGGTATAACAAATACAGGGTACTTAGTTAATCCGTTTTTTTTGCGCAGAAAAAGTTATTTTAAGCCACGTCACTATCTTCAAAGTGTACCCATCTCAGACGCGGTCCTAACTGTTGTATTAAAAACCTGACTGGTGTGAATACTTACCAGTAAGCAGGAGCCAGCATGACCTGTGTCTGAAGTGGAATGAA
>JARQOC010000005.1:154700394-154740158 GCA_033576535.1 Allobates femoralis | reverse complement strand
TATCAGAGTAGTCCCCCTGAGACAAATAATTCAGAAGGATCCTTAATAAGCCAGGCTTAATGATATCAAAGTTTTTATGACCCTAATTTATATGTAAACCTGGTGTCTTCAGCGTCTCAGAAAAACATTCTTCAGATGTTATCATGAACAATAAATCCATCAGATAGGTTTAGTCTTTTTTGGATACAGTCAAAAGTTCTAATGAGCTTGGATTCACAGACCCTTTGATGTTTCTGTGATTTGAAATGACCTCTCAATATTCCAGCTTTCATATTTTTTTTCATATTTTCAATGTTATACACAACACTGGAAGAGGAGCATGTAAATGTCCCAGGAATCTTATAATCCTGCTGTTTGTTGGGGATAAATCTGGTCAGCCTAAAAAAGACATTTTTAAACAAAGGTTACCACCCCACCTCGATTGATGATCAGATCATTAAGGCCACAAGGATCCCTAAAAGTCAAGCACTCCAAAACAGTGAAAAGAAGAAAACCATTGTGTTCCTCTGGTGGTGACCTACAACCTACAGCTTAAGGTATTGAGGAAAACTGCCAGGAAACTTCATCACATCCTACACCAGGATGACTGACTAAAAATAATATTCAAAGACCCTTCCTTGCTATGCTACAGGAAGCCTTCAAATTTAAGAAACATCATGGTCCGAAGTTCGATAACCTCAGATACACCAAGAGGAACTTATCCATGCAATGTAAAGACCCGTGCTCACATAGAGACCAAAGACAGGATACAGATCCCCAACACAGCAAGATTCTAAGATTCCTGGGACATTCACATGGTTCTCTTCCAATGTTGTGTATTTAATTGCACTATATGTCCTATGGAGGCCTTTTATGTTGGGGAGACAGGACAACGGCTAAGAGTAAGGATGAGGTCTTATCGTCACACAATTACAGACCAAAAAAATCCATTTACCAGTAGCCAAACATTTTTTTGGTCAAGGATATAACATTGAAAATATGAAAGTTGCAATATTGAAAGGTAATTTCAAATCCCAGAAACATCGAAGGGTCTGTGAATCCAAGCACATTAGAACTTTTGACTGTATCCAAAAAGGGCTAAACCTATCTGATGGATTTATGATTCATGATAACATCTGAAGAATGTTTTTCAGAGACACTGAAGACACAATGTTTACATATAAATTAGGCTCATAAAAACTTTGACATCACTAAGCCTGGCTGATTAAGGATCCTCTCCAGGCTTTGTTATGTTTATTTATTTAAATGTCCATTTATTATACCTTGCATCTGCCCTGGTTGTGCATGTATATATTTGTGTTTCTTTGAATATTTTGTCATACGATGCCCGATTGAAGAGACCTGAGAAGTCTCGAAAGCTTGCCCTGTAACTTCACTTATTTTATTTTTGTTAGCCATTAAACGGTATCACAACTACAAGATTATTATCTTGTGTCTCCCACTGAGAGCAATCAACATTTGGACATACACTTTAACATCATCATTGCCTGAGGTTATCCCTTGGCATTAACATACATTCATCCTATTGCCTGAACATCAGCAGCTTTTGCAAACAGCCTCAAAGTCTGAATACCCCTTAGCTTCCACATTTCAATGCTATCTTAGGTTTCGCTTCTAACTAAGAAGATAATAGTGTCTCCTATCCTAAAATACATGCTGGTCCTCCATTTCACTGAGGACAGAAATAGACTTTTGCAATGGAACCTAGTATCACAGTGCTTGGGAGTGAAGACAGGATCTTCGTTTTTAGGTGCAATTAGTACAAAACGTGCAAGTGAATTGCAGTGAAATACATGAATGGCAAAGGTAGCTAACTCTTTTTTATTTTAGTGCCCTTATAATCCACAGAAAAAAGTTGCACATTTTGCAATTATCAAAATCTTGATATCTTTTTTTTTAGATCCATTACAATTTCTATCAATTTTCTAATGTTACAACAGCTCAGTCTGAGATCTCAGAAACTCAGATTTAAAAAAGTCAGAGAAATTGCAATTATATCTTTTCTGTACATATTCACCATCACGATTTTTAGTATGCTTTAAGCAGTGCTACAGAAAGGGACATAACTGATGCAGCATAGCAATGTAACTGAAGCAACATAATAATCGCTGCGTCCTTTACAGGCATATAGTTTTAATATTTACTGTCAAGCCTGACATTTATATGAAAAACATAAGAAACTTGAATACCTGCAAAATCTTTTTCCCCTTATTTTAATGAAAAATGGCTTTTTTGCTACCTCCCTCTTCTTTCTTTTTCCTTTTCTTTCTTTTTTTTCAATGTTTAGTCCCCAATAACCTATATATCCTCTGATGGTACACAGAAATTAGCAATACAGTTACTCATACCTTGTTATGGTATTTAGTTTGTGTAGATGTGGTTCTATTGATTGTATGAGGTTCTATGCTTTATCTATTGTTATTTCTTTTGGATGATACTGTTCTGTGTGCAGTCTTTAAATAAAAAATTATTTAAAAAATGAAACAAATTGCTGGGTGCTCTGATTTATCTGAAAGCACCGTAATATAACGCACGATTAGAAAAGGCGCCGTAATCCAAGAAATTTAATGTTCCCGATTCAGTATTTCACGGAGACCGTGTGAGCCATTATATTATCATACTAGCATGTATAAATGAATGGCAATCACTTCTAACATGGATGTTGAATTACCCATGGTAAGGGTCAAGTTAATGGTGTAGGTGGAATTATCAAGAGAGCCATTTGGAGGTGCATGATGCAAAAAAGAGTTGTAGTAATCTCACAGCTCAGTTTTACAATGTTGCTTTTTCTGTTTTTGACACAATCTCTGAGGTTTACGTGTCCAAAGAAACTGTGGACGAAGAAAGAAAAAGCAGTAAAGAGCTGTGGACTAGAAGAAATATTGCTGTCATAACACAAGCATTACTTTAGGATGAGTGGAGTCAGATATGATTGTATTGTGCGACATCATCCCATTCGAATTTAACCAGCCTGTTATCAAAATGGTATTAAAACAGAAGACGTCTGGACGTCCGAAACGGTCTGTCGTCACCCTTGGCACCCCCTCCCTGCATTCGTGCTATGTTCCCACAATAAAGGACACCGTTGATTTGCCTTCATCCCGGTGAGTGCCGTCTTTTCGCTTCTGTTGCTGCATCAATATGGACTTTTTGTATTGACTGACATCCCGGTGATTGTGCCTCCTGCCCACTGGCAACTATATCCCGTGGATTGGCGGGTTGGTGCCCTTGTACCTCCTACTGTTTATTATGACATTTTAACTGTTATTTCTGATTATGAGGAAGTAATGGTCAATGTGATGCAGAAGAGAAGACATGGATGGATCTGGCCTTACACAAAGGATGAAATGTTGTACCCTGCAACAGATGTTATCCGCAAGGGTGGCCCGCTAAAAATAGAGGCATGTTTCTGTCATTAATCCCAACATCTGAACATTGGATGCGTTAACTGTGTTAGGCCCCTTTCAAATAGGCATTTTTATGAAAATGCGGCAGACCCGGCAGAATTACTGCATCTGCCGCATCTTCCGCCTAACGGCCGCACTTGCGGCACACTAGCGGCAAGCCTCATGCATTGTCTATGGGGCTTGCGGTCAGGCGCGGCAAGTGTGGTTCAGCTGTGTTTTTTTCGCGACCGCAAGTGCCGCATCTGCTGCAACCGGCAGAACCGCACTTGCCGCACCTGACCGCAAGCTTCATAGACAATGCATGAGGCTTGCTGCTAGTGTGCCGCAAGTGCGGCCGTTAGGCGGAAGATGCGGCAGATACGGTAATTCTGCCGTATCTGCCGCATTTTCATAAAAACGCCTATGTGATAGGGGCCTTACATCCGTTACATAGATATATAATTTTATTTCATTAGTGTACTGAAGTCCTTTGCATAAATGGCTACCTTTTTGTGGGAGATGTACCCAAAAAACTTATTTAAATAAATACCATTTAGAAACTTTAGGAACTTGTGCATTCAATACGTAGAACAAATCATGCTTTCATGTTGCATCCATTATACAGTTTTTACTTGTAAATATTTTAGTTACTCAAAAAAGATAAATTGATATTCTTTCACATAAACATTACTCAATGTCACAAGAATATAGCAATACATTTGTGTCAGCTGCTAAATGCAAACAAGATATTCAGTCTTCTGACATTGAAAGTGTCACTCAAATGTTACATCTGTTATACTGGAATTCACCTAGAACTTAAACATTACTGATTGGTCTTGCCTTCACTAAAGTCCCCCCTTCTAGTCCCCCACTAAACGTAGCAGCAAGGTTGATCCTTTTTTTTTTTTTTATTAAATTGATATTTTTACCCTATATTGAACCTGAAAGAAGATATTCTACAGTATATAGCCTCCAGTTATTGCAAATGGACTAAAGAAATATCTTTTAAAGGGAAACTTACAGTGGATACATGCTCACCGATCCCGAGCAGCATATGTCAGGCACTGTTTATAGGATTTCAGCCATTTATGTGTGACTTTGAATGCTGCGGTGATAACATACATTAAAAGTCCATGCCTGCCTGCTCCACTTGAGTGATTGATCCCTCTCTGGATGTTTATGGACGTGTCTGACACAAGCTGCCCATGGATCAGGCAGAATGTATTAGCTGTCAGGTACCCGCTAAATGTTTGCTGGTTCCTTTAAGTTGACTCTTTAAAGGGATTTTTCGTTTTCACAAACATTGGTGACCAAAAATTTGTATATATGTAAAACAATAAAACACAGATAGCACTCGCTTGGTCCAACACTGGCTCCTTGTCACTGCTCCAGTCTTTGTCTTTTGGCTGCAATGTTAATGTATAATGTTCGTGTTGTATTATGGTCATAAATTTATAGGTCACCTAAATGACAGATTGTGACACCGTGCTGAGTTGTGATGCTGCAGTTGTCCACAGCAGAGTGAGGCCTACGGTAGAGCATGGGCTGTTAAAAAAATACAAAAACTTGAGATTTACGGTAGTGGAAATTTGTGGATAGACTGAAACCTGTCTTAAACCACAATGTCCTGGGCATGGCCCTATGAGGAAAATAAAAACATGAGATAGAAGTTTATATTACAAAAATTCTTGGCTACATTTGTGTATGGAAACAAATAATCAAATAGTGCTAGAAATCATAAGCATAGTGTGCCAATCTTTGACTAACGTTGTGTTCAATTCAAAAGAGGAACTTATTACCTCTATTCCAGACTCCGGTCTCCATCTGGAAACTGCATGGGCAATTGACTCACCGTAGCCGGGTCTTCAAGTCTCCGGCGTTGCTTCTCCCTGTCACGGTTCCGCGTCCGAGGCTGTGGGGCCCGGTGGTCCAGATCAAAAGGGGATGGCCGAACAGAAAGGGTTAGTTCTTAGTTGTCGTGACGCCACCTGCGGGAATTCCGGTGATTTCACCAGCGCTGTTTGGGCCTCCGGGGGATGTACGGCAGCAAGATGGGACGCTCCCCACAGGACGAGCGGGAGTTCCCGGGGCCAGGAGCTGCACTTGATGTTGTATGGCAGCTTTATGATTCTTAGCATGCAGAGTCAAACAGTTCTGAAGAAACACAGACACCAGTATTCTCTATAACGGGACTTTTACTGTAACCGGCAAGATGATACAGGGTGTACAGTCAACAGGTAACGGACCGGCAAGATGATACAGGGTGTACAGTCAACAGGTAACGGACCGGGTGGTCCCAGCCATGACCGGTGTTGTTTCAGAGCTCCGCGGTGTTCCTCCTTTCTTAACCTTTCCTATTTGCCGATGTCGCCTTAGTGTGCCAGTTCGGGTACAAGGGGCTACTTGAATTTCCCTGCCAGTGTATACAGCCCGGTGTGAGGGGAGCCTGATTCCTTATGGTGGGTACTCCGCTGGCAAGACGGCTTTAGTTGCGGCTGCAGTGAGGTGCTCCTAGGAAGCAGTTCCTTCACCTCTGGTTTGCTGAGCTGCGGTGAACGACTTGCTCGCCTCGGAACCAGTGATCCAGTAGTTGATGGGCGTGGGTGTATTTTTGACCCATTTTGATAGTCAACCAGATTCCGATTTAGGGCACCGAGTAATTGCGCCAACCGGTAGGTGGTCTTCAGGGCTGCATGGCACTGTGCAGAGCCCAATTCTCCTACGTTCCCCTCCTTCGACCACTCTCCTCTTCTCCTCATTTACTCCTACCCACTACTGCTACACTCCGCCCACCAGGACCTGATTGGCCCTCTATTCTAGTGGTGCATGTAGAGTATAGAGCTCTGAGTATTAACCATTTCATTACTGAAACGGAGAATATTGCATCTTCAATCAGGGATGCAATACCCTCCTGTGACGCACTTGTTGCGGGGCGCCACACAATTCCATGAAGAGGCATTCATAAGGGGTCATCACAGTGGTTCTACTCTCAGGATTAAGGTAAAGTCACGCTAACGTTGCACTCATGCCCATGTTAGACAATCAAGCAGCTCAGGCCTGTAAAAAAAAATGAAAGCATGTTGCCATTGTCTGCGAGTCTCGCACCCAGATACGTTTATGACACAATCTCTGTGGTTTACGTGTCCAAAGAAACTGTGAACGAAGAAAGAAAAAGCAGTAAAGAGCTGTGGACTACACGTCCACACAGCCACCTACCGAAGAGCCAGACCTAGTGTTTGAGGCCAGTGAGCCAGAGGAAGAGGATGATTACCAGTTCCCCGATGAGGATGAGGAACCAGAACAGTCGGGCTCCGAGGAGGAGGTGGATCCAGCACAGAACCCCGCCGGGCAATCGCCACCTGAAGCCAGGGTAGCTTGGTGGGGCGTAGCATTGACCCCAATAACCAGCAGTAGTAACGTGAGGACCACTGAGGAAAGCTACCGCAAAACTCAGTACAACAACAGCGCCTCAAATCGCAGTGACTTTGTGCGCACCTTTCACCGGTCAGATGAAGCAGAAAGTCAGCGACGCAGAGACGAGTGGTGGGCCCATGAACAAGAGAACTTACAAATAAGAGTGGAGGTCCATCGCCAACCACCTATGGCCCCAGAGCACCGTAAACTAGGTGTAGTGACCACTTTCAACCTGGATAACGGTTGGGGTTTCACCAGAGAAGAATGATTGTACGAGGAGGTTTTTATTTCGCGCCGTGATGTGGAATCACATCTGCCCAAAGGACACCCGGATCGTGATTTATTCAGACAGGACTTGATATCCTATTAAAGACACGCAGGACCCAGAGACTGGTACACCTTGAGAGTGCGTAAGTGTGAATTGTAAAGAACTTAGTACTTGCAGACAAATGTAAATAATGTATATTGCTTGTTTTTCTACTGGAATGCCCATAGACTCTCATGAGGACATTTTCATTTTTCTCTACTTTATTTCGTGCTGTGATAATGTGTGCAGCGGCCCAGTGGTAAGCTGGACATTGGAAAAGACAGTGATAGTAGCCACTGGGTTCGCCATAGTTAACCAGTTCCGTTGAACTGATATTTATTTTATTTTGCAACGTTTAAAGATATACCGTATTTTTCCTTTTATAAGATGCACTTTTTTTCCTCCAAATTTTGGAGGAAAGTGGGGCTGCGTCTTATAAAAGGAATATAACATTCTATCATCCTCAGTTGCTTGGGAGAGGGAGACAGCAGTGAAGTGGGGGCAGAAGTGGCAGGGAATGGTCCCTGCTGAAGAATCCAGGCGGCAGCAGCACCATGTGTCCCCGGCTCATTAACTACTTAAATATTCACTTCACTTGCTCCCAGTCCCCACCCACCTCTCTGCACTGAAGAGAGTGGAGAGATGAGCCCGGGGAGCAGACGTCAGCAAGTGACAGGGGGGCAGCTGTGGCAAGTGAATGAGCACTGAGCTTTGTGCTTATTCACTGCCATGAAGACAGGGGCAGAGCAGGGCAGATCGGCACTTTTCACAGGTACCTTGTCAGTGTCGTGCCTCACTCCCTCTGCTCTCTGTAATGTGTCCTGCTGTGCTCTGCCCCGTGCAGAAATGCAGGAAGGTCGGTCTGCAGTTCAGGAGCTTCAGTGTATTCAGGGCTGGAGCCTGCATAACGGCAGTGTACAGCTCCCCTAGCCCTGCATCTACAGGTCAAGCTCTGTTGTGGTGACTTGTAATTAGGAGACAGGGCTGGAGCATTGTATTTCAGCACAGTGTACAAACCCCCTCCCTGACCCTCCCTCTTACAGTACAGCACATCAGAACTTGATCTGCAGACTATGGCCACTTCCTTAATTTCAGCAGGGTGATGGCAAAGCAGGACACATTAAAGTGAGTGCACATGTATATGCAGTGGCGTAACTTCAGGCCTCGGGGCCCCGATGCGAAAGCTCCAACGGGGCCTCCAATTATTGCAAATCTTTAGTAGTATTAGTCTTTTTCAATGGGACAAAGGGACATATGGGGCCCCCTAGGCTGCAGGGCCCGGGTGCGATCGCAACCCTGCACCTATTGTAGTTACGCCCCTGTGTATATGTAACATAACCACTAATAAAGTAAAGTTAACACTACCAATACTGTGCTTAGCTATAACTCCAATCATGCTATAGGATCTACAGTACATGCTGGGAGTTCTAGTTCTTAAAGGGATTACTACTACATGAACAAATCCCATCTCATTCACCTTGTTGGCCCTTGTAAAATTAATAAAGACCATACTAAGGCTGCATACTCACGGTCCAAAGGAGCTGTGTGTTGGACGCAGCTCCTCCGGACTTGAGTGAAGCCGCAGGGAGACCGCAGCCGCCCTGTACTCACCGTGTGCGGCGGGTGCAGGGCGGCTTCTCCCTGCAGTCACCTGATGGGAGCCGCTTCCGACTCCGCAGCATGAAATAAACATGCTGCGGAGGAGCGGAATAGCGGCAACCTGCACTGCAGCTATCAAATCACGGCGGTCGGATTAAGCATAGTGAGGATGGGATTTCTACAAATCCCATCCACTATGCTTGTACTGTACTACTCAGCATTTTGGACACAGCAGCAAGATACTGTGTCCAAAACTCTGCGTATACTGATCGTGTGCATGCACCCTTACCCCTGATGCTGCAGCAGTTCCAACGTTGTCAGAAGTTGCATAGTCATGTCCCATGTGACATTGATATGAGACTCAGCCCTCCGACCAGTCAGTGCTGGCGTCTGTCTCCCCACCATCAGACACTGGAGCAGAAGTCATTGGTGTTGCTCACATGCTGCACCTGCATCCAAAGGAAACAGACGCCAGCGCTGACTGGTCGCAGGGGCTGAGTGTCATATCAAAGTCATTTTTTGCTACAAATATTTTTTTCCCTATTTTCCACCTCTAAAATCTGGGTGCGTCTTATAAAGCGAAAAATACGGTAGTACTTCCCGGACGGGAAGATCAAAAATGCCTGTTATTAAAAGTGTTTTAATTGCTGTTATGCATAACTAAAAATATCACTCTGTACCAGGTAGGGTAGACTGGACACTTGGGGACAAGTGTAATTTCCCAAGGGGGGGTGTAGCACCCCGCTAAGAGCGCGCTACAAAAGGATACTGCACCCCTGACTGAAGGTGCAGTATGCTTTGTTTTGGTAATGAGTAGAATAAGTCTGAAGCTCCAGTACCACATGCAAACATCTAGTGGAAGAGGACCAATTAGATACCCTTACCAGGGTAACAGGTCCTGGTGGGAGGAGAGGCTAGGTGATAAAGCAAGTGGGGAAAGCAGCAAGGAGTTAGTTAGAAGTTAGTCAAGTCAAGAGAGCTCAGTGGAGTTGAAAGTCGAGTGAGAAGCAGGGGATGAAGCAGAGCTGGAAAGCTACAGAATAGCAGAGAGAAGCTAACAGGGAGGGCACCTCAACCTGGTGACCCAGAAGAGAAAGGGGCCGAGAGCAGAAAGGGTAACTGAATCTCCTAGCCCAGTCCAAACCTGGAGTACCGGCTCCGAAGTGGTCCAGTCGGCTAAATCCCTGAACCACAAACCTGGAGTGGTCAATGACTTTTTAGGAGCATGATCCAAATGCCCTACACAGAGCATGGTCTCCACCAGAAGTACCAAGTCAGGTGAGCTCCCTTCAGGGTACAGTTGGGACGACTCATTACCCCTGACAGGCTGGTAGTAAGCAGGATCCGTGCAGGACAGCAGAGCAAGGGACAGAGAGCGTGATAGAGAAGGAACACCAGTGGAGCTTCAGAGGGACACTGCTCATTGCCAGAACCACCAGGTCCACTACTCTGCAAAGAAAACTGCATTACCCTGTAACCCTGCAGAATTCAGCAGTAAAGTACCTGTTCAGAGTGATCAACATGTCAGTGATTTCTTCCTTGAACTGTGATTTACCTGCCTTACTCCCCAGTGACTGTGCTGCCGTACTCCACCATCGATTCCTACTTCCAACACCCCGGGGACCCTGCTCCTCCTGTAGGGAGCTACTCCATCTTACTGCCGCCCATCACCCTGGAGGTTCCTGCTGCGCCGATGTAATCACCGGGACCTACAGGTGGCGTCACGAACAAACATTAGTTTTATTTTTTTTTTTCCCAAATTTTTCATTGACCACCAGGGCCACAGCCTCAGGCACCGCCACCCGTGACCTCCAGCCTGCGCCTGAGATCTGAGTTCCCTGGCCTCGGTGAGTCACATACTATTATCTGTGTATATAGTACATTCAAGTTTGCCTTGATGCTGCTACAAGAGAGTAAAACTTTGTCTCCACCATGTATTTATTTATGACTAATTTTATATAGCTTGTTCTGCACGTCCTAAATAAAGTTTTTTCACTTTTGATAAAACTTGGGCTGTTTGATCGTTTTTCTACCCTTGCCCTTTCTTCATGACTAGCAACGATTAGCCCTATTTATATGTATCCAATATTCACACCATGACATATGTATATATTTCAAATCTGAAATGAAGTTAGTGTGTGAATCCTGTCTGTGTTACTTGCTAATCATATAATATAATGCAGCCTCCATCTAAAATAATATAATATAATATAATGCAGCTTCCATATAATATAATGCACCCTCCATAGCCCTCCATATAATGTAATGCAGCCTCTAAATAATATAAAGCAACCTTCATAGTCCACCATATAATATAATGCCACCTCCATATAATATAATGCAGTCTCAATAGTCCTCATATAGTTTAATGCAGCCCCCACATCATATAGTGCACCTCCATATTCCTCTGACCAACGTGAACTCACTGATTGATTAAATAAATAAGTACTCACATATCCTCAGTTCCCCTGTACCTCTGGTCCCTGTGCGAGCATCCTGCGCTCTGCACATCTCAGTACAGTGGTGCGGAGTAGTGACATCATCATGCCCCGCCGTACTGAGACTTTAGAGCGCAGGTATAGTGGGAGAATGTTGAAAGAGGGAGCACTCCACTCCCTCTTTCATGATTGATTTCAATTGTATCGGCATTTGCAATGGCGATACATTTGAAAGTGCGATGAAGGGTGGAGGTGGAGGGCTGCATGTGGGAGGGGGCCAAATGTCTGCGCTGCCACAAGGCCTCCGTGACTCACGGGCCCCATAGCGGCAGCGTGGTCTGCGGACATTGGGGGTACACTACTGTCCATGGGATATTAATTTTAATTTACATTGATCATTTTTATGTTTTATTCTTCTCAACACATTCCACTTTGTAATGGATAAAGATTTGCAACTTGAATATGTTATTGATTGAGATCTAGGATGTGGTATTTTAGGGTTCCCTTTATTTTTTTGAGCAGTGTATTTTTGCTTTTGTCTCATCTATAATAATTTTCTTCTCACTTGAAAACTGTTTGTTCTTTTCTACTAATTTGGCTGTTTCTTCGCGCTATGTCACTATGAGTACTTTACAGCTTTTTCTCCTCTTTGTAGGGGGCATTTTTCCTATAAAATAACTCTTCCCAAGTGTATGCTCTAGTTTCTAAGAAACACTGTCCTTTCTATATATTCAGCAAGCAAAGTACAAAAGGATATAAGTTGGCCTTCCAAGAATCAGCATTTTACATCTGGTACTGATTCTACAAAAATGTAAGTCTCTCTTCAATTATCAATTCTGCATAAATTGCAATGCTTTTTTTAAATACCATAAAATCACCTCCATATTATAAGATTATATGTATTATAAGATATCCGTACAGTTAACCATATTATTTCTATTCTAGCATAAACAATTATTCAACCCCCCCTACAAACTAGGCTTCTTACCAAATTTACATGCTGTAAATAGCTCAATACAACTAATATACAGTACAAATAGTTTTACAAACTCAACATAAAATGCCACTTTTTATTACTACTGTAATTTCAAAATTATTTAGCTCTTTTACAAGCATCTTTTAGTACTTTTTTATTCAAATATTTTTATTGAATTTTAATAGTGTAAGAAAGCAATAGAACAAATCAACCCCAACAGCCAATGCCATCGTGTTCTGAGAAAACAACCTGATAAACATTAAAATAAATACACATATAAGGGTATCACTTCTGTCATGTTGTGTTTATATAATTCCATTGGGTCAGAGATAGAGATGTGTGAACCAGTGTGAGGCAGGGATTTTGGCCCATTCCTCAGTACAGGTTTCTCCAGATCTCTCAGGTTTTGGGGCTGTCGCTGGACAAGATTGAGTTCAAGTTTCTCCAAAGATTGTCTATTGGGTTCAGATCTGAAGACTGGCTAGGCCACTCCAGGACCTTGAAATGCTTCTCACGAATTCACTCCTTAGTTGCCTCGACTGTGTGTTTCGGGTCATTGTCATGTTGGAAGACCTAGACACGACCCATCTTCTTCGCTCTTACTGAGTGAAGGAGGTTATTGATCAAAATCTTGAGATACTAGTTCATGTCAATGAATTAGAATATCATCAAACAGTTAATTCATTTCAGTAATTCAATACATAAAGTGAAATGTATATATTATAAATAGTCATTACAACCGGCGTGATCTATTTCAAGTGTTTTTTTTCTGCTAATGTTGAGGATTATGACTTACAGCCAATGAAAACCCAATTATTTCAGAAAATCAATGTAAACCCAATTATTTCAGAAAATCAAAGTAGGGAGGTTGATTCCACAAGACATCAAATGGTGAATATAATATTAATTTATTAGTCAATGTGTTTCAGTGCTCTCAAAATGCCCTGTAACATGACAATATTACATTGATTTTTGTTGATATTCTAATTCATTGAGATACACTAGTACATGACCCGATCCATCCTCCCTTCAATACAGTACTGTCGTCCTGTCTCCTTTGCAGAAAAACACCCCTAATGTTTCCACTCCCATGCTTCATAGTTGGGACATTGTTCTTCGCGAAGTATTCATCCTTGTTCTTCCTCCAAACATGCTGAGTAGAGTTGATACCAAAAAGCTCTATTTTGGTCTCATCTAACCACATGCAAAAAATAGTAATGGCGGTCTAATTAGGAGCGCTCTAAGGAACAAGCAGACATGTAAGATGTTTTCATAAATGTCAAACCTTTTATTAACTTCTTAGCTCCCCTCACAGCTCCACTACGCGTTTCAACTGCATACAAACAGTCTTCATCAAGTGGTGTCACCACCTGATGAAGACTGTTTGTATGCAGTTGAAACGCGTATGGGCTGTGAGGGAAGCTAAGAAGTTAATAAAAGGTTTGACATTTATGAAAACATCTTACATGTCTGCTTGTTCCTTAGAGCGCTCCTAATTAGACCGCCATTACTATTTTTTGCATGAAAACTACTCCCTTTTTGAGGGACTGGCGCTGGAGCAGCTCAGGAACAGCACAAACAATCTGCCTTGAACAGAGAGAGGAGAGCGGAGAGGCATTGCATAACCGCCGGCGGCGGAGGCTGTTAAACCGGGTTGTGCAGGAATTGCACAACCCGATAAGGTGAGTGGCACCTACCCACGCCACATAGACGTTTTTAATAAGGGGATCCTACACATTTGCGCCCCTTTTCCTTTTTTGTTTTTCATCTAACCACATGACCTTTTCCATTCCTCCTATGGATCATCCGGATGGTCATTGGAAATCTTCAAACAGGCCTGGACATGTGCTCATGTGAGCAAGGCAGTGGCGTAATGATTGTGGTCACAGGGGTCCGGTGGTGACGGGGCCGGACCTATAAGGGGCCCGCGTCACCAGCCGCCCCTGCGGCCACCGATCGCAGCACCTGGCGTCCGCTTCACATCGATGTACGTCCCCGAGGGCACACATCCATGTGACGGCGCGGCAGATGCGGCCCGTGTGTCAGAAAGAGGAGGGGAGGGAAGCCTCCTACTTACCGCTGCTGCTCCCGCCCTCCCCTCCTCTGACCTGCTGCCTTCCTGCCCTGCGTTCCACTGTGCTGCCACTTCCCACTTCCTGCTGCCTCCTCCCACTACCCACTTCTACGGCTCAGGACCCATGGAAGTACATGTTTGTACGAAACGGCAAGCCATAGCCCAGCTCCCTCCCCCCCTCCCCGCACCGATGTAACCCTATTCTGAATAAATACAGTGAGCACTGACAACCGGTGAGTGCAGTTTCTTTTTTATTCAACACTATATGGGAGATATAGCAACAAAAGTGCCCCCCAAACACTGTATGATCTCCCACAGTGAATTCCTCCACACGCACAGAATTATGACCCTACTGTAAGCCCCTCAACTACACTGGCACAGCGTGACCCCCACACAGCCCTCTATACAATATAATGGACGTACAATATAATGGCCCCTAAACCTCTTCACACTGTATAATGGCCCCCAATACAGCTCTCAAATAGCACTGCATAAAGTATAAAGGGTCCCTCACACTCCTCTAAATATTATCATGCCCCCCAAAGAGCCCTCCATATATTATAATGACTTCCTTATAGTAGAATTGGCTATATATATTTTAATACATCATCCATAGCCCTTCATATAGTATAATGCACCCCCAAGTCCTCCATATAGTATAACGCACCCCCCATGGTCCTCCATATAGTATCATCATCATCATCATTATTTATTATATAGTATAATGCATCTCCTATAGCAGGGGTTGGGAACCTATAGCTCGCGAGCCAGATGTGGCTCTTTTGATGGCCGCATCTGGCTTGCAGCCAAATCGGGTGCCCGCCCCCAATGTGCAGTCTTTCGGGTGCCGCTGTGCCGTCTTGCAAGTACCGCTCTCCCTGCTGCCATACCCACACGGATTAAGCCAATCAGAGGCCAGCAGGTGCTGCCCAGTTAGATTCCAGCATGTGACATCATGCGCCACTGATTGGGCTGCAGCTATTGGTCTCTGATTGGCTTAACCCGTGTGGGTACAGCAGCAGGGAGAGCAGCACCTGGAAGACCGCTCAGCAGTGGACTGCGGAGGATCAGTGAGTTAAAGACATATTGATAGGATATTTAGATTGTGAGCCCCAAAAGGGACTGTGTTGCAAAATGTATGTAAAGCACTATGGAATTAATAGCAGCTATATATATGAATAAATATTATGTTGGTGGCTGTAAAGGGCTACTACAAGGGGATGATGGGGATACTGCATTTCCTATCAGTGTACTCACTGATTAAAAAAAAAGTAAATACTCACTCTCTTCTCGCTGCTCCAGTCTCTCATATCTGCTCTGCACTCTCCACAGTCCTCAGTGAAGACATTATCGTGCTCCGCCGAGCTGAGCTAGAGGGCGGGACAGCGTACGGCTGGGATCCGAGAAGATGCTGTTGGCAAAGCGGCTGGGACTATAGGAGTAGGAGCGACACGGGGTACACTGTACAAAACCTTGGACACACGTGGTCATCATAGCCATACTCGCACGCTCGTAGCCATGTACACCTCTCTCTGTACACCTTGTAACGGCGGCTCGATCCGTACACCCTCTACACACGGCACCGCTCCGTACACCCGTACACAGCTCTGCTCTACACTCTTTTAACCGCGCTCTGTCCGTACACCTCGTACACACGCGGCTCTGCTCCCTACACCTCGTACACACCGGCTCTGCTCCGTACACTCGTACACACTCAACTCCATCATTACCTCGTACACATGCGGCTCCGCTCCGTACACCTCGCACACTCTCGGCTCTGCTACATCCACATTGTAAATTTTTCCTGACCCCACACATAAACTTCACCTCATGCATCCAGCACCATGACAACCAGCACAGCAGAGTTCTGCATACACTGAGGAGCTCTGTGACCCCTGACCCCTCCTCTCAATGTGACATCATCACAGGTCCTGTAAAAGCAGTGCACAGAGCATTTCCCCCCGCCCCCCATGTCTGTTCTCAGCCTGTGCCTTGTCTTGTGATTAGTCTCTTAGTTTCTTTCGTTGTACCTGAGTCCTGTGCTCCTGGTTGTCTGTCAGTTCTTCTCACCCAGAGGCAGACAGATCTCCAGTGTGGAGGCAGAGCTCGCTGTGTCGCTTGCTGCTGCTGATGATACTGAACATGGCATCCATGTGGAGAGAACTTCATAAAGGCCCTTGCTGAGCCAGGATTGGTGAGTGAGTTCCTCCCCTTCCACATAGCGCCAGGGAGGGTCACATGACTCACTCTCTGCACTGTGATTGGGGCTCTTTCCTCCCTCCTGAGCTGCTGAAGGGGCGTGGCCGCAGGATGTCGGCTGCTTCTCAGTGCACTGCAGGAGTCGGGACATTTCACCTCCACTGACCCAGGACAGCGGGATACAGCCTCCGAATTGGGACTGTCCTGCTGAATCCGGGATGGTTGGGAGGTATGCTATAGGAGCGAAAGCAGCATCTGCGCTACCACTATCTAGCAACAGGGGTCACCGCCTGAGGCAGAAACTTCATGTCACCTCATGGATGCTGCACCCCTGTGTGCGATAAGCTTTCGAGCCATATATAACATACATGCTACTGCAAAAAGATTAATTATAGAAAATATGACCATAATATTTCCCACCTGTGACCTTTAGGAGTGGAGATATCCCAAAGCTGGGACTTCACAATTTTTTGAGAACTGCAGCCTCAACCTAGAAACAGCCCCCACATGAGCTCACCAGAGAGGAGGCAAGTGGGTGTAACATGGGTTAATAAAAGCAAATGCCACATTATAATCGGTGTAAATGCCAGGAGAATGCACTGCCTTGTAGGGGATTGTCCTAGTTTTCTTAGTGAGTACCTCCCTCAATATATCAGAGTCATTTTAGTGACCCCGATGTAGTAATTTTATTTTGTCTTTTTTATTTTATGTAATTGTCTATATTGTATTGTATGGTTTTGCTTTTGTAAACTTTTGTTTTTTTTATAAACATTGCCTATTCTAGATTAAATATAAAAATATAATAGCTTCAACCCCTCGCTCTATAACCTACATCCCCAAATTAAACTTTACCTGTAATTAATGTCCAATCTACCTGTATAAACGATTGGTGGTGTCAGCGAGTATTTTTCTAGCGTCATTGGGAGCTTGGCTGTGACGGTATCGAGGTGTAACTCGGAACTCCAGGGGCAAAGGTATCCTGAAAGTTGTGGATCTCATCATTTTCTGTAGACTGAAGCCACCTCCCATGTCCAACCTTGCTATGAGTCACCAAAGGGGAAGTATGTGGGTGTAACTTGTGTTAATAAGAGCAAATACCAAATTATGAACATTGTTCGATGCTGAAAGATGCACTTCGGTGTACCGTTGTTCCATATTTTCCATTAGAAAACCTTCCCTCTTCTAAGCCCTGAAGCAGTTACAGTGACATCAAGTTGAGTAATTTTCTATTGTTTATCCCTTTTATTTTATGTAACTGTATATACTGTATTGTTATATTCTCCTTTGTAAAGGTTTATAAACTCTGCCTACTTTTTGGCTGAGTGCTGCAGGTTTTTTTTCTAGTACTTTTTGGATTAAATATATAAAATTGCAGTGCTTCATTCCTCTTGTTCTATAAACTGCATCCCCGAACACTATACAGCACCTTAACGGGTGTCCTGTCTACCTATATAAATTATTAATGGTGGCAGCTAATAGTTTTTTGGATTATTGCTAGGCAGTGACTGTACCAAGATATACGGTATGTACATTCTATGTGCTGGAATCGGTTGCATACATACAATACTCTCACTGTGAGCTCCTCAATAATCATCTTAACAGTGTGGTTTGTCACAAATTGACGGCAGTCGTGGGATATCTGCATATTCTACCAAGATGCCAGTTTGTATCCCTAACAAATTGGGAGCAGCAGTGGGATATAGTGTGATGTACAGGGATCCCATGACACGCATGAGGATTAGCAGCATCCTTTCACAGGTGATTGCATTGAGCAGGAGCACATTGTAGGGCTATCCACTGTCTCTCCTGCTCTTTGCGATTGACATAAATCCTTTGGTGACTTGTATTAGGGCACACTTTGGGATTTAGGGTTTCCGACAAAGGACGAATAAAGATAAATTGGCCCTATATTCTTTTTTTTTTCCATAAAATTTTTATTGAAGTTTTAAACATGAGCATTAATGAAGACATATTAACATGAAAACCAATCAAACAAGAGGGGAATGGATGTAGGGGGTTGGAGGAAGAAGGGTAAAAGAGCAAGGAGGGCGGGGGAGGAAGATGTCCTACAGATGCAATCTGTCATACAGATGAACATATCGATATAGGTGAGCGGTCCCCCTCACCTCTGTGGAATAGGAGCGGCAAGGGGGTAACACGCCCAAATCTTCCAGCTCTCATGTCCAACGCTAAATAGTATTCATGTTGAAAAATGGAATTAACCCCTTCTGGGAATTTTTTATTTTTCATTTTCGTTTTTTGCTCCCCTGCTTCCAAGAGCCATAACTTGTTTATTTTTCTGTCAATATAGACATATGACAGCTTGATTTTCTGCGGGACGAGTTGTACTTTCAGATGCAATCATTTATTTTACCATATAGTGTACAAGGAAATGGCAAAAAAATTCCAAGTGCAGTGAAATTGCAAAAAAGTGCAATCACACATTTGTTTTTTGCATTTTTTAGCTGCCATGTTCACTATATGGTGAATCCCACTTGACCTTAGGTCGGTACGAGTTCGTAGATACCAAACATGTATACCTTTACTGGTATCTAAGTGGTGGAAAAAAAAATCTGAAGTTTGGAAAAAAAAAACAAAACACACTTTTTGCGCCATATTTTGCAACCCGTATCGTTCTCATTTTTCGGGATCTGGGGCCGGGTGACGGCTTATTTTTTGCATCTTGAGCTGACCTTTCTAATGACCATTTTTGAGTGGATACGCTGTTTTGATCGCCCATTATCGCATTTTATAGTAATGTTGCGGTGACTAAAAAAAACGTAATTTTGGCGTTTGGACCATCTTTTCCTGTACGCAGTTTAGGGCTCTCATTAATTGATTGTATATGTTGATAGATCGGGCAATTGTGAATGCGGCGATACCAAACGTGTATTTTTTTTATTTTTTAAATACTTTAATTGTGAATGGGGGGAAAGGGGGTGATTTCAACTTTTATGTTTTTTTTTTTTGTTTGTTTTTTTTGTTTTTTTTTACAGGTTTTTAAAAATGTTATTTTTTTTAATAATTCTTATTTTTACACTGCCCCTTTAAGAGGCACCTTACTGCACAGTCTGGTCGCTTCTGGGAGATACCGATGAGCTACAGCTCATCAGTATCTCCCAGAATCGCGAATGTGTAGTGGTTGGCAGCGCCTGCCAACCACAACTTGGAAGTGCTCTCTGACAGCATCCGGGGTCTAGCCAAGACCCCGGGCTGTCACATGACCGCAGGAGATCCCCGCCGCAGCCGCCTTGGATCCCGCTGTCAGTGATCCCGGATCCGATCGGTGCTGTTACCCTGACATCTCAGCTGATGAGATCAGCTGAGATGTCGGGGCTTTAATGTGAGCTCCGCGCCGAAGCTCACATCAAACACCCAGACACGGCCCATGACGTCCTCCTACGTCATAGGTCGTGAAGGGGTTAACCTTACTTACCACATCATTTAAGGGAAAGTAGGATTTCCACCCCGCCGCCACACACAATCTAGCCGCTATAAGTATATATGAGACCACCCCTCTCAATTCTCTGGGGACCTGATTTATACCAATATTTAAACGGCCAACTGAGGTTGTAGGGTTTGTCGGATCCCTGTAACCGAGCCAAGTACACTTTCAACTACCAGCCAATACCCAGCTATTTTGGGACAGGTCCACCACATATGAGAAAGCATATCCTTACTTCCACACTGTCTCCAACACAGCTGGGGAGCATCAGGATTAAATTTAGCCAGCTGTGTTGGTGAGAGGTGCCACCTAAGGTGTATTTTCTTAAAGTTTTCAAGGTGGTTGACACATCTAGTAGCCTTCTGAACTCCTACCATAGCTGCGCACTAGTCCTCCCATGTAGCCGAGAATCCCAAATCGACCTCCCACTTAGTCAAGTAACTGAGCTTCGGAAGTGCAAGGGGAAGGGTCATGTCTTTATATAATTTTTTACGACTGGGATCAGCTGTGATAAAGGTCTGAAATTGCGTGGGAGCACCCCAGGGAGTCCCCAGCCCACTGAGATAGGGAAGAGAAGACAAGCAGCGTTTCATCTGTAGGTACTGGAAGAACATATTGGCAGTTAGAGGAAATTTCGAACTGAGGACTTCAAAGGGTAGGATCTCCCCTCCGGGGAGCAGGTCACCAAGAATGCACACCCCAGCCACCTCCCATTCTCCCAAATTTAAATAGGGGATGAGTGTGCAAAGGGCTCTGATGTGAATCTCACTCGGAGGGAGGTAGATCCACTACTCATCCACCTTCCTCCAGTAAGCGAGTATGGCTAGCATAGAAGCAAGAGGGGGGTGGCGATCATCAGACACAACATCTCAGAGGTGAGCAGTCCCCTTAAGGAGCCATCCGGAGCAAAACAGGATTCTATCTGAGCCCACCGAAACTTGGGAGAGTCATCCCACCACACTTTGGCTTCCTCTAAAATAAGGGCTTTGTGGTAAGTGGCTAAATCTGGGTCACCCATGCCCCCTCCTTATATGAAAGGAACATGACCTTACGTGACACTTGGAGGTGTCTTTTGCCCACACATAGGAGTAGACTATCCTTTGATGTTTTTTCAACAAATATTTGGGGAAATATATTGGGAGACATCTAAAGCAGTATTTAATTTTCGGAAGATAGATTATCTTGAATGCATGTATTCTCGCAAACCCCGAGAGGCTATTTATGAGGTGAGTGTCTATGTCCTTCAAAATAAACTTTATGAGAGCTTTCATATTCCAGGTAGTGGCAACACGAGATGGTTTCAAAAGAATGCCCAAATAAGGGGTACCCTCGGGAGCCCAGGTGAAAGGGAACTTATGCTGTAAACATAACATCATGCAGCCGCATCAACCGGCATAAAGGACCAAGTTCCCGTCATACCCCACGAAGACCATTTAAGGCATTTTACCTGAGAGCAATTTGGCACATAAACATTTGCAATAGTCGCTTCCACCACAGATATTAAATCTAAAAAGATTATAAATCTATCGGAGGAGTCCACAACCGAATGCATTAACGTGAAAGCGACTGAGTTCTTAATTAGGATACAAACACCTGCCCTTTTAGACTGGAAACACACTGTCCGTGTGTTATACAAGTCACTCGGAAGAGTGGCGGATCATGAACCCTGAACGACCTCTCCCTGTCAGCAACTCCACACTCCCGTCTTGACAGGGAGAGGTCGTTCAGGATTAATGATCCGACACTTGTTCGAGTGACTCGTATATCACACGGACAGTGTGTTTCCAGCCTTAGAACAACAACTGGAGAAAAAGGCTGTGGAGAAATGCTGCTGGGGGAGTTTGTGATTGTCCTCTTGCAACAGGTGTGTCTCCTGGACACATGTCTGCCTTGGATTTGAAAGCCTCCCTCCAGAATAAATCTGTAAAAATAAGAATGCGCAAATAGGGTCTTATCTTAATTAAATATTGTCAGCGTGCGATGTGGAATTGCTCACCTTGTTCAGTGGTGAGACCCACAACTGATTGAATCACAATAAAATGCAGCTGCTGCAGGGAACGCACTCCCACAGATCACTGTGGTATCAACGCAGATTTCCTTGGACGAAGTGCCTCTATGTCCGCGCTGCTGCTCCAGAAAAGAAGGAACCAGGACACAGAGATGTCTGGAACAAATTGTGCTTTAATTAACCGACGCGTTTCGGAGCCACAAACCGAGCTCCTTCCTCAGGGAACAACCATTGGATGTTCCCTGAGGAAGGAGCTCGGTTTGTGGCTCCGAAACGCGTCGGACAATTAAAGCACAAGTTGTTCCAGACATCTCCATGTCCTGGTTCCTTCTTTTCTGGAGCAGCAGAGCGGACATAGAGGCACTTCGTCCAAGGTAATCCCTCCAGAATAAGGACCATTTCGCCGGGAGTTCAATCTGCGTGCATTAAAGGATACTATTTTCACACTCATCATGAATGGACAGCAAACTATATAACATTTCCATCAGAAGATGCATTGCAGGACTGACCAGGGGGGTAAAGGGGGAGAAGAAGGGATAAAAGCTGGCGAGGGGGAAATCAACATACAACGGACAAACATAAAAATACATATGTAAACCAGAAAAAAACAGCGGAAAAACTGCCAGTGGGAGGGGGGGACAAAATCGTGCATTAAAGCGCAGTGAGCATGTCAGAATATAGGCTTCAGATGGTAAAGCGTGACAAAAGATCAGGACCCACTGGCAAAATCCTGTCACTAGTAAGAGCCCGACCGTGGCAGATAAAAATGTTCAGGGAGAAAAAAATCGTCGCAGGAGCTGCAGTGAGCTCAAGATGAGCAGGGGCCATCACCCAGAGGGGGCTATCAGCCCATTTTCTCCCACTCCTGGGAGGCCTTGGTGTTGTGAAGCGCCGAGATGAAGCGAGGCGAGGTCTACCCTCAGTCAGGCAGAATGTTCCATGATTTCAAAGCTTTTTTTCAGTAGCTTGGGGGATTGAAAGGATTGATTAGCACCTTTGTAGCGGAATCTCAGCCTGACTGGGGAGGATCCCTTTCTCTCGAAGGATTCTTCAGAAAGGAACAAATTCTCTCCGCTTAGCCAGAGTGCCTGCACGAAGGTCTGGATAGACTGAGAAAGCAGCATAGGTCTCAGGGAGGGTAGGTTGTTTCATCATGGCTTGGAGAATGGCTTCCTTGGACATGAAGTTAAGCATACACACCAGAACATCCCTTTGGAGAGACTGTTTAATATGAGAAAGTTTAGGAAGTCTATATAGCCTCTCTATCCCCAATTCACTCACTGGTGTGTCTGGCAGAACTTGCCGAAAGAAAGCTGTACTACAGGTGGACAAATCTGTATCAGCTACTGCTTCAGGCAAGCCTCTCAGTCTAATGTTATACCTCCTCATTTTGGACACAGGACAAAGTGCCAGTGATCTGCGCTTCTGGAAGGAAAAACCAGGACTCAAGAAATCAGATACAATGGTGTAACTTAACTCTGACGCGTTTTGGAGCAGCCTCTGCTCCTTCCTCAGGGATTATCTGTCGGAACAACATTACACCAGACTTCTTGGGTCTTGGTTTTCCATCCAGCAGCACGTATCACCGGCACTTTGTCCTGTTTCCAGTTGTTTGCCACGTTGCACGTGGAGGTGTGGATTTGGCGGCAGCTGTACGAGTGCTAATACTGGTTGTGGGTTTACACAACCAGACCAGGTGAGTAAATTTCATCAGGCGATAGCCCCACTCTGCATATAGATAAGACCCTATGCGCATTTTGTCTCACATTTTTTAGACCTCATTTTGTCCTCCAAGTCACATACCTTAAAGTTAAGTTGTTCTATAGTGCTGTCCATCACTGCAAACTCGTTTGCAAGATTGTGAGCAGAGGCATATTCCGCCATCTTTTCCTCCATGTGTGAGGTATGTTCACCCAGGGATACCATCTCAGCTCCCCATCATACCTCATATATCCTCTTGCAGAGATCGTCTCAGGGACGCCAGGAGGTTGAGCAGCATGCACGGTGTGACCGGTGCATCTTCATCCTCCCACTCTGGGCTTCCGCTGGGCTGTGTGAAGCATGAAAGGAGGTTCCAGGGGACTGTGGAGTGGGTGCCATGTGCTGCAGAGGCTGAGTACCGCTCCACTGTGAAGAAGTCCGACACTTTCTGGGCTTCTGTGCGCCACTTCGGTGGGCCTTCGGTATGACCCGGGTGCCGCTGGTGTCCCAGCACTTCAAAGAAAGATTCTGTTGTTGAGATTCACCGTTCATAGCCGGTAAGCAGGACTGCCTTAGGGCACTTCTGGCTTATGCAGCCGGCGCCATTAGCTTCAAGGACGCGACCCCCAGTTGGCCCTATATTCTGATGCTATGATTTTATTCTTGGCAGACCAAGTCCCGACTTTAATAAATACTATAGACCATCAAGCAATGTGGGACATTTTTGGATGTTGCTATACATCTGAGATTAAGGGTGGATAATGACTCCTAGCAAAACAACTATAAAATATTTAGGTGTCTGGGTATCCCTAATTATCTCAGATTTTTAAAAGCTCAACTTTGATCCTCTGTTGGCTAAATTTAAACTCAAGAGAGAAGTGTGACATAGACTACCTGTCTATGGGAGGATGTGTCAATTTGATAAAGATTATATGGATGCCTCAGTTATTATACATTTTATATAATATGAGTCCCAGCACATTTGTGTTTTTAAAGTTAAACATCTTTTTAGAGAGTTGACATGACGGGTGGGAACTACTCAGAAAGAAATTAAAGACTTACAAAGAGGGAAAGATGCAGGGCAGCAGGGGGGGAGATTAGCGGTTCCTTATCCTAAAGCATACCATTTGAAGCATAACTGTAGAACCTTTCAGAATGGGGTATGCTTGCAGACTTATTTGCAAAGCAAACAAATATTGCGCAATTTTCTTGAAGATGACCCCTTGATGGAGGCTTTGAAGGCAGACAAGTTCAAATTGATTGCTCAACAATTTCCTACTATTCGTATTATATACAAAGCTTGGTGAAAACACAGGAAGGTCCTTGGGAGTAAAATGGTGTACAGAGTTTCCCTCTCTTTGAAATACACCCTGTATCCCATAACTTCATAGTTTGGAGGACTTTGGGCATTGGAAATACAAGGGTACAAGATGTGTTTCACAAATTGTGCATAAA
This sequence comes from Allobates femoralis, assembly GCA_033576535.1. NCBI lineage: Eukaryota > Metazoa > Chordata > Amphibia > Anura > Aromobatidae > Allobates > Allobates femoralis. Next base: position 154,715,156 of record JARQOC010000005.1, on the reverse strand, counting down.
TGTTAGATCAAATATGTTTCGGATCTACAGGCTACCTTTGATTCAGCTTCAAATCAGTTTTATAAGTATTTGCAGCTGAGGCATGCTCTGACAGCTGGGGTCAAAAAGAATACATTAAATACCTTAATAATATCAAGGAATCTAATATTTTATATTTTAGGTTCAGCTGAAAGGACAGCACGACTTTTTCTTCTTTATATCAACGTTTTGAGAGTAGAATATTGGAGCAATGCCCAATGTAAAAAAGGTCTTCAAAATAGCAGTCCAATAAGACTAACCAGATTATCACTTTTTGGGTACACATCATACCACCATGTGAAGCAATTTACCAGTTGGTGCAGTAGATTCTTGGAAAACCCAAAGACTCAGCATTCATGATATGCATGTTTTCGAATCTGTGTATTTGAATAATGAAATGAAAGGGAGTGTATTCAAAAATAATAGCAGTGTGGACTTCAATTAGTGAGGTCAATCATTCTATGAAGATCAAGTGTGAATCAGGTGGTCCTTATTTAAGGGTGAAGCCAGCACATGTAGCACACACATTTCTCCTTGAAAGCCTGAGAAATATGGGTCATTCAAAAAATTGTTACAGCGTACTTTCATTAAAAAAGTTGGTTGGTGAGGGGAAAACTTATAAAAAAGAGCAGAATGTATAGCATAGGCCATTCAGGTAAAATGGTCTCCAAAGTTTTAGAATTGAAAACAAAACCAGAGAGACATGGAAAAAAAACATTGCCAGAATGGCAAAATCTCAGCCAGTGATCAGTTCCAGAATGATTAAAGAGTCTCAAGCTACCTGTGAGTATTGTGACAGAAGACACGTGTGTAGCTAATCTATTAGTAAGAAATCCCTGCAAAATTCCATTGTTAACAAAAGACAGGAACTGAAGCAGATACAATTTGTGAAAGAAAACATCAACTGGCCTAAAGAGAAACGGAGAAACATTTTGTGGACTGACAAAAATAAAATTGTACTGGAATCGCAATTGTACTGAATTGTGCTGGAATTAGACTAGCTAGCTAGCTAGTCCAATTCCAGCACGATTCCGCACTCCTCCGCTCTTCCGTGAGATTCCACCCTTGTCCTGCCCAACCTGACGCGTCACAGTGACGTATGATGTGACGCGACAGGTCAGGTGACCGGAAAGAACCAGGAAGCATACGTCCAACGACCACGGCGTATGCTCCTGGCACAGCACTGACCCTCACAGCCAGCTGGAGGAGGAAGCAGACCCCGGAGGAAGCTGACTAAAAATTCAAGGTATTGTGCATGTTGTCCTTGGCGATTAATGCCTTATAAGCATTAAGGTGTGCCATATTTAGGAAAGGGATCTACACAACGGCATAACTCATCATACTGGGATTAGAAATTATAAAAGGGATACACCTGCATTTGGTATCAAGCATTATATGAGGTATATCAATAACATGATAACACCACCTAATTGTTATAGAGGAATTATCTCCTAAGCTGTTAGTAGTTGCAGTGGTCAGAAGGAACCCTGAAATTGCTACACCATAGAGCAGAGGTCCCCAAATCCAGGCCTCAAGGGCCGCCAACAGTGCAGGTTTTCAGGATCTCCTTAGTATTGCACAGGGGTTGGAATCATTAACTGTGCAGATGATCACATTAGCACCTGTGCAATACTAAGGAAATCCTGAAAACCTGCACTGTTGGCGGCCCTCGAGGCCTGGTGTTGGGGACCTCTGCCATAGAGCCTAGCACACAGGAATCCTGTTGAAGTACACATATGCAAAACAATTGAAGAAGGTTCTAGTAATGTCCCCAGAATCATACTAATTATCTGTGGTAATGTCGTATGTTTCAGACACAGTAGCCATTTGACCAAAAATAAATTTTCCAAGGGGTTTGCTGATTAGAGATTAGCACAAGGCACATTTATATTTAGAGGATATACCTTACTCATTACCACTATACCCATTCATTTACCACTTTGCTCCTCAATTTAGAGCAGGCTGGTTAGCTGAAATCCCACCAGCATAAAGACACAATACTAATACACAAGACTCCGCCAGAAGATCAGAGGAGGCTCACATAAACTCCCAGAAATCTATATTCCCAAGACCGAAAACCCTGATTCACTATCAAAGGTAAATTAGTTATTACCTAGCCACTTAAAATAGTCAACACGTCTTGGTATTAAAAGTTTTATTTCCATTTTTAGTGGTAAGTGTTCCACAATACACCTAGAGGGGCACACTTCCAAGACCCAACCTGATCCATAAGGAAAGGTAACCCAATATTTCACAGTTGTTAAGGGGTACTATACTACTGCATTGTACTAAATGGTATTATTCCATTTTTAGCACTTCACCATGACCTACACTGTCATGAAAGCTCAACTTTGTTGACACAGACCATCAAGTCTACTACAAATACTTAAGGTAATAATTAGGAGAAGACCCAAACAAAACAATACAAATACATATAAGTACAGTCCCTGACAAAAGTTGTGTCGCTTATCCATGTTATGTAAATAACTGAATTAGTCCTTACCGGTAATTCCTTTTCTTGGAGCCTTCCACGACAGCATTGGAGGATGTCGTCCACGCCCTATTGGGGACAGGAACACAGAGAGGTTAAAAGCCCCTCCCCTTCCTCCGCACTCCAGTGTATTATCAAGATCACCTGAAGACATGGATTACCTTATACACCTGAATCCAAAATTGACAATAAGGGGGGGAACTGATGCTGTCGTGGAAGGCTCCAAGAAAAGGAATTACCGGTAAGGACTAATTCAGTTTTCTCCCATCGCCTTCCACGACAGCATTGGAGGAATACCACCGATACTCCTCAGGGTGGGACAACTGCCTGTAGGACTTTCCTACCAAAGGACAGATCCCGACTAGAGGACAGATCTAACCTATAGTGGCGAGAAAAGGTGTGGAGGGACGACCACGTAGCCGCTCTGCATATCTGCTCAGATGAAGCTCCAGCCCAGGATGTAGCAGCAGCCCGAGTGGAATGAGCCTTCAACCCCACCGGAGGAGCAAGGTCTTGAGTGACGTAGGTCGAACAGATCGCCTTCATGATCCAGGAAGCGATGGTAGCCTTGGAAGCCTTCTTCCCTTTGTTTTTCTCAAAATGCTGAACAAACAGGTTCTGATCTAATCTCCAGGAAGCGGTTGCAGATAGTGGAGGACGGACCGACGGACATCCAAGGTGTGAAACACGGCCTCAGCTGCATTAGCAGGAGAATGACAAAAGGACGTGAGCACCACTTCCTGGGACCGATGAAAATCCGACACAACTTTAGGAAGGAAGGACGTATCCAACCGAAGCGTAATGCGATCATCGGAAACCACGAGGTAAGGCGCCTGGATCGAGAGCGCCTGCAGTTCCCCAACTCGCCTGGCCGAAGTAATGGCTACCAAAAACGCCGTCTTGTGAGAGAGAGATGGAAGGGAAGCAGCAGACAAGGGCTCAAAGGGATCCCGAGAAAGCCCATGAAGAACAATGTTCAAATCCCAAGTAGGGACGGAAGGCCGAAGCCTGGACGCAGTCTACAAGCAGAGGTAAAAAATCGTTTGATCCATCGATGGCCAGCAAGATCCTGATCAAACACGGCACCGAGAGCTGAAACCTGGACCTTAAGGGTGCTCGGCTGAAGGCCCAAATCCAAGCCTCGCTGCAAAAAATCCAAATTGAGAGCCACATTAGGATGATGGATATCCGGAATGGAAGGAGCACACCAGGACAGAAAGCGTTTCCAAACCTTACCGTAAATGGCGTTCGTCACGGGCTTCCTGCTCTGCTGAAGCGTGCGGATTACAGCTTGGGAGAGGCCCTTGGCCGTCAGGATCTCGGCCTCAACAGCCAGGCCGCCAGATCGAGCCACTGCGGGTCCGGGTGAAACAGAGGACCCTGGGATAGCAGGTCGAGGTTGTGGGGCAACCGAATCGGACCCTCCAGGCATAGGTCGTGGATAGCGCCGTACCATGCCCTTTTGGGCCACAGGGGAGCCACCAGGATAGCCGTCACCCCCTCCGCCCGAATCTTCTGCAACGTCTTGGGGAGCAGTGGGATCGGAGGAAACGCATACACCAACCGGAAGTCCCAGCGATGGGCGAAGGCGTCCAGCCCCAGAGGATGGCCCGACCGACTCAGGGAAAAATACGTCGGCACCTTGGCATTGGCTCCCGATGCAAACAGGTCGATTGAAGGGACTCCCCACCTGTCCGTGAGAGAGCGAAACACGTCCGGATGGAGGCTCCATTCGCCAGGGTGGACCTCCGTGCGGCTCAAGAAATCTGCCTGTACATTGGCCATTCCCTTCCGAAGTACTGCCGAGGAGGAGAGAAGATGGCGTACTGCCCACAAAAAGAACAGTCTTGCCAGCCCCTGCAAGTGTAAGCCACGAGTACCGCCTTGGTACCGCAAGAAAGCAACCGTAGTCACATTGTCTGACAGGACCTTGACATGATGACCCCGGAGAACGTGAGCTGCAGCAAGAAGCGCTTCCTCCACTGCCAGAAGTTTGAAGACTGGCGACTGACCGAGCGACTCCAAATCCCCTGGAACGGTGTGCGAACTACCATCGTGCCCCAACCGGAACCGCTGGCATCAGTGGGAATGGAGGTCACAGGAAGGTGTCTGGGATTCATCCCCAGGAAAGCGAGATTACCACCCGCCCCGGGGTCCGGACCTGCGAGTTTAAGGAATCCTGACGTCTGTTCCAGGAACTCAGTATGTGTTCCTGGAGCAGTCGGGAAGGAGCCTGAGCCCATGTTACTGACTGAATGCAGGCCATCATGGCCCCTAACAGGGACATTGCTTCCCGCAAGGAGGGCGACCCCCCTGCCCGGAGGCGGGTCAGATTCACGCGGCGCAAAAGCTGATATTCCGCAGGAAGGAACGAGGTCTGTCTGGAGGAGGCCAGCAAGACTCCCAAAAATTGACGTCGGGTTGCAGGCACCCGTTCCAATTCCCAAAGATTGGGTACCCATCCCAGGGACTGAAGAATCTCCAATGTGTTGGAGACCTTTGTGCGCAGAAGCGCTGCCGAAGGAGCCACCACCAACATGTCGTCTAAATAGGGAAGCATACATATCCCCTGGGTCTGGATGAATGTGATCACTTCCCCATGAGTTTGGTAACCTCTGGGCTGACGAAATCACAAAGGGCAGCACATTAAGCCGAGAATGGACCGTCCCGCCTGCCCCGGAGATCGTGAATCGCAGAAAGCGCTTGTGGGACGGGTGAATGGGGACATGAGAATAAGTGTTCTGGAGGTCCACAACAACCTGGAGTAGCGCCCCTGGCCCTCCTCTCCAGGAGGAACCGGGGACCCCACACCCGAATCCAACATGTGTCGCAGACCCGACAAGAAAACCCGTGCGAGAGTCCCCCTGAGGAAGGGAGAGGACTCGAAGACACGGAGGGGCTGGCTCTCGAATTCCAAGCGTAGACCCTCCCAAATGGTCGAGAGGATCCAAGGGCACAAGGAGATCGCTTGCCACTGTGGCAGAAACCGCAGGAGCCGCCCCGCAATGGGGAAGGCGACCTTGTTTAGGAGCGGCTGGTGATGCCGCTGCTGGGGGAGCAAGATATTACGGGTCTTGTTCCCATACTGGAATGCCCAGCGACCAGACTTACCCTTCCCTTTAGACTGGGAGGGTTGGCTGCGCTCAGGCCAACAGGACTGCCTCCGAAAGGGCTCCTGTTCCGGGAGACACCTTTTCCAGGATGTCATCCATGCCCTTTGCAAGGGGAGGCCACACAGCTGGAGCTTAGACGTGAACTCCTCATTCCACCTTGTAAGCCACACTGCCCTGCGAGCTGTGTTAGCCAACACTGCGCACCTGGCGCCAACACGGAACGACTCAGCAGAGGCATCGGCCAGGAAGCCCATAGCACGTCTCAGAAGTGGAGTGGAGTCCAAAGCTCCTCCCTGGGAGTACCCTGCAGGATGAATTCTCCCAGCTGGGTGAGCCACTTAAAGAGAGACCTGCTCACATGTAGAGGAAATGTACACCGTTAAAGACATAGCTGCCGTCTCCCAGGATCTTTTGAGGAAACTCTCCATTTTACGAACGAGGGGGTCCTTCAACCGGGAGGAATATTCAAAAGGCAACGTGGTCTTATATGCTAAGCTTCCCAAATGGAATACTGCCATAGACCTTCATGTTAGAAGTCCCATTGACTTTATAGAGACTTCCATAGAGATTCCCATTGGGTCTCTCATGAGGTCTCCCATCCAGCCCGTGACTAAGGCTCCTGCTGCTTAGCCTCAACAGTGTGTCAAGGGCATGCACAATGGGTTTACAATAGCAGCTGATTGCTACCCTGGCCACCTGGATGTCCACCTTCGGGACCTCCCAGACAAAGTCATCACCCTCCAATCCACTCGGATGGGGTGAGCCGCTTAGCCTTCAGGCCTCTGAACATTTAGTCCTGCACAGAAGAAGGGGATTCCACCACCTCTACTCCCATGGTACAATGGACAGTGTCCACCAATGCACCCATGGACTCTGTGGAAAAATATCTAGTGTCCAGATTCTCGTGTCTGGACAGAGGCAACAGCGGCAATATCCTCGCCGTCCTCTAACGCTGAGCTCTGGCCAGCCTCCATGAGATCCACAGAGTCACAATCCTGGAGCTTCCTCTCTTACGGAGGGGAAGGCCCGGAAGCTGCAGCAAAACCCCGCAGTGCCGAGATAGAAGCCTGCACCTCTTCCCTAATGGATTGGAGCTCCTCAAGCAAGGATGGGGAGTCCATCCTGACAACCCTGTCAGTCATGGCCGACACCTTGTTGTAGGAAAAGGGACATTTTGTGCCGCAGCCACATTATTGCTCCCTTTCACAGACGGCCCTCGTCTCCCTATAGACAAATAGGGAAGAGAAGGGGGTCCCAGTTTGAGTGCAGGGCTTAAATAACTCTACCCCTTGTGACCACCCCCAGAAACACTTACATGAGCTGGGGGAACGCTGGGCTCTGCAGAAGCAGAGGTGGAAGCCTATCACCTTCCATGTTTTAGGGATCAGCCTTACCTGGGTGTAGCTTCCGGCGGGTACTTATCCAGAAGTACCGTGCCCCCAACGAGGAACACCTGTTCCCTCCCTCCTCCTGGTCACCGGCCGCGGGCAGTAGCGCGCGAAAGTCCTGCTGGGTTCCCTGGAGCCGCGCCCAGCCTGCCACAGCCCTTACAGGAGCCGCCGCCCAAAACCGGAAGTGCCATCCCCGAAACCGGAAGTGCCTCCGCGGCACCTCTGATGCATGCCCCAGGGACCGCAGCTGGAGGAGGGAGACGCCGGAGAGCTGAACAGGCCTCCGGCGTTGCAATACACGGCCTACTTTGCCCCGTAGGACGCAGGAAGGCCGGATGGTCCCACCACGGGAGCCCCGAGAAGGAGGAGGAGGCCGCCCCCGACGTCCATCCCTGGCCCGGCTGTAAGTACACCCCAATGCTGCCTCTGCCGGCCTGACAGCACTGGAACCTCTCCATGCCCCAAGGGGGACAGGAAGACACTGGAGTGCGGAGGAAGGGGAGGGGCTTTTAACCTCTCTGTGTTCCTGTCCCCCAATAGGGCGTGGACGACATCCTCCAATGCTGTCGTGGAAGGCGATGGGAGAAAAATCTTATAACCTGACGTTAAATTCATCCATTGGTTGTATAAATTACTCTTTTGAAAGCTCAAATCCTCCGAAATGTGGTTTAGGTTAAGAAAATACATTGGCATCAATGCTGAAATATTGAACATTTAATGAACACAGAATGGCCAGATTTTGGCAAGAAAAAAGTTTTGTCGCTCACAGAAAGTAATGTGATATTCAAACAAATAATTAACTTAAAATATAAATATATGTTGCATAACATTGGTGAATGAAGTTGTGGTGCTATTAGAGTCATATTTAATATTTTGCGTGATTTCCATGAGCTCGAAGGACTGCATCCATGTGGTTCAACAATGATTCATACAATTTACTAATGAAATGATTAGAAATAGCAAAGAATGCAGTCTTACATGCCTCCCAGAGTTCATCTAGATTTTTTGGTTTCGTCTTCCAAGCTTCCTCTTTCATCCCACCCCAAACATGCTTAATGATGTTCATGTCTGGTGACTGGGTTGGCCAGTCCTTGAGCACCTTGATCTTTTTTGCCTGGAGGAACTTTGCTGGAGAGAAGGATGTTTGATATGGAGCACCATCCTGCTGCAGAATTTGACTCCTTTTATGATTTGGAATGTGAAAGGTAGCTATTACTTCTTGATATTTTAGGCTATTGATATTGCCTTCCACCTTGCAAATGTTTCGCACACCCCCATACTGAATGTAACCCCAGACCATGATCTTTCCACCACCAAATTTGGATCCATATAGGCTCTAGTAGGTCTCCTGCAGTATTTGCGGCGGCTGTGGTGTAATTTTACTGAAGATTCATCAGAGAAATCCCCTTCTGCCACTTTTCCAGCGTCCATCTGTTTAACAGACTGTGGGACTTTCCAATTGCCCCACGGTTTTTAATTTGCGTTTGGTTTGGTGCTGGCTTCTGGGCACTGATTCGACCATGGAGGCCATTTTGAGACAGAATCCTACAAACTGTTCTAGTTGACACAGGGACTTGAGGTGACCAGGCCTGTTGGAGCTCTGCTGCAGTGGAAGAGGGGCTTGCTTTGGATTTTCTAACCAAGTGTTCCTCCTGAGCAGTTGTCTTGTGGGGTCGGCCGGACCTGGGCTTGTCAAACACATCTCCAGTCCCTTCAAATCTTTTTTTGAGACACATTAAAGGGAACCAGTCACCTCGTCTAAGCCCCCTAACCTGTCAATACCTGTTCCTGCTGCACCCAAATACTTTATGAACCATCCCTGTCTGAGCTCATGGGTCTTTGTAAAAGTGAAATAGTTTTAATAACTTACATGAACAGATCAGACACTTACGGTCACTGTCGAACTTGCACCAGACAAATGAAACGCAGTAGCTGATGGGTTGCCATATGTTACTTCATATACCATTATACAATTTTAGTGTTACTGGCTCAGTGTATCCTTTATCTAAAGCTGGTAGGTTTTAGGTGATGTACAGCTTTGAACACTATCATTGCATGCAGTGATACAGATAAAAGATTTTCAATTGCTTATTACAATGTTCAGCCGTTTTTACCGTAAAGCTTGCATGTAATACAGTACAGTGCAGGCTGCTTGATCTAGTTCTGTCCACATCACATAAAGTGCTGTCTGTTTGCCTTCCTGAAGCAAACATGAGCTTAAAATTCGATTTGATTTACACTTACTGTATTTGCAGTTTCAATTGATCTCATTTCTAGAAATGAGCAAACCTGTTCGGGGCTGGAGTTTGGGGGATTTCTGTTTCCAAAGTGATGCAACTGGAATGGCTGTACTCCGGTACGCTGGGTGGTTGGCCCAGTGCAAGCTGTTTGTAGTGTGTGATTGGCTCGCACTGGGGTTAAAACAAGAGCTTTTCTCCATAGTTCAGTAGTAATATTAAAATATATATAAATCTCTGCCCTCTCGCCTCTGGAAGTGTTTGGCTGGCTGTATGTGGGCGGAGAGTCGAGCAGGAAATCAGTGATGGCTGGGGTCAAGTTCGGGTCCCGAACAGCACAACCGAATCTGGACACTAGGGATGAGCGAGTATTGCAATAATCGGATTCGGTATACTCGCAACGAGTAGGTCCCGGTACTCGGTACGAGTATAGAGAGTCCAATGGCAGTGAATGGGCGGGCGAGTACTTTCACAGTGTATCTATATTACACTGCGAAAGCGCACTAAAAGTGAATAAAAGTTGTTAAAAAATAAAAAAAAAATATCATACTCACCTATCCGACGCCTGCACCGGGACCGGCAAAGAAAACATCTGCCGATCAACGACAAGGACCTGTGATTCTGACAGCCAATCAGAAGCCCAGATGTCACAAACCACCTGATTGCTACCAGCCACCTGATTGGCCAGATTGCCAGTCTTGCACGTGCATCAATAACCTGATAATCTGGCCAATCAGGTGGCTGGTAGCGATCACATGGTTTGTGACGTCTAGCCATCTGATTGGCTGTCACACTCACAGGTCCTTCGCGTTGATCGGATGTCTTCTTTACCGGTCCCGTGCAAGAGTCGGATAGGTATGATATTTTTTTTAATTTTTTTACCAACTTTTATTCACTTTTAGTGCACTTTCGCAGTGTATGTATAGATACAATGCGAAAGTTAAAGGACTACTCGCTACTCCCGAGTAATCACAAGAAACTCAGGGAGTAGCGAGTAGCCTGAATATTGTTACTATTTGGCGAGTACCGTATAGTAACGATTATACTCGCTCATCCCTACTGAACACCCATGGGTTTGTTTGGCAACCAAATCCCGAACCTTGAAAGGTTGAAAGGTTCACTCATCTCTACTCATTTCTTTAAAAAAGAAAAAAAAGGCAATGGAAGTAGCAAGTACTGTCAAAATTCAGTATTAAAATGAGAGCAGATAAGATCAAGCAGCCTTCACTTTAGCATATTACATGCAAGTTCAATTACAATTCAAGAGGTAGAACATTTTCTATAAAACGGTTGTAAATCTTTTTAGCGACAGCACATGTAATGCAATAACATCTAGTGTCCAAAAGTGTATAAAGCCAAAAAGAGAGATATTGCCTGATACTAATGGTATCTGCAGGGAAAGTGAACACAATATCTGCACAAAAGACTCCCGGCAGACACCTCTTCATTTAGTACAAAATGGTAAAAAATCAGTACCATGAAGATGAAATGTTAATTTGATACTATCACATTTAACATTTATGTAAACAAACAAAACAAAAAAAATGTGTTTTTGCTTTAAATGAGAGTCCTAAAACAAAACCTCACACAAATCTTAGAAACATTGTATGTGTTAGGCTGGGGTCAGACTAGCGATTTGCCCTGCGTTCAGGGGGTTCCGTTAATAATGAAAAATTCTATCTTTTTAACGCAGTGTTACTGGAAAGGTATGACTGCGCTACCGCTGCCAATTAATTCCTAAGGCTGACAGAACCCCGAGCACAATTAAAAATCCGGCATCTAAGTTGCAGAGTTGAAACCTTGCGCAATTTCCAAGCGCATCACATGACGCAGAAGCGCGCGTCATGCGATGCGTTTGAATTAGCGTGAGGTTTCAAACTCCAGCACTTAGATGCCGGATTTTTAATTGTGCTCGGGGTTCTGTCAGCCTTAGGAATTAATTGGCAGCGGTAGCGCAGTCATACCTTTCCAGTAACACTGCGTTAATGCTGAAAAATTCTATCTTTTTAACATAACCCCCCTGAACGCAGGGCAAAACGCTAGTCTGACCCTAACCTTAGTGGCTTGAAATGCAGGTAAAATAAATAATTGCATTGTCATACATATTTGGATGAAAGCAATTTCACAGATGCTGAAAAGCTAATTGTTTTCTAGGAAATAATAAGTGCACACCGTGCTATTTCCACTTCGTGCTTAGAAAGTCTCCATCGCTTGTGGGTCCTGAAGCGTATTGCCCTGCAATAGACGCTACACCCCAATGGCTTTAAGGATGAAAAAAACTTCAAGGGAGGCACAACATGATCGAGAATGACAATTACACTTTAAGGTATGCTTAGACACAAAATAAAATGTGCAATGCTTCTGTCACAACAACGTTAAATTACAGTGGATTTAGATATTGTAATAAAATTAAATCATTTTTCTCCAACATTTTCCCTGAATATATTTATAGGATACAATATCTTTACTGGTTACAAATTACTAATCAACTGTAAGACAAAGTGAGATAAAGGCATTGGAAACAACAAACAATAATACTCCTGGTAAGCAACTGCTGACCGAAATGATTTCACCAACAGTCCCAGACATATTTGGGACTGATTTACGTCAAGTCTGCCATGTCCAATTCTGGCAATGGGTCTCTCCAATAGCAAAAAGAACTAAATTCTGGGCAAGAGAAAGCACAATTCTGCTCTTTGTCCAGTAGAGGAAACACGTGTTCAACCAGCTCACTAAGTCGGGTGTACCTGGAGAAGGGAAGAAAGCAAATGGTCAATGTTAAATGGATCATTTCCATTGCATGCAACATTAATTCAATGAAATTATATTAAGAGTATCCCCATCCAGGGTACTTACAGCATATCTATTGGGAATGCTATAAATGTCTGACAAAGCATGTTGCTTGCATGGTAAATGTTTGGTATTCCCATTGAAATAAATGAAGAGAGCTGCCACACGCGAGGTCACTCTTCATTCCAGATGGAACAAAACAGATTCACATTGGAAAGATCAGTGTGGGCTCCATTTTTAGAAACTGCGCCCATTAGACAAGTATAGCATACCCAGTCAATTTTTTTGTAACTACTCCTTTAACTCTGGTAGGACTGGATTGAACTAGAATAAATTCAATCAAAAGATCAATAAAGTATCAGCTGCTTATGTGTAAAATGTTTGTGCTCTTTCTTTTGCTCATTTGTGCTTGCAGCCTTGCGTTTAGAAGATAAAATAAGGTACGCTTTATTGATCCCGAGGGTAATTACACTATCACAGCAGACATGAATTTCAACATAAGAGTAGACAATTGATGATGGAGGTTACTCATACATGCATGTTTATGACAGGTCTGTACTATATACCATTAACCATCAATAATACTCTTATCACTGATGATTTCACATGTAGGTGATTGTTGTACAAGCCCATGGCAGTCGGACCAACAATTTCCTGTCTTTTCCCTTCTTACACCTTAGTAGGATTAGACGGTTACTGCAGGTGCTCCTGTGTCTCATGAGCAGCTCATATAATGGGTGCGCATTATTGTTCATTATCAACATACATTTCTTTGGAGTTATTTTCTCGATCATCTCCTCAAAAGTGAAGTTATCATGCCCCATCATGGTTTGCCACTGGAAAGACCTTAAATATTTCTACAAGTTTTTCTGAGTGAATGTCACCATCTGTCCAATGTGTATTGGCAAATTAGAAGATCAGGCTACATTATTGTAGCTCTAGTCAGAAGATCAATGCTACACACACATAGAATACAGACATAACAGCCGCCCAAGAGGACAGACTTACGAAGTTTTTGTTTCCTTTTGTCCTCTCTTGTATTAATTCTCCTTTTGGATTAACAGTAAAAATTCGACAATCTTGAACTCCAACTTGCACATAAGCAAAAACATCCTGCAAGACAAGGACAGTGAGTATTACAAACAGTTCATACAATATTCTACTTCAAAGTCACAGAGGGAAACCAAGATTAAACCTCAATTATTATAGCAAAAAGAAAAAAAGGAAAGGACAAAGCACCTCCAAAACAGAATAGAAAAACTAATCTTTATATACAATTTAAACCATACAAATGGGAGCAACATGTTACGCGTCTCATGATGCGCCCTTGGTCATGATCTAGGATATTGCTCCCATTTGTATGGTTTTAATTGTATGGACTTAAATAAAGACTGAAGATAACTTTTTAGAATCATATTTTGGAGGTGCCATGTGCCTTTTTCTTTTCATCAGTATTCCTGTGGGCTACCACGTGGAAAGGCACTCCAGCATATATGGACAGTTTCATTATTCCAGTACGGTGAACAACCTTTTTTCGTTCTCCTGTATAACAATTTCTTATAGTCAAAGGCAAAGGCAGAGTTAATAGTCAGCGATGAAGGAAAGTATTTTAAAGAGCATTCAGATATAAACATTTCAACACAGAAGCTGGAGAGCAAGCCAGAGCCATAACTTCTATTCCCAGGCTGTGGGCCTCAGGAAACACTGAGTCATTGGGAAATGTGAAGATGCTGGAAGACTACGTAAACTTCCAGGGGATCCCTTGTGTTTGATAACCTTTGGCTTTGTTCCACTTTTGTTCAAGATAGTACAAAAAGAAGTCAAGCCCTACTTTTAAGTCTTTTATCAGTCTCCCATAATATAAACTTTAATATCATTTGTCCCTTTTATTTAGAAACATACATGGGTGGCAATAACATGTATACTTAGAGAATGACATGAGCATATACACAGCAGTTAATTTAATGAACTGCGCACATATGGGTTCTATACACCAGACGGCACATATGTCACAGTGTTGTAGATCTGTCATACACACGTCCCTAAAACATGACCAAGATTTCAGTTGTGTTTTATAATATTGCCGCTGATACAACATACATTATTATAATGGGCTTTATACTGACATGGAAACATGAAAGAATCAGAAATCTGCTGAGCAAACCTAACTAGTAACAGCAATAAGAAAAAAACATTATTGTGCTATCTCTAAAAATATACATTACTAATACATAAAAAAATATTAGAAGTAATTAAAAACAGATATCCACAGTCATGGGACACCAACAAACACCACCGTCACTATACATAACAAAAATAAACAACCTTGCATCAAAATATTAATCATGGTGTAAAATGGATTATTCACTACTGGACAACTCTGGATTAAATCAAATCAGGACTCCAAAATCTATGTATACTCACCTCCCGTAGCAGTGTTGTTCCAGCTATGTTGGAACCAATGTACCCAATCGTGACAAGTCATTGTTGTGTCACCTACAAGATGCAGCCCTGACTATGTCATCAATGAGGATGTCCACCCTAATAGAACACGGATGAGCAGCAGCCAAAGAGGGGCTCATTGCCTGCAGCCAGTACAACATAAGTCATATCTCTGTCTGCGAAAAGCGAAGAGCACTGCTCTGAGAGGAGAGAACATTTTTATTTTCAGAACATATGATAATGTCCTGAATTCAGTAGCAGACAACCACTTTAAGCACGC